>CM073579.1:1135000-1525322 GCA_037074715.1 Magnolia kwangsiensis
ATAATTTTTAGAATTGAATATATTTGTAAAATGGCCTAGTGGGTTAAGTACAGTGGGTTTATTGAAGTGGGTTACCTACTTACAGGAGAGATGTTGCAAGTCACCCATCCTATAATGCGCTGGCTACATTTGTGGATTAGATTCCGGCATCGTTTGGCCCATCCGAACCATTGACGGTTCATATGATGGATACAACAATGCACGTCACTGCATAGAATTTATTTGCAGCTCCTTACGCAAATATATCTAATGATCAGGACTATCTATCCAGTGGACCACCATTTGGACGAGATATATGATAAAACCACAATGATTTGGCAACTTTAACCGTTCATTCTTTGTGAGTTGTGGTGATTTAACACAGAAGTTTCCTTTAACCGTTCGTTTTGCAGCCAACGGATCGTATGCCTATGATAATGAAATAGCATTTCGTTTTGAGATATAGCCTATGAAATCAGTGACCCACCTTGAAAATAGTCCCGATCCTCGTATTTGTTTTTCCACATGTACCATCACGACGAAGCTGCATAGAATTTATATGCAGATATCTGTACCGCACCATTTCCTTGCTACGAGATACAATTACAGTTAGGGGTGTACATCGAGCCAAACCGAGTCGAGCTGGGCTCGATCACCAGGCACACCTGGCTTGAACTCGGCTCAACTCCGTGATCGAGCCAGCATCTCCAGCTCGACTTGGCTCGGTCAACAATCGGACCAGTTCGAGCCGAGTTTGAGCTCAAGCATTCGAGCCGTGTTCGAGTTTATTTTTTGAGTCGTATTCGAGCTGGTTTCGAGCTTTCGAGCCGAGTTCGAGCTTGAGCATTCGAGCCGTTTTCGAGTTCGTTTTTCGAGCTGAGTTCGAGCTCGAGCATTCGAGCCGTGTTCGAGTTCGTTTTTTGAGCCGAGTTCGAGCTCGTGCTTTCGAGCCGTGTTCGAGTTTGTTTTTCGAGCCGAGTTTCAAGCTGAGTTTTGAACTTTCGAATTTAGTTTTCGCGATTATACAATGTCGGAATATGGAACTAGGAAGTCAAAAATATCGAGTTAAAATTATATTTTTAAGTACATCTACATACATTTATTAACATAACAAAGTATAAAATAAAACATCAAATACAAACTGAAGACACTACTTTAGAGGAGATTCGTCTTCTGAGCTCGAACTGTTATTTAAATCTTCATATATGTACTCGTTCACCTCTCCCGAATCAGAAGATGGAGATAACTTTTTATCGCTCTCTTCTTGTATAGTTTGAATTAAAATTTTTAAACTTTTTTTATTAAAAGATTTATATGTAGTTCTCAACGTCTTGTAAAATACACTAAGACTAGAGAGAAACTTAGTTGATGTTGAGGGTCAAATGTTGCATATTAGACCCCAGATATTGTCTGGATTTACGAATATAATGCTGTCTAATGGCTCGTTTTCTCATTCTTGTGTTGCAAGGTGATTTTATGAGCATGGATGGAAAAAGGATGTTAAAAGTTGAGATTTAACGATCTGATGATACCAAAGGTAAAAGACACACTCCAGGGGACCAAGATTGACAGATATACATGGTCAGAAATCTGAGAAAACTAAGAAATTGAAGCTCAAGTGGCTTGAAATGCATCCAGAACGCAATATCACGGGATTTTCAATATCGGTTCAGCTCGAAACTTCATACGTGGCCTGAGGACCATAAATTAACCGTACACGTCAAAAATCATCCATTGGATCATTGCGAAAGTGGCCTAACGGGCAGATCAGTCTATCAATCTTCAATTTGGGGCCCACCCGCCAGCTGGATATGCTTGATAATTGTTCTCAACGGGTAAAATAATGTGAGTAATAGAATGAGCGGATTGAATTTCTAAAACACATTGCAATGGGGCCCGTATACATGGTGTGTATATTATACATGTACGTGCATACGATGTGCACCGGACCAACCGATCGGTTAGCGCAAGCGCTGACCCACATCATCTTTAAAAAATGAAAATTTTCATTTTTCACGGTCGCGTAACCGACCGACGCTGGTTTTTACGGACGGTAGTGGGCCCCAAACATGATCCGTATGGAAGATCTGAACCGTCCACCGTGTATACAGCTGTGAATAATGCAAAATATAGCTGCTAGTTTTTACCTATGCAAGCACACGTGTACGATACAGGGGCTACAAAAGGGCTGCCCTGCAACGTTCAAAACTGATCCTTTTGTGATTTCTTTTCTGGGCCACGTCAATGGACGTTCAAAACCACCCATTCTTAACTGAAATTTCGTTCTGAATCCAATGGACAGGGTGAATTTTCCTTAAAATGCTTCTGTGGGGCCCACAGATCACAACAGTGAAATGGTGTGAAAGGTTTCGCACATCCGTAAAAATTGACTTTTTCATATGGTTTTGGCCCACCATCTTTGATCATATGGCAGATCTGAACCGTCTATTATGTAGAGAACCCAAGAAAGTATTAAGGGATGGTGTTTCTTTGGAATTTGAGCGAGGAAAGTGGTGTGTTTCAAGGCACCGAACTTGGCTGCAAAAATTACACTCGGTGTCCTGCTACAACTCTGTCACTGACTCTAGCCTTCCAGCAGCTATAAAAGGAGGTTTTGGATGTGGGGAGCATTCATTCAGGTCTTGGAAGGAGATCAGGAGGTGGAGAGCTTGAGGCTTGGGCTGAAAACGAGGGCAGAGGGAGTAGAGTAATTTTGTTATTTTTATTTTTTTTCCTTCTTCATATTTTCTTTTAACATGTCCAGCTTCATCATGTCTGTGATGGGCTGAACCTCTTAGCTAGGGCTAAGAGGTGAAGCTTGTGGTGAGATGAGAGATTTTATTTTATGTCTTTAATTTAATTTTAATTCTTGAATTAACGTTGATTTTAGTTGATTATTAATAGCATGTTTTGTTTAGTCTTTAATGGTCTGTTGTGACTAAAATTACAATGGGTCTGCAATGGCTTGGAGCATGTCCTTTTTTCCTTTATGTTTATGACATCAGGAAGCCCTGTTGTTCACCATAGTCTCCTGGGAATGGTTGGATGACGGTACCCTTCCTAACTTGCATACATGTGATTGGGTGGTAATTAGTTTGATTCTATTGTTTGCCATAGTCTTTGGGCATGGTTTGGTGATGGAATCCATTCTAATTCATCTTCCTTTCATCTCTTTGAAAACTAGATCAATGGCAGTTCAGTAAATTCCATGATTCATGAAACAGGCATAAGATCTCCCTGATCTCTACAAGTGGATCCTCTGAATCCCTAGTTTCCTTACCTCTGATTTCTCCTATAAGTTTTAGATTAATAGTTTACAATTATTCCTCAATTTATAATTCAATTCAGATTTCATCTCATTCTAGTTCTATTTCCAGTTAATTTTAGATAACGTACAAGTTTCAGTCCCTTGGGATTCGACCTCGGTCTTACCGAGTTATTACTACATCATAACCCTACACTTGGGGAGTGAACAAGTTTTTGGCACCGTTGCTGGGGACTGTCGGGTACGTTTTTCTGAAATTAATTAGTTTTAGAATTAGTTTAAGATTAGGTTTAGATTTTCTTAATTTTTAGAAATTAACTTGTCTTTCTTATTTTATAGGCTTCTAAGATAGTTTCTAAATTAGTAAATTCTGTCTTAAATTCTTCCTTTCTATTCTAGATTTAAATTAAGATTTATTTCTTCTTTTTAGTGAGATTCTAATTCTAATTCTTTTTAGGAATCCTAACCGTGTTTCTTGTTTTAAAATTTTTCTATATGTTTTTGTTTAGGAACTAACCCAATTTTTCTGTTTTGTAGGAAACTTCTAATTTAGTAAGCTCTTTCTAATTCTTCTTTCTTTGGAATTTTTTCTTTTCTCTAGAAATTAGTTTACTTTTAATTAGGACTTTCTATTCTTAGAAACTAATTTTTTTTTTTTTTTGTTTTGTTTTGCAGATTCTTAACCTAGGTCTCCAAATTTGGTAACTTCTTTCCATCTTTTCCTTTTATTTTCTAGATTTCTACTTCTTCCTTTCTCTTAGGTTTAAGTTAGAATTTGAGGGCTGAGTGTGTTTTATGCCCCAGTGGGCACACGACAACACTCGACGTCTCGTGACTGAAGGAGGATTAGTTGAGGGGTTGACTGTCCATCGCAGGACTAGATACCACTTGAATTCTCCTGAGTTAGAAGACGTTATGGCTGAAAATCAACCTCAAGCACTACCCCAACCAAGGGTTGAGGAAGTACATGACGAGAATGAGGTGTATCAGGCACCCCCGCCTCGTACTTTACGAGATTATTTACAACTGGCAGGGGTGAGTACGCCCTCATGCATGATTTTTCCTGAGAATACAGGACATATGGACATCAAGCCAGGGGTTATCCAACTCCTTCCTAAGTTCCATGGGCTTGAGTCTGAAGAACCATACTTGCATCTGAAAGAGTTCGATGAAATCATAGGCACCTTATACTTTCCTAATGTATCTGAGGATACTATTAGGCTGAAACTCTTTCCATTTTCCTTGAAAGAAAAAACCAAGACGTGGTTACATTCACTGCGTCCTAAATCCATTGGCACATGGAATGATATGCAGAGGGAATTTATAAAGAAATTTTTTCCACATCATAAGACAATTACCCTCAGGAGAGCAATCATGAACTTTGCCCAAAAGGAAGATGAAACATTCTTCCAATGTTGGGAAAGGTTCAAGAATCTGGTTAATGCATGCCCACAACATGGCTTTGAAATATGGCGCATTACAAATTTTTTTTATTATGGGCTAACATCTTCCATGCGCCAAATGGTCGAGACAATGTGTAACGGAGAATTCATCAATAAAAATGTCGACGAGGTATGGGATTACCTCGATAGTCTCGCTGAAAAAACACAATCATGAGACTATTACCCAAGGCCGAACACTACGTCTAGGCCGACTCATTCAAGGGAAAAAGGAGAAATATATCTCCTGAAAGAGGATAATGATCTTAACGCTAAGGTGGCCAATCTCACCAGAAAATTTGAGGCCATGGAAGGAAGGAAGGAAAAAGTTAATGAAAGTGTTTGCGGCATCTGTGATTGCAACATTCATACTACTGAAAATTGTCCTTCAATACCTGCCTTTCGAGAAGTATTGAATGAACAATCTAATGCCGTAAATAACTATTAAAGACCTTTCAATGGACCACCCTCTAATACGTACAACTCTGGCTGGAAAAATCATCCGAATTTTAGTTGGAGGAACGGACAAACTGCTACCCCTCAAGGTTTCTTCAATCAAAATCCAAATCAGGAGAAACCTCAAGAACAATCGGTTCAAATTTCTATACAAGAATTGGCTCAGACAATGTAAGGAATTTCAAATTTTATGTAAAAAATAGATTCACGTATGACGGCTATGGAAAAAGAGATGCTCCCTGCACAATTACTCCCTAATCCGAAACCGCAATTGGAGACAGGTGATCCCAGCTCTTCAAATCAAATGGGGCACGCTAAATCCATCACCACTCTTAGGAGTGGGAAGGTTATTGATAAAACCCTTCCGGTTAGGCCCGAAAAGCCTCAAGAACCAGAAGAAGACAACAATGATGGATTTAGTGCCGCCCCATAAAAATTTGAACCGGAACCTTTAGAAAAGCCAGTTGCTCCGTTTCCCCAACGGTTGGTTGAACCAAAACGTCTATCTAACTCTCAGGATATCCTAGAGGTGTTGAAACAAGTGAAAGTCAACATTCCTCTGCTTGACGTTGTAAAACAGATTCCTTTATATGCTAAATTTCTAAAGGACTTATGCACTACCAAACGATGAAAAAGTGTTCAAAAGAAGATCTCCTTGACTGAGAAAGTGAGTGTCATCCTGAAACAAGATGTGCCATAAAAATTCAAAGATCCCGGTTGCCTAACCATTTCATGTGTAATCGAGAACTATCGAATTGATCACGTACTTCTTGACTTAGGAGCAAGCGTCAATCTGATTCCCTACTCGGTATACCAACATTAGGTTTGGGTGAATTAAAACCCACTCGAACCACACTACAACTTGTTGATCGTTCTGTTCGTGTACCAAGAGGGATCATCGAGGATGTGTTGGTCCAGGTTGATAGATTCTACTACCCTGTTAATTTTATCATCTTGGACATCGAACCCATCAATGACACGAGCACTCAGATTCCCGTCATTCTTGGTCGCCCATTCCTGTCCACTTCAAATGCAATTATTAATTGCAGAAATGGTGTCATGACTATGTCCTTTAGAAATTTGACATTGGAATCGAATATCTTTTTTAATAACGGCAGCAACTCAGAGGATGATGACGATTTCCACGATGTTAACATGATTGATTCTTTTGTGGAAGATAGAACGCCTCTCACCTTATCCTCTGATCTTCTAGAGACGTGCCTGGCCCACTCCCATGATCTTGATGATGATATAATTAGGGAGACGTGTGCCATGCTTGATACTGCACCAATACTTGAAGTTAACCGGTGGAGGCCACACATTGAAGAATTGCCCTAAACTGATGTAGTGCCTCTACCATCTAACCTCAAGCCACCGAAGCTTGACCTAAAATATTTACCCTCTGATTTAAAATATGTCTATTTAGGTCAAGATGAGACATACCCGGTGGTGATCTCTGCCCACCTGGAGAAAGAACAACAGAGTATGCTGATATTTACTCTTATTGAGCATAAGGGAGCTCTTGGATGGACGATAGCGGACCTCAAGGGAATTAACCCATCGATTTGTACTCACCGTATATATCTTGAGGACAATGCAAAGGTTGTTCGGCAATCACAACGTAGACTAAATCCAAACATGAAGGAAGTGGTTAAGGCCGAGGTTCTCAAACTATTGGAATTGGGGATCATTTACCCCATATCTGATAGTCAATGGGTGAGTCCAACTCAGGTGGTTCCTAAGAAGTCCGGGATCACCATCGTAGCCAATGCCAATAATGAACTCGTGCCGACCAGAGTTACTACTGGTTGGAGAATGTGCATTGACTACAGAAAGCTGAATGCCGTCACAAGGAAAGACCACTTTCCTTTGCCCTTCATCGATCAAATCATGGAAAGGCTAGCTGGTCATTCCTATTATTGTTTTCTTGATGGTTATTCAGGTTATAATCAGATTGAAATCGCCCCTGAGGATCAGGAAAAGACCACATTTACATGTCCCTATGACACCTTTGCTTACAGAAGGATGCCATTCGGGTTATGTAATGCCCCTGCCACCTTTCAGCGATACATGACGAGTATCTTTTCTGACATGGTGGGGAAATATCTAGAGGCCTTCATGGACGATTTCTCTGTTTTTGGTTCATCTTTCAGCGAATGCTTAGCAAGTCTTAAATGTGTGTTGAAAAGGTGTGAAGAAAAAAATTTGGTACTTAACTGGGAGAAGTGCCATTTTATGGTTCAAAAAGGAATTGTCCTTGGGCATATCATTTCGTCTAAAGAATCGAGGTAGATAAGGTAAAAATTGATCTTATCTCTAACCTACCTCCACCCAAGAATATCAGAGACGTGCGATCCTTCTTAGGACACGCAGGCTTTTACAGACGATTCATAAAGGACTTTAGTCACCTCTTTCGTCCTTTATGTAATCTTCTTCAAAAGGATACACCATACGAATGGACTGAGCAGTGTTAAGAAGCTTTCACTAAGCTTAAGGGCATGTTAACCACTGCACCTATCATGCAGCCACCCGACTGGAGTCTTCCTTTTGAACTTATGTGCGACGCCTTTGATTATGCTCTTGGGGCGGTTCTAGGCTAGAGAAAAGATAAGCAGCCTTACTTTATTCACTACGCAAGTAGGACTCTAAATCCTGCCCAAGTGAACTACTCGACTACGGAAAAAGAACTCTTAGCCGTAGTGTTCGCTTTGGTCAAATTTAGATCCTACCTGATCGGATCCAAGATCATCATTTATACAGACCATGCGGCCCTTAAGTATCTTCTTTCTAAGAATGATTCTAAGCCCCGCTTGATACGATGGATCCTTTTACTCCAAGAATTTGATTTGAAAATCAAAGATAAAAAGGGAGTAGAGAACGTAATGGCCGATCATCTTTCTCGCCTTAATACCTCTGATTCCCTTAAGGCGACCCATATCAATGACATGTTCCCTGATGAACAACTGTTTAGAGTCTCCCATTCACCTTGGTTCGCTGATATTGATAATTATCTTGCTACAGGTGCGATACTGACACACTGGACGTCACAAGATAAGAAGAAATTCTTTACCAAGGTGCGTAACTTTTTCTGGGACGATCCATATTTATTTAAATATTGCCCAGACCAAATCTTAAGGAGATGCGTACCAGACGATAAGCATCAGAGTGTCATCTCCTTCTGTCACTCACAGGCCCGTGGTGGTCACTTTTCTGCTAAAAAGACCACGGCCAAGATTTTACAGTGTGGCTTCTACTAGCCCACTATATTCAGGGACACTCATGAGTTTTGCAAGGCTTGTGAGCGTTGTCAGAAATTGGGAGCATTGTCCCGTCGAAATATGATGCTCTTGAATCCCATCCTTATTATAGAAGCATTTGATTGTTGGGGTATCGATTTCATGGGACCATTCCCCCAATCATTTGGAAATTTGTATATTTTGCTCGCTGTAGACTATGTCACTAAATGGGTCGAAGCAATTCTGTGCTACAAAAATGACCATCGCACGGTCATTAAAATTTTGAAAGAAAATATCCTGTCGCGGTTCGGAACGCCTCGAGCCATCATTAGTGACGGGGGCTCACACTTCTGCAATAAACCATTTGAGAGCTTAATGAAGAAATACGGTATCTCTCATAAGGTGAGCACCCCATACCATCCATAGACAAGTGGACAAGCTGAAATTTCCAATAGGGAGATCAAACATATCCTAGAGAAAACGGTTAACCCTGATCGTAAGGACTGGTCAATCCGATTGACCAATGCCTTATGGGCGTACCGTACTACTTTTAAAACTCCTATTGAAACATCTCCCTTTAGACTTGTTTATGGAAAGGCTTGTCACTTGCCGGTGGAACTGGAACATAAATCATACTGGGCGATCAAAAATCTGAATTTTAATCTGGACAACGCTGGCTCGCTACGCAAACTTCAGTTGAATGAACTTGAAGAAATCCGGAACAATGCATATGAAAACTCGAGAATTTACAAGGACAAGATGAAGACGTTTCATGATCAACATATTCTACGAAAATCATTCACGCCAGGTCAGAAAGTCCTTTTATACGATTCTCGACTCCACCTCTTTCCGGGTAAGCTTCGATCTCGTTGGACCGGCCCTTACATTGTTGTCACTGCTTATCCTCATGGGGCCGTAGAGATAAGAGATCCTGAAAATGGCAAGGAGTTTAAAGTCAATGGACATCGATTAAAGCCATTTGTTGAGACATTTGATTCAGAGGACATGTCCATGCCTCTGATTGCTCCTGTTTATCAGGACTGATCTCCTAGTCTGATGGAGGTATAGGTAGGTTTATCGCTTTCATAGGACTAGGATTGTTGCTTTATTTGTTTGGCTGAAGACGGTAAATTTAGCGCTCCTAGGAGGCAACCCCGCTTTTCATTTTATTTTTTTAGTTAGTTAGTTCAATATTTGTGGGTAACATCACTGCAAACCCTCATGAGACTACAACTCGTCCACTAGGGGTAACCTAGGGGTTTAAAGGCTTGTTGCATACGCTAAATGCAATCGAGAGCACCTGCGAAAGTGGTATAGGTAGGATTTTCTTTTTATGATTTTATTTTTGTTATTTTGTTTTGTTGATTTCTCTCGTGTGCTGACTCGCTTGTACGTTGATATTTTTGGAAAAAGCCTTTTGATTCTCTGTTCCAGGTACTATCCTCCCATCACTTCTCATTTACTTTTGTTGTTCCATGTTTAGATCTTTTACATTGAGGACAATGTAGATTTTAGGTTGGGGGTGGGAGATTAGGCTTCCTAATCAGTATTTTCTTGGTCTTAATCAAAAATTGTGAAAAATTTTTAAATTTTTTCTGACATTTCTTGTAAATTCAATGTGATTTTGACATCTATCTTTGATTTAGAATTACGAGATACTTGATGTTGGTAATTTATGACTCTTGGATTTAGCTACTTGATAGATTCCACAGTTGAGTTTGAATTATCAATCCATGATTAAAGATTTTAAATATTGATTGAATCATGATTTCAGGACACGTCTTGCTTACACATTAAGATTTCAGTTCCATATCGAAGGATTAACTTGGTAATTACTAAGCACGAAAGGAACCAGCCTGAAATAGCTTGTCATCATGGTATAAAAATTGGAAAGGTTGGATAATTAATCTTCACCATAGGTTTGATCTCTATAGGTGTAGAGTTAATTCCCCATGAATGATATGTGAAAAAGAGTCAGGTGTACGATCTTCACCATAGGTTTGCTCCCTATAGGTGAGGATTTGATTCCCCTTCCTTGGCATTGCTTTGAATAGAAAAATCACAAGTTAATAGGCTAATCTATGAGGCAAGTTTTGGATTAGGTTTTGGTTGTCATGAATTTTCTTGTTGGTTACCAATGATATCATGAAATTGACGATTGGATCTCTTAATGATGATAAGCCGAGATTAGACTATACATCCATGGATCTCAATGTTTAAAATTTTTCTAATTGATGGATTAATGCTTTACACTTGATTATGAAGTCTACCGTGCGCTTGAGCTTAGGAGAAAACAATTTCTAACATTCATGAATATTAAATTTCTCGTATTTTGTTCAAAATCTCACTCGATTTCATAGAAAGTTCTCCTATAATTCTCAACTTATTTTTCACATACTTTGCTCGGGACTAGCAAAATGCTGGTTGGGGGTTGTGTTGAGGGTCAAATGTTGCATATTAGACCCCAGATATTGTCTGGATTTACGAATATAATGCTGTCTAATGGCTCGTTTTCTCATTCTTGTGTTGCAAGGTGATTTTATGAGCATGGATGGAAAAAGGATGTTAAAAGTTGAGATTTAACGATCTGATGACACTAAAGGCAAGGGACACACTCCAAGGGACCAAGATTGACAGATATACATGGTCAGAAATCCGAAAAAACTAAGAAATTGAAGCTCAAGTGGCTTGAAACGCATCCAGAATGCAAGATCACGGGGTTTCCAATATCGGTTCGGCTCGAGACTTCATACGTGGCCTGAGGACCATAAATTAACCGTACACATCAAAAATCATCCATTGGATCATTGCGGAAGTTTCCTAACGGGCAGATTAGCCCATCAATCTTCAATTTGGGGCCCACCCGCCAGCTGGATATGCTTGATAATTGTTCTCAACGGGTAAAATAATGTGAGGAACAAAATGGACGGATTGGATTTCTGAAACACATTGCAATGGGGCCCGTATACATGGTGTGTACATTACACATGTACGTGCATATGATGTGCACCGTACCAACCAATCGGTCAGCGCAAGCGCTGACCCGCATCATCTTTAAAAAATGAAAATTTTCATTTTTCACGGTCGCGTAATCGACCGACGCTAGTTTTTACGGACGGTAGTGGGCCCCAAACATGATCCGTATGGAAGATCTGAACCGTCCACCGTGTATATAGCTGTGAATAATACAAAATATAGCTGCTAGTTTTTACCCATGCAAGCATACGTGTACGATACAGGGGCCACAAAAGGGCTGCCCAGCAACGTTCAAAACTGATCCTTTTGTGATTTCTTCTCTGGGCCACGTCAATGGACGTTCAAAACCACCCATTTTTGACTGAAATTTCGTTCTGAATCCAATGGACGGGGTGGATTTTTCTTAAAATGCTTCAGTGGGGCCCACCGATCACAACAGCGAAATGGTGCGAAAGGTTTCGCACATCCGTGAAAACTGACTTTTGCAGGCGGTTTTGGCCCACCATCTTTGATCATATGGCAGATCTGAACCGTCTATCATGTAGAGAACCCAAGAAAGTACTAAGAGATGATGTTTCTTTAGAATTTGAGCGAGAAAAGTGGCGTGTTTCGAGGCACCGAACTTGGCTGCGAAAATTGCACTCCGTGTCCTGCTACAACTCTGTCACTGACTCCAGCCTTCCAGCAGCTATAAAAGGAGATTTTGGATGTGGAGAGCATTCATTCAGGTCTTGGAAGGAGATCAGGAGGTGGAGAGCTTGAGACTTGGGTTGGAAACGAGGGCAGAGGGAGTAGAGTAATTTTATTATTATTATTTTTTTCCTTCTTCATATTTTCTTTTAACATGTCCAGCTTCATCATGTCTGTGATGGGCTGAACCTCTTAGCTAGGGCTAAGAGGTGAAGCTTGTGGTGAGATGGGAGATTTTATTTTATGTCTTTAATTTAATTTTAATTCTTGAATTAACGTTGATTTTAGTTGATTATTAATGGCATGTTTTGTTTAGTCTTTAATGGTCTGTTGTGACTAAAATTACAATGGGTCTGCAATGGCTTAGAGCATATCCTTTTTCCCTTTATGTTTATGACGTCAGGAAGCCCTGTTGTTTACCATAGTCTCCTGGGCATGGTTGGATGACGGTACCCTTCCTAACTTGCATACATGTGATTGGTTGATAATTAGTTTGATTCTGTTATTTGCCATAGTCTTTGGGCATGGTTTGGTGATAGAATCCATTGTAATTCATCTTCCTTTCATCTCTTTGAAAACTAGATCAATGGCAGTTCAGTAAATTCCATAATTCATGAAACAGGCATAAGATCTCCCTGATCTCTACAAGTGGATCCTCTGAATCCCTAGTTTCCTTACCTCTGATTTCTCCTATAAGTTTTAGATTAATAGTTTACAATTATTCCTCAATTTATAATTCAATTTAGATTTCATCTCATTCTAGTTCTATTTCCAGTTAATTTTAGATAACGTACAAGTTTCAGTCCCTTGGGATTCGACCTCGGCCTTACCGAGTTATTACTACATCATAACCCTGCACTTAGGGAGTGAACAGTTGAATTCTTACTCTTCTTCTTTTTATCCGTGCAGCTTGAACCTGCTTCGACATCATGTGGTCTTGGAGGATATCGCTGATGTGTAGAAGCCTCTTCCATACTGCGCTTTAAAGCGAGTTAGAATTGTTCTTCTTCTAATGCTAATAATTCAGTTTCCTCCTCTGCCTTAGAAAGTTTGGATAGGGGAGTGGAAGTTTTTTTATTTGAATCAAGAATTGCTTGGAAAAGAACTTGAATTTCTTTTGGAGATTTAAGACACGGTTTTGCATCTCCACCCCGACAGGATAAGTGTAATTTCAGCTGATTAGTTTTGTTAACAAACTTACTCCACACAAATTACACAAAATCTTCAACTTTTCAATCTTTGGAGAATGGACTAAGGAACCATAGTCTCAAATGTCAATCGATGGTTCACTTGAAGACATATCTACATATTATATTGGAAAAGTATTTTAGTAATAATGAAATATCGACATAAAACAAAAATAATTTATGGATGAAAAAAAGGTTATTAATGCATTGCACGCATAACATTCATCAAAATAACATAAAAATAAAAATAAAAGAGTACCCATTACATCATTTTCAAGTTTTAATAAATTAATAAGAAATGTTAATTTAACTTCATTTATGTTTCTGTTGTTTCATGTGTTGCGGCTTGATAACATTCTCTTCATCTTCCTCATCAATATCAGAACCTCCAAAATTTGGATGCAACTAATCTTGTGTACAAATTAATGCTTCCACTGTATCTGGTGTAAAGAAATTTCGAATCTTGCTAACGACCCTACTCCCTGTGCTAAAAAAAGATTTCAATGCCACCGTTGAAATATGAACTGAAAAAATATCTCATGCTACCGTCAATAGTGTAATGTATTTTCATTCACTAACTCTCATTTTTCACCACTCCAAAACATTGAAGTCTGAATCCTGCTGCAGTACGACTGACTCTTTGAGATACATATTTAACTCTGATTCTTTCGTTTCAGTGTTTGTATTTTTTTTTTTTACTAAGAAAAACATGTTAACATTATCGAGCATAGTGTTAGAGCTTGAAGTAGCATACGATCTAACTTCATTAACACTTGGTGTGGACCCTGTGGTAGTGTACGTATTATACAATGCTTCGATTGCGTTACGAACCTTCGAGGTTTCTGTTACTCCATTTTCATTAGAATAAATCTTTATGAAGATGTACTTAATATAACTCATCTTGCACCGAGGATCAAGAACAATAGCCAAGGACATTAACAAATGACAATCATCCTAGTACTTATCGAACTTTATTTACATACCACCTGTCATGAGTTACAGAAAAAATGGACCTTCACTGGCAGCTTTCTTTAAGGATTCCTTGATCTTCCATATAGCTGGAAGAAACATATTTGCTATAGGAAACTTATTGTCAGAAAATATCTTCGTACAGTCATAAAAAAATTTTAAAATTTTGTAAACTTCTTTCGCTTTGCTCTAATCTTCTTCAGTAGGTAACCAAGTATATGTTCTATCACACGCTGTATATTCTGAAAATGTAAGTTTCAATTTCGGGGTCAAATGCAACATCTCAAAAATCGAATTCCAACGTGTGTATACATCTAGCTTCAATGTTTTTGGAGACTTTAAATTTAAATGTTGGACTATGTCATTTCATATATTCAATCTTGACGGCGAGCCCCTTATGTACTTCACACTCTCCCTCACATTTTCTATAGTTTGGTTTATTGATTTCAACCCTTCTTGTACAATTAGGTTCATAATATGTGCACAACACCGAACATGAAATATTTTTTCCTCAAAAAATAAATTGTCGGTTACCTTGAATTGGTTACGTAAGAATGATATTACACTGTCATTTGTTTAAGCATGATCTAAAGTTAATGAACTGATTTTTTTTCAATGCCCCAATCTCATAAACAATTGTAAATGTAATCTGAAATAACCAAACCGGAATGGGGAAGTGGAAGGTGGTGAAAGTCCAATATTCTCTTGCAAATTTTTTAATTTTTATCAATATAGTATACAGTCAATGAAATGTATCCCTTTCTTTAATTTTGCGCCGTCTACATATCAGAAGTTAAACTTTTTCTTGAAATCGAATCTAAAACTGCTTTCAGCTTCATTTTCTTACTTGCGTACATCTTCATGCACTCCCTCTCTCAGTAACACGAGGGACTTTCTCAAACTGAGGATTAAAGAATTTACTGTATCCCATGAATATTTCACTCTCTACCATTTTAAATGGTTGCTCATCAATGATAATAAGCTTTACAAACCACTCCTTCAGCTTCCTTTTTTCAAACTTATGAATGATAAATGTACCTTTAGAGGCAGATCCTTCGGACTTTGTAAATGATACCAATTGTTAGCCTGAAGGTAGAATTCTAGGTCTCCTTACACAACTTTGCCATGTCGGTTTAAATGAGTAGTCAACCCCCCAGTATTTTTGCTGTATAGACTTTTGCAGTGCAAACATCTGATCTTAGTGACATTATTAACTACTACTTCAAAATCATCCCAGATAGCTGACCATTTCTTTCCTTTATGTGTAGCTGAAGACTCCTCTCCCTCAACAACAAGAGATGATGTTGTCGACGCACCGGCACTAGGGGTAGTTGAGACTTTATCTTCACTAGCTATATCTAAATATATGAAACAATTTCATCTAACCTTAGTAAAGAATTTTCTAAGTAGTGTATCATGTGTGTATAAATATCCTCTAAACTTTCAACAATTTTCTAAGAGTTTAAATCAGTCACCCATTCAATATTAACTAAATAGTAATGCTTTCATTATTCAATTTAAATGCCACGCCAAAATTTCAGTAGCATTTTTTCTTGTCTCTCCAGAATATATTAATCATGTATTTCATCCACACGTCAAGTATCTATACAAAGTATGAATATTTGATGAGAAAATAAATGCAAGAAATATATCCATAGAGAATTAGGAGAGACGAACCGAAACAAGTATGTGCATTTAAATTAAAATAAATGAAAACATTATTATCTATCCAACATTGAACTATTCAAAAAGGGATAATTTGAGAATTTCTATGCATCTAAGAATACACTGAATATATGTTTGGTAACATAGAAATCATCAAATGGACAACTGATTATCCTATACTACAAGTTTACAACTAAAACAATAAAAAATAATTAATATTTATGCAAACAAAAGAGCATGCTGAAAGAATAACTATTAAAAATATTTATAAAAATAAAATATATTCAATATCCAATAGGTATAAGCATAAATTAAGTCCAGCTAACAAACATAAAAAAAACAGTGTGTCTCTCTTTTAAACTCAACGGGTAGATCTGGTAGTTTTATGCTAAGACCCTTGGGCCGACGTGAAAGCGGGCTCCAAAGGAGCTACTGCTCAGAGAGCACGGCTAGATGTGTTACCTCTTCTATCAATCGGGCTGTTGAGAGCTTGAAATTGAATGAGAATATAATGAACCCTATACATGTGGCGGCACATGTATTGAAAATTGTACATTCATCAAGTGGACTGTTGACCCTTTCATAATACTTTATGTTGTGGCAAGAGAGTCCACCCTTTTTTTGTCTAATGCTACTTTTTAAAATGTGTAAAATTAGCAGGATTTATATGATAATACATGTTCTCCTGTTATAATGGTACACTGCGTAGTTTTAGTTCTGACAAGTTTAGCCCATTATTTGATAATGAGTACCATTGGTCTTTTGTGTTCTCCTACCGATGGCTTATGATGAGAAAATCTCTTTGGTAAAATAACTCTAACCATTAAATTTGTGACCTATAGATAGAAAAGGTTTTCAATAAACTATTCAATTAATATAATTAGAAAATCTCTATGGTAGAATAACTCTAACCATTCATTGAGAAATTCCACCATTTCCCCATGTTTCCCCATATCCCCAACCAGCGATACATGTAACAGTACCGATACTACAAACACTGTTCACAATAAACCGAATATCCATATATGATCACTCCCAAACGAATAAGGAAACCAACTAAACTTAGAAAAAGGAAACAATTTCTAGATAAAATTAGAGGCTGACACTAAGTAAATACAACCATAAGATATAAGAACTTATCACCCATAAGAAAATAAGAAACAATCTTAAACAACTAAACTTAAATATAGAACTTGTTAAAACTACAAAAATAGTAAAACGATAGCCACACTCCTACTCCTGTAAGTTAAAACATTGAAAGTAAAGTTGTTTTGTGAAAATAACTTCACCAAAACCAAGGCCTTATGAATAGATACTACAATTGCACATTGCAGCATGATAACATAAAAATCATGCTAGTCCACTCCTTAAGTTGGCATAAATGAGAAAAATGGATATCAAAATAATGAGCAAATGATCCATATTCGATGCACAAGCCTGGTCCACCACATTGTGAGTGAACCAGCCTCATGATGTTTTGGGCAATGGCACGTTTACTATGAGCCACACTTGAAGGATGACTCATTCGATGGACAAAGATGTCTACTGAGTAGATGATTAGGATCAATGGATCGTAGTACTTTCCCGGCCATTTACATGGAAGAAACAATCCATGTATAAATGGAGACGTTTAATTTGTATTATTTATAAAGAGCACATGGAACAATTCATCCACAGTGGGCCCACTAGATGCCCCATAAGCCATGGCCATGTTCAGTAACTGTGCAACTCCTTATAACTAGTTTGGAGACTTGGAAGCTAATTTTTAGTCTACAGCTTCATATCAAAGGGCAAAACCTAATACAACATGGAGGAATTAAGGAAACAGTGAATTAATTAAATCATCTATTATAATCTGTCCAAATCATTTGTTAATTAAATAATTTGTTATAAATTATAATCTGTCCAAATCAGAAAAAAAATCTGCAATTTATTCAAGCAAATATACCCAAATAAAATAAAAATACAAATTGCAACTTATTCAAAAGGAATTAAGGAAATATGCCCAAATCAAACAAAAATATATAGATTTTGGTTCATACAGGGGCAGGGGTTTGTCTTATCAGTGGTCAGACTCGGACTGGCTTGTTGCAGTAATGGTAGGGGCGATCGGACTGACAAGTTGCAGCAGTGGCAAGGGCGACCGGACTAGCGAGTTGCAGCAGTGGCAAGGGCAACTGGACTAGCGAGTTGCAACAATAGCATAGACTTAGGATTTAGGGAAATGGTCGGATGACGACCATGCGGGTAAGGGAGGAGGGAGAGAGTAGAGAGATTGGACGGCGGCCGTGCGGTGGTGCGGGTAAGGGAGGAGGAGGGAGAGAGACAAGTAGAGAGGGCCGTGCGGGTAAGGGAGGAGGGAGAGAGTAGGGAGATTGGACAGTCGTGCAGTGGTGCGAGTAAGGGAGGAGGACGGAGAGAGTATAGAGAGAGAGAGAGAGAGAGAGAGAGAGGAAGTGAGGGTTAGCCGACTGAGAGAGAGGGAGGAAGAGAGGGTTAGGGAGACTAGGGTTCGTGTGGGCTGAGAATGGCCAACTGTGAGGGTTTTTTAAAACGGGTAGGGTTTTTTAGTTTTAAAGGGTATATATAAGGCTGAAAGTTGGGTGGGTTGGGTTGGTGCTCAATCTTAACCCAATCCAAGGTTCCTATTCCTTAACCCTAACCCAACCTCGGGTTGGGAATTCTTAACCCAAGCCCAACCCAAGTGGGCTCGGTCGAGTTGACCGGGTTGGTCAGGTAGATATATGTTAATATTTTTGTTATTACATTAGTTTATTATATTTCAATACAAGTCTTATATTTTGTACTTATAATTTTGTTTATTATATATGTAGATATTTATCATTTAAAAAAAGTTTATTTTTTGTAAACAAACAAGCTAAAATATAGGACAACTACTCCTTTGAAAGTGTAACACCTTGGGTTTTCAGGGGTCGTGTAAGAACTCGGCTCCCGAATTCTCAGGTACCATGGGTGCCCTAATGGGCTTCATATTTTAATTACATTTGGATGATCTCATAAACAATAGAGGATTTAACAAGACATGAAGCATAAGTACGTCATAAAGTAGTATCAATTGCTATTAAATATAAAAATATCTAAACCACGAATCCAAAATCATCTAAATCGGGAACTAGTCCCACCCATACATGACTCAAAGCGACTAGGGCTCTGGTCTATATCCCGCGGTAGCCCGAACTCAAACTAAAAGGATTCGCCGAAAGTCTGGAAGCAGGGAAGCTCCTCTTCCCTATCCTTGCTCACCTCTCTCGGCTCGTCGAGCTCCGCTTCACCTGCATCTACCAAAGGGTTTGGTTGGTGTTTTAAAATACTATCTCAGAGTGGGAGTAAGTAGTTAACTCAGTGGTTACTAATAGTCTTAAGTTACAATTAGCAGTAATTATATGATGAATTTAATGAAAGACATAGATTCACAGATCCCTAAATAGTCTTATTAATGCATATGCATGTATTATGATATGATGCATGATCTCGCAACAACACTCCCTCGAACGACTTCGTCTAACGATCGCGCATTATCAACAGTCCCTCATTGTGACCTCAACCTTCGAGTCACCAAATTTTAGCTAATGCGATACGTAAATAATGTTAGCCGAGTATTTAGTTAATTCCGTTCATCCAACAGATTGGAGAAACTGGTACACCCTACGTATCATTGCCCTCAACTGGTTGCGAGGGCAAGGCCCCTCAACTAGTTGTGAGGTGCGAGGCCAGGACCCCGCAATCCTTGATCCCAATGGGTTCTCCATCCCTGATTTCAAGCATATGAGGAGTGCTGAGAAGAGGGATTGCTCGCGATCACTACGGGGAGGCTTGTACCCCAGCTTAAGCCGATAGCTCGGACACAGTGTCCCATTCCACTATGCTCTGCTCTCGAGTTAGTGGATCAGTTTCAAATGGTTATCAATAGGCTTCAGTAGTTGAAGGGTGTTTTAGGTTCCATACAAGCGTGAGCAGACATGGTTAACGAACATGGTTGGTCAGTAAGCGAACTAGACCGTGCGAGTTCAGGCGAGTACGTGATGGACGACATCAAGTACAAGCGACCCATGTAGTCCAACTACCGTCGCTCATTCGCATCCTCCTAAACCCGCTGGTTTAGCTGAAGGATGGTCCTACCAACGGGACCACCTTCTCCCACTTCAGCTCCCTGATCAACCCAGGGGTTTATGACATTCAATAATATTTCAACAATTCCGGATTCGTCTTCTAACACTGGTAAAGTTATGCACTCATACATCAAACATAAAAATTCAGATTATTTACACTGTAACTACTAACAAAAATATGAAATTAATGTGTGTGCGTGTTGAATGGGGTTACCGATGAGATCAAGATCTAAACATCATTCATAGTACAAACATACAATAAAGATTAATGTTAGCACAAACATACAACAAAGATTTATGCAAGCATAAACATACAACAAGGATTTTATGCAAGCATAAACATACAAAAAGAATTTTATACAATCATAAATGCCACAAGGAAGGTTATACTAGAATCACATATGAGATGTACATGCAACTCCAAATCAAGCCCAATCATGTTGAAGAACAAATAACCAACACTTAACCATTTTATGAGATTTAGGGGGACCTATCATGTAGGGTCTTGGCTAGGTTCTCTCTATATTACTTAAGCACATCATCCTAACATTCATAATCATTAAACTCATAGTAGAATTGGTGTTAGGGAACCTAAGGATAATAGTCTGTACCTTATGACGAATAGCTTGATTCATGGCTCCCATAGGATTATGGTGTTAGGAAATCATCATTGAATGCCTAATTAAGCATACGAACTTGTAAGAATTAGAAGGTGTTAAACATAAGACCTAAACCTATAAACATAACTTAATACTTACCTTCAATCGTCGTCAAATCGACACCAATGAGAGATAAGGTTGTTGTAGAGGAGTGAGAGGGTGAAGGTGCACAAACCCTCATGCTTCCAAGCTTTTCCTTTCTTTCTCCTTTTTTCTCCTCTTTCTTTCTTTCTCTCTTTCTCCATTTCTTTCCTTTAGGGTAAATTCGTATGGAGAGGGGTTGCCTAAATGAGGCCCTTTTATAATGTCGGATTTGGTGTAAATGGACCCAAGGGTTGGATTTTTACTATACTAGCCCTATGGGAAGGTTTTTCTAGCCTTTAGGGCCCATTACGGGGTGTATATATTATTATACACCGTATGATAGTTAGTTTAATGATGATCTGCATATGGACATGTTTGGCCCGCTATTTGGATGTGCCGATCGACAGATATGATTAGAAGTCTATTCAACAGTCACCGATAGTCGATTGGGGCCGTGGCTATACGGATATGAGTAGGAAAATATCCTTTCTCCACGTGTGAAGTTTGGTCGTAACTCGATGATCCGAAATCCTCAACTTTTCATAAGAGTAGACGACCCAATTTACTTAAGTTTCAACTTTTTTCTTTAGAGTATTTACACTTCTCATGCACTCGTCCTTTGGCTTATGTTGAACGGTTCTGAACAGTACCCAGGTCTGACTCCCGCTATGGAAGTCAAGTCCAGTAAGACGGACATTATTTTATAGTTTGGAACTAGTGGCCCATCAACGAGCGGTATAGAGCTTGTTCGAAAAATCGGGGCATTTCTGTAATGAATTAGGTATTGAGATTTCTCGTGGGCAATGATTAGGGTTTGGATTAACTAGGTTCATAGTGTGGCCTATTTATAACTAGTGAGAGTGGAGATTTGGTCATATTACTCTAAGCTGTCGGTTTTAGGATAAAAGAGTAATGGGGTTGATTTGGTCTATTAGTCAAGATCTGGGTCTTATCTGACTCGGCTTTAGTTAGATCTTTAATTTAGTTATGATTGTCTTGATTAGTTAGGGACAAGTCGGTTAGATTTGGGCCCTATGTGAGTAAATCATAGGGCTAAACTTGATGTTCAAGTGATCAGGTGGAATCGTTGGCTTCCTACGGTTGATTAATCGGACTTGTGCGGTTCTTTACTGGTACCACCCGTGTATAAACTAACATTGAACGCTAATGGTCAGTAAGTGATAATATAAGTTAATTACATAAAAAAATTAAAGGATTTTTAAAAATCCAAAACAGTGAAAATCCAGGACGTTACAGAAAGTTGTATTGTGTATCAAGTAATCTATTTGGGAGAGAGAAATTCGGCATGTCTTTTTAGCTCGAATCATCAGAAATGACGTAGACCAATGAAACCCAACAACATTGGAATTTTTAATGCCTTCAACACAGACGATCTGCACTCAATTATAAGGAACTTATATATCGATTAGGTTCGGGTTGGATTGGGCAACCTGAGACCTCAACCCAAGCCCAACCCAAGTTTTATCAGGTTGGTGTTTGTATGGCCCGAGCTCAAGACCAAACTCGATACATCCTGCCCAAGCCCAACCCAATGTCGGGTCGGTCACGGGTCAATCGGGTTGAACTTGCCCAACTTTCAACCCTAGGTTGTAATCCCTTGAAAATTGAGGGTCGTGTATATACTCGACTCCCAAGTTCCCGGGTATCACTTATAGCCGATTTTTACTAATTTGCGTTTAATCAGGTAAAGATGGGTAGTATGGAATTACTTGAAACATGAAACACAACCACAACTAGTCTACTGAAATGAAAGAGGCTATATATATATAAGTCCAAAATAATATAAATGGGTCGCATAAGACGTTGCCTAACAAAAATACAAAAACTATGTCAAAAAAATGATGAGCTGAGTCCAACACTCAGCGATCCAAAATCCGTCTACTAGGCCGATGGAGAACCACCCATCTGCTGGAAGTAAGATAGCTCGTCATCCTCCTCAAGGCTCGCGCCGTCAGGCTTCTCATACTTTGTATCATCTGCGTCTACGAGAGAGTTTAGTCGGTGTTTTAAAATACCATCCCAGAGTGGGAGTGAGTGATCAACTCAGTGGGTGCTATTAGTCTTAAGTTGTAACAGACATCAATTATATTATGATCTTAATGAAAAATAATCATTCATAAACACATAACTAGTTTTATTACTACATATGCATGATGGATGATATGATGCATGCCCTCGCCACAACACTCCCTCAAGTGACTTTGTCTAACGATTACGTATGAACAATACTCCCTCATTGCAACCTTGACTGGTGAGTCGCCAACTTAGCTAGTGTGATGCGATGCTAATGTTAGCCGAGTTCTTAATTAATTCTATTCATCCAGTAGGTTAGGAAAACTGATACATCCTACGTATCAATGCCCTGAACTGGTTGTGAGGCCAAGTCCCCCTAACGTGTGAGACAAAGATCCCACGATCCTTGATCCCGTCGGGTTTTTCATTCCTGACTTCAAGCACATGGGGAGTGCTAAGAAAGGGATAGCTCGCGGTCACTATGGGGAGGCGTATCACCCCAGCGTAAGCCTACAGCTCAGCCATAGTGTCTTATTCCACCATGTCTGGCTCACAAGTCAGTAGATCGGCTTCAATTTAATTATCAATGGGTTACAACGATTGTAGGGTGTTTCAGGTTTCATAGATATGTGAACAAACAGGGTTAACAAATAAGGTTGTCAGTAAGTAGACTAGACTGTACGAATTCAGGCGAGCATGTGACAGACAACATCGGGTACAAGCGACCCATGTAGTCGAACTACTGCTGCCCATACACACCCACCCAAATCCAGGGATTTAGTCTCAGGATAGTCCTACCAATAGGACCCCCTACACTCTCCTCATGTCCCTGACCAACCCAAGGGTTTGATGGTAATGTGTAGCATGTCAACTAACAAGGTTATCAACTAGTATAAATAATAACATGCATTCATTTTTTCAACATACAATTCAGATTTTCCTACAAGCAAGCTAATAATATTATGAACAAAGGTGCATGTGTGGTGTATGGGTTAGTGAGGAAGCTAAGCATTTTATATATCTTATAGAACCAAAATGCACAAGATTTAATAAGACATACATGCTATAAAAGCAACATCATATAGGAACCAAACAAGTCATGAACATGCAATCTTCCATTTATACCATATCATGTGAGAGGCAACACTCATTCTCTAACTAATCTATGTAAATTGGGAGGTTCAAGGGTAAGGTATTTCCTAGGTTTCCTCTAAATTCTCCAAATATATCATCCAAGCAATTAAAATTATTAAATTTGTAATAAAATTGGTGCTAGGCTACCTAAGGATAATAATCCGCACCTATGAATCATTGAGAGCTTTAGAAAACGATCTAGGGTTGCCAAGCTCACGGATGGATTAGTAGAGATCCTGAGTCAAATGAACTTGCATGTTAGGGTTACATATAAATTTTAGCTTAATATAAAAGATTACAAAAGAATGGGTGCTTACCTCTCCAATCGGTTAGAAATGGAGCTTGTTGTGAATGTGAGAGAAAGGAAGGAGATTTGTCAAGGTTCCAAGTTTTTTTAGCTCCTCCACCAACAACACCCTCCTTCACTCTCTTCCTCTCTTCCTTCTCCTTTTTTACTTTCTCTCTTTCTTTTCTTTAGGGCGAAATCGTATGGGGAGAGGGAGTGCCCAAACGAGGCCCTTTTATAATGCCAAATTTGGTGTAAATGGTCCTAAGGGATAGGTTTTTACTATACTAGACCTATGGGAGGGTCTTTCTAAGTTCTAGGGCCTACTATGAGGTGTACATATTGATATACACCGTACGATAGTTAGCTATAATGATGATCTACGTATATATATGATCGGCCGCCATTTGTATGCGTCGATCGACAGATATGATTAGAAGTCTGTTCAATGATCACCGATAGTCGATCGGGGTCGCGGCTATACGGATATGCGTAGAGAAATATCCTTACTCCACGGGTAAAGTTTGGTAGTAAACCGACGGTCCAAAATCCTCAACTTTGCATAAGAGTGGACGACCTAATTCACTTAAGTTTCAGTTCATTCCTTTAGGGTATTTGCACTTCTCATGCACCCATCTTTTAGCTTAAGTTGAGTGGTTCTGGATAGCACGTAGGTCCGACTCCCATGATGGACGTCAAGCCCAATAAGATGGACATTATTCAATAGTTTTGGAACTAGTGGCCCACCAACGAGCGGTATAGAGCTTGTTCAGAAAATTGAGGTATTTTTAAAATGAATTAAGTATTGAGATTTCTTGGGGGCAATGATTAGGATTTGGATTAACTATGTTCATAGTGTGACCTATTTATAACTAGTAAAAGTGGAGGTTCGGTCATGATTACTCTAAACCGTCGGTTTTATACTAAAAGAGTAATGAGGTTGATTTGGTCTATTAGCCAAGATCCGGGCCTTATCTGACTCGGCTTCGGTTAAATCTTTAATTTAGTAATAATTGTCTTGATTAGTCAGCGGTGGGTCGGTTAGATTTGGGTTATATGTGAGTAAATTATGGGGCTACACCTGATGTTCAAGTGATCGAGCGGATTCGTAAGTTTCCTACGGTTGACTAATCGGACTTGTGTGGCTCTGTACTGGTACTACCCCTGTATAAACTAATATTGAGTGCTAATGGTTATTAAGTGATATTATAAGTTAATTAATAAAAATAAAATTTCAAGAATTTTTAAAAATTCAAAACAGTGAAAATCTAGGATGTTACATAGGTATATATACCTTGTTCCGAGTCGAGCTGAGTTCAAGCAGTATTCAAGCCGAGTCGAGTCAAGCTGGGGCAAACTTGAACTCGGCTTGAACTCATTTTTAAGCTACAAAAATCAGCTCGACTCAATTCGAACTCAGGTTCAAGTGGAGCTGAGCGAGCCTACCGAGCTAGCTATGTTTGTGTACACCTGAAATTATAGTGTTATCAAGTATTCGTTTTTTTACTGTGGGACCCATACTTAATGATTTAGACCATTCATCTCCTGTGGCCACGAAACACTTCTCAAATTCCTAGACTAGATCCTATCCACAAATATTAAGCCTTTTAAAATTTAGACCGTTCTTCTATTTGTCTTCTTGTCCATCCAGTTGAGGTCCCAAAATTGAAAAGGGAAGATTTTTTCTTAGAATCATGCATCCATCAAGATCTTAGAACAGATCAATGGCCTGGATCACTGAACCGTTAGCTCCAAATATTAAGTACACCATCAATTGCGTCTTCCAGTCATGTATCATACTATTCATAGAAGCCATCTATCTAGATTGTGGCATTATGGTAATTATGAAGAACTTCTTCAATTTCGTCATAGTCGGGGAGATTTCGGTAATTTAGTAGGATGCTTGGATTCCCGCCCTCAGTCATATCCAACTCACGGACTGTAGGCTGTAGTTCTACTGCGTGTTTAGCACGAAATACCAAGTGATGTACTCGCACGCATAAAATGGAAAAACCTCCGTGACACACGTGCCTACGTGTGAATGATTCGGAACTTACATCTGATCAAAATCACTATTAAGTTATTATAATGTGAAAAATTAGACTAGCTAGTTCAAAATGAAAGTGATGCGTAGAAAATTATTTTAAACCGTCAATCAGTTTCTTGTAACCGTCCATTTATTTTATTCATATGTTGCCCATTGAGTAATTACGAGATATGGAATGTCAAGATTGAGGCACGTGTCGTGGATATGTCCCACTCGTGTGGAGTGATACGTGTGCATGTGCTTCATCGAGTTGCGAAGAAATGTACCCGCGCGAGTTCGCTTTCGTCCTCACATGGCGTTGGGGGTACCGTTCCCGTATTCCGCGGTTCGAGAGTGGTGGGAAAAATGTAGGAATATCTTCAGAGGCTTGCGGTTTGATGCCTCGCAGGCAGCGTGGGCCGATAGCAAGGGAAATGGATTGGCTACTCCCCCTTGGTCGGTGTTCTGTGGGCCCCACAATGATGTATGTGTTTCATCCATGCCGTAAATCTATTTTTATAGATCATTTTAAGGTATAAGACAAAAAATGAGATATATCCCAATCTTAAGTGGAGCACATTATAGGAAACAGTGTTGAATGAATGTCAACCATTAAAATTTTTTTGAGGGCCATAAAAGTTTTGGATCAAGCTGATCTTTGTTCATTTCCCTTCATCTAGGTCTGTATGACCTAATCAACAGATTGGATGTCAAATAAATAGTACAGTGGGCCTTAGGAGGATTTTAATGGTGGATATCTAGTCGCTATTGTTTTCCTATGGTGTGGTCCACCTGAGATTTATATCCCTCTCATTTTTTGGATTAAGCCCTAAAATAATCTGTAAAAATGGATGAATGGAATGGATAAAATACATACATCATGGTGGGGCCCACATAGCACCGACCATCAGCCACCGAGCTGGTGGCAGGGGAGTAGCCAATCCATGATCCAAGGTTCAAGTGGACCCACCATAGAAAACATGGGGAACAATAGCGACCACCGTTGAAACCTTCTTATGGCCCACCGTTGAAATATGCGCGATTTATTACTAGTCTATCCTACTAATCTTCAGGTGGGCCACACTCACATTGAAGATGGACCTAGGCTTCCCTAATTTGTTTTCCTATGCATGTAGAACCAATCTGAGCCATTGGATTGGCGTACCAATTAGTACGGAGAACAATGACGGTGGGCCCAGATGGTTGAATGGCTAGGATAATGGATACATTCAAAATGTTAACACCTTCGGGGCGCTTCTGATTCTTAAAGATGGCCGTTAACACTTCCCATGTTCATTCCCATTTGCCACTGTTCCTAGACACGTGTCACACAGCTGATAAATCCAGACCCTTAAACTAGTGGGCCACATTTGAAATTTATGTATGAATTCTCCAAAATAAAGGATCCGCAAACGTGCGTACTGATCTTCGTACATTCGCAGAGCATTTGGCAAGGATAACTACTTTGATACTCTCGCGTAGCGTGATGGATGATACGCAGACACTTAGAAACTGCATAGCAACAAATACGTAATTCAAATTAAACTGTCCAAATTATGCATCTCAGATGAGATATTACATGAACAGAAAACTGTACTGATTTAACTATCTGAATATCAGATGGGTGGACATTCATTGGATGGTCAAAAATGAAAAATCCAATGGTCCTATTTGAATAGATAAGTATCCACGAATCAGAGGTTAGAATCTATCAACAAATCTGATTTTGTGACTGTAAATCAGGTACAGTGGGTACCAGAGTTCACTCAGTTTAATCTAAGTTGATGTATCTAATATGTACAAGTTCTAAGTGTCTGTCTATCAAGCACCGTAGGTTGCCAGAGTATCAAATAACGTCCCCCGACATAGGGATTACGTATAAAGAAGTCTACTGAGGAGTCAGCATCCTTGCCTCCTTTATCTGGAAGCGGATTCCCTGCGATCAGCTTTTACAAGAACTTTCTGCGACGGTAAGCTAAGTGGGGCCCACCGTGATGTTTGTGAGAAATCCACTCCGTCCAGACATTTTTCCAGAACATCATAGGACGTATGACATAAATGAAGCAGATCCGACACTCAAGTTGGTAGCACAACGGGAAATAGTGAGGATTGAACGTACACCGTTCAAACATTCGTGGGGCCACAAATTTCAGATCAGAAAAAATTTGTGATTTCAGTTCATCCCTGTAGGAATGACTATATGAACGGTATGGATGGCATATATACATGACAGTGGACCTAGGGAGGTTTCAACGGTAGTTATTTCCCTACCCGCTTTTTCTTGTCTTGCAGACAAATAGAGTGTTGATCTGCCTAATTTTTGGATCCATGTCCGTACTTGATATGGAAAAACAGGTTGTGGACGGGGTGGATTTTTTAAAAACATCACGGTGGACCCCACATGGCTTCCCATCATAGGAAATTCCTGTGAGAAGGATTTCGGTGGCGATCCGCGTATACGTGTACAGCCAAAGTAATTCAATTTCTCAGTCAAACAAAATATCGTGATATTTTGAAAATGTTACCACCTGTTATATTGTACACCGGCAGATTGTGATGTTCATACACGTGCACTACGTGCCATAAATAGGACTGAAAGTAAATTGTAGAAAATGTGAATCCCACTACCTATAGGATACAAGATAAACTTTAGATTGATTGTACAATTTTAAGAGTCTGATTAGTGGGAATTTATTTGTTGAATTTGGACCGTTCTTATCTTTTTTTAACCGTCCATTCCGTGTCCACTAATCGGCCAGGCATGATATGTAATCTGTATTATATTAGGCTTTTCATCTTCATTAAGAAGGAAAATGAATTTGTACGGTTTAGCTTGGGTCACCAAAATTCCTCTCATGCATTTCTGAGTTCATGTGTATGAACCGATGCAGTCGCAGAGTATCAATAGTGTACTCGCAGCAGCACGTGGGAACTTCTGAGATCCGATCGGGTCGTGTGGCGGGACCGGCCATGTGGATTCCCTGGGCAAAATACTAGTCCGAAAGCCTCCTTGATGGGTCCACCTGAGATCATGGTCCAACAAGGGAGATTTCACACGGTTGATAATATCATTGATGGGTCCACCATTGATGATTTTCTATTGGTCTGTTTCAGGTTCTGGGCCGGTTAGATCTGACCATTTATTGGATGGGGCCTGTTAAGCTCAACCCAATAGCGAAGATGGGCTACATTTTCTGACCCAAACCCGACTCACTGCCTTTTAAGATGGGACTTAAGTCATAACTGCCTCAAAAGAGGGTGGGGCTGATTCTAACCTGGTCCAATTGTAGATAGGGCATTGTACACACCAACTCCAATCAAAGAATTCTAACCATCCATCTGGAGGCCATCAAATGGATAATTGGGAAGAAAAGGGACAACCGTCCATTTTAAACATATGTTCATTGACTAGATAGAAAGGCCATTTGTTTGTTATTGGGCATGTGTACCATTCCTAATGGGAACTATGATATAAATGGTCTGGATTTGTGGCACATGCACGCTGAATAGGTAGTAATTATGTGAATGAGTGTGGTCCACCATAAGTGGGCGAATATTATATAATTAGTGGGTGAGTAATTAAGTGCATGCGTGTGGATGGTGCCCACCGTGAGTATTCTATAATTGCTGGGTGAATGCTAGGGATGCACCAGAGACAAGCAGCCGACATGTGCTGACGTGGCATATATGAGTGGGGCGCAGATTGCCTGGTGATCTCAACACCATGTAGGTACATGAGGCAAGGATTCTTTTGGGCACACCGTGGTGTATGTGTTTCATGCACACCGATCTATCCCTTTTCCCGGAAACGGATTGGCTACTCCCCTGCCACCGGCCATTGGCTGGTGGTCGGTGCTCTGTGGGCCCCACTATGATGTATGTGCTTCATCCATGCCGTCCATCTATTTTTATAGATCATTTTATTGTATGAAATAAAAAATGAGGAATATCTCAATCTCAAGTGGACTACATTACAGGAAACAGTGTTGAATGAACGTTGACCATTAAAAATGTTCTGGGGCATAAAAGTTTTGGATCAAGCTGATATTTATTGTTTCCCTTCATCTGGGTCTTTGTGACCTAATCAACAGATTTAATGTTAAAAAAAAACAGTACAATGGGCCATGGGAGGATTTTAATGGTGGATATCCAATCATTATTTTTTTTCCCGTGGTGTGGTGTGGTCCACCTAAGATTTATATCCCTATCATTTTTTGTATCAAGCCTTAAAATGATTCATAAAAATGGGTGAAACATGATGTGGGGCCACAGAGCACCGACCACGCCAGGGGGCTGGTGTCAGGGGGAGTAGCCAATCCATCTCCCCTTTAACCGGCTCCTTTAAGGCATGATCCAAAGCTTAGCTAAACCATAGCTCAGGATATGGAGGGATGATGATCTCCACCGTTGAAACCTTCTAAGGCTCCACACAAATGTTTATTTGTCACCTAGGTCGCATAGATTTGGATGAATGGAAAACATAAATATCAGCTTGATTCAAAAACTTATGTAGCCCCAACCCTAGGAAGGATTCAATTGTAGGTGTTTAGAGATGAAGCCCATGCAAAGCATGTTTGAAGGTTTTTTCATACTCGATTGACTCCTCTTATAACAGGTAGCCAACTAATCAAATCTCATCACATTTGGTCATTACAGTGTTTGCATAATTCAATCAAACACGAAGTCCTGTGTGTTAATGAGGGTATATATTGGTTTAACGTGTGTGATTAGAAAAGTATGGGTGTACTAGAGTTGTACTCGACTTAATATTGGGTTGATTGCTGGTAAACTTGGTGCTCAGGACCGATTAATACCAAATTTTAGGACTCAATCACCCTTAATTATCAGGCGTTGTAATAACGACCATGCATTTATGGATGGATAACGGTTAATCCTTCATGATGGATTCTTTTTTACTTTGTATCTTAAGAACTTGTTTGGTTATCAATAATTGCAGCCAATAGAATTATCAAAGAAACGAAGATGGATAAACTAAAAGAAAAAAAGCTAAAAATAATATCAATTTTTTATTGATTTATTAATAATGTTTATTACTTTCAACACAGTAGAAAATAAATTAGAGAATGAATAAAAGGAGATAAATACTTAAATTGTCTTTATGGACAAACAATTTAGGTGAATGGTTAGCAGGAATGTGGCTAAAAAGTTTGATCTTCCAAATAAGAACTCAGTTAATTGGCATATAATAATAGAAGGATGTGGATATCTATCATACTCTTAAGGTGCTATAGCGTTGGCATTGGAATGTAGTGATTAAGTTAAGACTAGGGTAGACTGTTACGAAAAAAAAGAAAGTGAATTGTGTTTTGCATGGATCAAGAGTTCATCATTGTGTTCTCTTTTTTTGGTTTTTAGAGGTAATGAAACTCTTATTGGGTTTCTTTATTGGTTCAAGATTCTTTCTTACCATGGCCTTTTTATATGCTCTTCCTACAAGAGATTTCCTCGATATTAGAAATCATTTTCAAATCTTTCTTACCATGGCCTTTTTATATGCTCTTCCTACAAGAGATTTCCTCGATATCAGAAATCATTTTCGAATCTCTTGCTAGTGTGGCTGTTCCGTGGACTTTTAGGAGTTTGTCTTATCATATTCGAGTAGGTCAAAAATTATTTTTAGATCTTCCCCTGTTATGACATTGAAAATTCGAGGAACTGGTGGAATCGATCCCCACTGGATCTAAATTAAGACTTAATTCTTTATTTCTCATTTACATAGATATTAACATGATTTTTGAATCTTGTTATTGTCGTGAGAGCTCCGAACATATCTATGAAGATTTCTCATTTTGGAAGGATTGTGAGAAACAACCTTACTGAGCATATCCATATTTATGATATGATTATTGCCTTTGTGGGTCTTTTATGGATGTACTGAGTGTGCTTCCTTGGTCACACACCCTACGAAATAGGGACACATGTCATTCATCGCTTAGTTTTATTCAAAAGCATGCATGCGATTTTGTGCTATTACATTTATGATGAAAAGATGTATTGTTGATGGAAAAATGGTAAAAAATATTCTTGAGAGCAAGTACAAATTGTTATTAAACTCGTAGCGTTAACACGTGATGACTTCTTATTGATCCACGATGGTATGTCAAAAATAAGTGTAAACACATGGCATTCTCACAAGAGATATCACATGTAGGCATAAAAGCTAGATTTGATAGACATTAGGCTAATGTTAGAGCTAGGGCACAATTAAGGGCATACTTGACCAAACAACTTCCAAATTTACTTTTTGTCGGCTCATCTCTGATAGCATCTGCCATTCACTTAAATTTGAACACGCCAAGTGTAGAGGGAGCTCGGTCCATGTGGAGGCAACACTTAATTTGTGTCCCTTAATGTGGACCATCCATTATCTTGGCTATTGGTAGAGTGGGCCACTTTTTATAGTAATGATTGATCGGATGACTATGATCATTGTTCAAAGCGATTCTTAGTAACTATTGTCAGTCAAGATTGATTGGATAGCCATGATCATTGTTCAAAGTGATTCCTAGTAGTTATTATCAGTCGAACGTGAAATTCCACGGCTAGATCATCTATGTCACGCTCCAAAATTCAGTACCCAAGTTGGCTAGGCTCGAACTCGAATTCCACGACTGTGAGTTATACTTAAACAAAATGTACATCGCAACCCACATTATTTTCATGTATTTTCATGGCCATCACAGCAACTAAAATTATAATAATCATTGTCATTAAATAACGTTCACTTATCAATTCTTGAATCTTTAATTACATTAATAAAAATAATAATGATAATAACAAAATGCATTGAATTTTAATAAATCTTCAAATAAAGCAATAGGAAAAGTCCTTAATCTTGCCCAACTGATTCTTCATATAAAAACCCTGTAAAACATTCTATACGAGATTTCGAATACCCTTTCTTCTGGTCTGTCTCCTCTTGGCCAGCCAGGTGGTAAGGGGAAGGCTGTGACGGCTCGTAGGGTCAAATCATTTCCAAAATTAAAAATTCTACTTTAACACTAATACAACTTAATAAAATAAATAGGATTAATTATGAGTATTGAATCGATATTTTACATGACAATAATAATAATTTGTTTTTCATAATATTAAAATGAGATAATACAGTCATCTAAAATTCTTTTTGATTCAATCCATGAGAGAGCACTCGTGTGTGTTGATCGTTTTAGGGAACAACCCTTGGTAGAGCATCAGTGTTGATCCTTTTAGAGAATGACCTTTGGCAGAGGACTTGGTGAATAAAATTTTAGGGTAAATACCCAGGGCATAGCACCCATCTCAATCCTTTCTAGTATGACCCTGGGCAGAGCATCTGTACCGTGCCAATCCTTTCGGGAATGATCATGGACAGAACACCTATAAAAATATAACCATCCTTTTAGGGCAGAGCACCCATAAACAAATAACATGGTGATCCTTTTGGGACAGAGCACCCGTAAATTGAAATACATTCTTCATTATGTAATAATAAGGAAATAATTATAATTTAAATACGCATGATAAATAAAATGAAGTCAATTAATAACTCAAATAAATTATCTCTACAATATGCAACCAAGAAATTAAATAAAATAATAAGTAACTAATGACAATGATTAAATAAATTTAATACATAATAACTAATCAAATCAATCGATATGTTAACCTAAAATTTTCAACAGGGAATATCGCCTACCTAATTTAGTGTGACAAATCCCATGTATGGCTGGATTAGGCGAGAAGATCTAAGATCGATACAAATGTGATCCATTCAGTCCAGTTAGATCAAGTTCAACTTAATTCAATATAATGCCACTTAGTGAGCGTTTCTACATGAAATGCTAGAGATCTTTGATAGATGGTTGATATAAGGCGTTGAAGTCAGTGGCGCATCGATTGAATCCTATGGAAATGAGTCAATTTGGAAGCTGTGTGGAGTTCACACCCTCTCTCCCTCATTCTCAAACTCTCTCGCCGAACTCTCTCTGGAGTCTGAATCTGATGGATGGTTCAGATCGGTGAGGTGGGTCCCATGTGCAAGACGACGTGCAAGATTGGGTCCAGTCGTGAGGACGTTTGGCATTGTGAAGAAGAAGGATGGAGAGGAGAGAGAAAATCGAGAAGGGAGTTGGGGTTGGTTACCTGAGAGTCACTTTCTTTAACCTTTTTTTTTAACATGGTGGGATTCACAAAGATGATGTGGAAAATCCACTCCGTCCATCTTTCTTGCTGGATGATGTTAGGACATAGGCCAATAAATGAGGTAGATTCAAGGCTTAAGTGAGCCACACCAAAGGAAAAAAATGGGATATCTTTATCACCATTAAAAATAGACGGGTTGTTACAATCTAGGTCAATAATTAAAACTTTTTAAGATCGATTTCAACCATCAATTTTCTTGGTCATTGATTGAATAGTTGTACGATCAATTTTAACCATTAATTTTCTTGGTCATTGATTGAATAGTTGTACATTCAACCCACCTGTTTCCTGATAGCTTTGGTTAATCAAAATGGGTGGATATGTTTATGTGAATAGGAACTTTTCCACTACTATTATTCTAGATTAAACATTTTCCATACCATTGATCGGACAACAAGAATTACTTGATCAAAGTGAGAGTTTTAGAGAGTTAAAGGTAGTGCATGATCTAACACTTTTTCCAACATAATTAATCTAGATCATCCATTTTCCTTAACATTGATCGGATCATGGAACAACAAATCAAAAGTATTTCTTGAGAGTTATGCTCAGTCGGGGTGAACCCTATATCATAGATGGTACAAATCATGATTTGCTTCTTTTTTTTTTTTTTTTTTGTGTGTTTTTTTGGAATAATAAATATCAATCATCCACTATATTGAGCATTGATCAAATGCTTATGATCAGCTGACCAAAGTTATTCTAGAGAACATGGTTAATTAAATGTGATGATTATACGATAGATGATTCACAATACTTATCAGACGTGTTTTAATGTGATCAATCCAAACCATCAGTTTTTCTGTCTGTTGATTGAATGGTCAAAATCACCAAACAAAGTAAATTTGTGAAGTTATGCTCAGTTAGAGGTGAGGCCTACATAAAGAGCCATAAGTCCATCAAATATACCTTTATAAAAAAATTATATCTAATATGGATCATCTATTTTCTTAGCCATTAATAGCATGGTTAGAATCATTCAATCAAAATTTCTTACGACTATTGTCGATCAAATGTTAGCTTACATTATAAGCAATTTGCACTATGTCTTGTGAATTTGTGATGGATTTGGTCTGCGGCAAAAAAGGCTGGCTTAACAACGGACATACTCCATCGCTAACAGAAAACGCCCATTTATGGAAGTTGGTGGGATTTAAAATGACATTTGCAGCAGATTTAGCCTGTTGTAAATGTGCGACATCTGATGCAAATGTGCGACGGATGAAAAGACAAATTTTGGTCCGTTGCAAAATACCGTCCCCAGCAGCGAAATTTATTTGTTTTTGGGACGGACACCATGCTCTATAAAATTTGCATTGAAAAGATAATAATTATCAGATTGTTGAGGAAATGGCAGAATCACACAGAGATGAATCCACGATAGTAATCCAAAAGTAACAAGCAAAAGGAAAGGAGAACACAATAATTTAATGTAGAAAACTCTTTTGGGAAAAAACTACAAATTCATTATGAAAGTAAAAATTACAAAGAGAGAGAGAGCTTACCCAATTTGAATAACCTTGAATCTCACTTTTACTACACTCATTTGAAATTCTAAAAGTATTTAAAAACCCTTGTAATGTATCCCAATCTCATTTACACCCATATATATAGCCTTAGAAGAAATCCTAGACAAAATTGAAAACAAATCTCACAATCTTGCATTTTTGCAAAAAAATCTGCGTAGAATCTGATTAAATTTAAAACATTAAATATAACACAATTTTTTTCCTTGAATTTCCACTATTGACTATTTTACTTGTAACCATCCACTTGACAACTATTAAGTGGATGGTTAGAATTGTTTGATCATGCATGCTACATGGTAATCACAAATGTGTGAAATCCAAACCATCCATCAAGTGATTCCCACCATGTAGATACATTTTTTTATCTCTTCAAATTGGCTAGTTTAATTATTTGATAAACTAAGAATGATTGTGATTATAACGATTTAAAAAATAATAATCAAACCAAAGTAGATTTTGACGAAATCATGCCTATATCAAGACTAAAAAAAAAGGACCCCCTCATATACCAAGTTGACTGTTTCTCGGGTAATTTACTTCTCAGGAAAGCCTTGTGCACACATACAAGGCAGAGCAGAATGTAAGCATTTTCATAGACACTAAAAAACTGGATGGTTTATAAGCACTGGACATTCGTTCTCCCTTCACTCCTCCCTGTTGAATGTGGGATAAGCTTTTACACCTGTTGAATGTGGGATAAGCTTTTAAATTGATTTTTACATGGAAGTTTCAAATAACACAAACTATATTATTTGTTGTATTTTAAGTACTCCAACACAAATAGTTTCTAACACTCTGAGTAACTTAAGTGGAAATATCTTATTTGCTTCAGCAAATTTCTACACTGCGAAGTGTGTCTTGTTGATACTACGATTGTTGGGTAAGGTTCATCTTATCTTAGTTATTATTAACAAGTTGTGGCTAGTCGTGTAATGGAAGATACTTAGGTGTGGGTTAAGATGCTCATTCGCTGAGGATTATGTGAAGTTTGTATGCATACGGTGGTTGAGCTGGTCCATGTTGCCTTTCAGATGAGTGAAAATGGTGTTGGGGTTGTGTTTCAAAAAAAATAAAATAATAATAATAAAAAAAAACGGCTGTGATACATGGGCTAATGTGTGCTTTCTTGTGTAACTCTTTAAAAAATAAAATAAATAATAGAAGTCTATATTGATTACAAAGTAAAGATTTATGATTGAAGTCTATATTAACACCTAGTTGCATTTGGACTCCTTGTCATCCTTGTAACCTATCTAGACCATTCATTAGGACTGGTCCATACTTCTTCGGCTGTTTTGAAAGAATCATAACAATTAGATGGCCCTAAACATCCATGATTGACCCATCATCTATGAATGATCTTGTCCATCAATTTTATTCATGCCAATGAATTGATCCATTAATTATGGTTTTTGAAGCAGCCTACATAGAGTGGGACAGGCAAAATGCATGGCTCGAATTGATGACATGGATTGTCTAAATAAATAAAAAAATAAATTCAAATATATTCTCTAAATGGGTTGAAGGATGAGAGGAATTCCATGGGAAGGCCTGAGAGAGAGCAGAATGGTTGGAGAATGATAATAGTTGGGTGAAATTGTGAATGAAAATCTTGATAGGATGAGGGTTAACACAATCTTATACTCCATCATGGACAAGTTCCTGCCCACGCACATCCTCCCTCCAAATCCAAACGGTTGGAACCCCATCCAATGCTTGCATCCCCCATGTGGGCCATCTTTGAATCGATCAGGTCGGAAATCATTAACATCTGGGCCCCACAGAGCCGGATCATGGTGCATGCCGACGATGTCGATCCACATGTTGGTCCCCTTCGGGATGATGATGTTGCTGACGTGGATGTCTTCTCTTGCTTGCCGTTGGGCATTTGGGGCTGGCGAGTATAGTCGTAGGACCTCCTTCATAACCCATCCCATCTGTATACATGCACATTGGATGGTCCATCAATTACATTGATTCATTCCACTAAGCACGCATCAGAAAAGTGCTCCACTGCAACTCTTTATGTTTCATTTTATTATTATTATTTTTTTTGGGGTAGCTTGTTAGTACACACCCATGTCAGTACACACACTCCATGTTAGCCACCCCCACCGGGCATCGATACCAATACCTAACTGTTCAAACTCTTTATACTATATATATATAAGTTATGACTAACCAAGTTTTATTCAAAGTACGGCCCACACAATCCAATCCACCATCATAGCTGACCAACTAAAAAATTTTATGGATTAGATTGTATCATCAATAAGGACGGCCCACACAATCCAATCCACCGTCATAGCTGACAAATGGGTAGATTGTATCAATAATAAGGACGGCCCACATCAACATAGCTGACAAATGGGTAGACTGTATCATCAATAAGGATGGCCCACACAATCCAATCCACCATCATAGCTGACCAATTTTAAAAAATTTATGGATTAGATGATCTCAATCATTTGAACATTGGCCCATTTTGCTACAATGGTCGGATCATTAGCATTAGCTAATCGAAATAGAACCATGAACAATTTAAGTGGAACCAATTGAGGGAATAATGCTCCAGATTTATTGGGCATATATTTTAAAAACATCTCGACCGTGCATTGGCTTGGTTCATCATGATGAGTTTATTTTTTATTTTTATCTTTTTTCAAGATTGCCTATAAAGAGTATGTTAGAGTAAATGGACGGTCCAGATCTACGATCCATGTGTCCAATCTGCAATGCACTAGAAATGGTGTCCACACCTCACGTTCATGCTTTGCGCATGCAACATGAGGAACACGTAAAGTCAAACCTTACCTTCTCTAGTTTGGCAAGAATGGCGAAATCCAACGGTTCTCCTGCAGTGACATCCATGATCTCTTCCCTCAGCAGGCTCTGCCAATCCGGATGGTGGGCCAGCAGTAGTAGTGTCCAAGAGACGGACAGTGCTGTGGTCTCATGACCACCGAAGAATAAAGTCTTGCACTCGTCCACCAGCTCCTGAACCGTCAACTTCTTCCTGATCTGACCATCCACAATGTTATCGGCGAGCAGAAGGCCCAGCAGGTCCTGCTGGGGCTCAGACATGTGCGATGCCTTTCGGGAAGTTATGATGGACAGAAGAAGATGGTCGATCTCATTCCCTAGTTTACGTAAGTCTAGGGTTTTTTTCAGGTACATGAACTTGCTGAATGGGACCCCCACCAAGCGATTGGATTTGAAGAGCTTGACTTGCATGGCTTTAAGCTTCTCAAACACTAAACGGCCATGATGGTGGCCCATCCCAAAGACAGTCTTTGCAATGATCTCCGCTGCATTGTTGTTGATGTCTCTCTCCACATCTATCTCTGGCATGCCTGATTCCAGAAGCCTACTCCATCCATCCAGTATTTTGGTAGTGGACCCCACCATCATGTTTACCATGTTCTGCATGAAAAAAATGCACAAGATTCAGAGGCCCACAGGCTAAAAATAAAAATTTAAAAATAACATATTAACGTTTAGAAAGAATTAAGTTACCAGGAGATATATTCACATGCAGCTTCATCTTTCCTCCTGCCAAAAATGGCACTTGTGTAGAATATCTGAGCCATGCAAAATGTGGGCCCCACCAGAAAGATCACATTCTTTGAAAATCAGGTTGGTCCAGTCGGTTGGAGGGGCCACACCGTCAAATCAATGGTTGATCTGATCAACCGTGCAGGTGTCATTGCCCTGAATATTCTGAATGGACTGATTTTCAAGGAAAGCTATCTTCATTGTGTGGCCCATCTTTTGCCTTGATTGGATATGCTACACATGGCAGGAAACAAGGTGCTGCATGTGAAAGGTCACATACAGTGCCTTAAGTGGTCTCTTTTATATGTCTCTTTTACCATCATATCTAGCAGTCTCTACAAACTTTTTATGCTGTGTTACTGAAAGTAACTAGAAAAACAGGTGCAAATATATATTTGTATGTACTTAATACCACGTACAAAATACACAAGAAGACATTTTGTGTAGTCCCTCTAATCCACATGTGTCAAGTAGATAGGTAGATAAATGGAAAAAATGGATGAAAAGATCACTGTTTTCGTTATCTAAATTCATAATTCTTAAATATACAAATAAAAACTTTTCTAAAAAATGAGAAAAAAAAAATGGTATTATTGAATAAACTGTGAATGAATGTTTACAATGCACTTTATATAACTACAGGAGTAGTGGCAATAGTCTGGATTGCCTGGACCAGCCCAGGTAACCTGGCTCTGAAAGTCTAAGGCTTGGACCACTAAATTTAGCTAGAGAGCTGGGCTAGGGCTTGAAATCTTGGCCTGGTGTTCGGGCTAGGCTAGGTTACAACTTGAAATCTTGCGGTGTGTTCAGGCCGGGCAAGGCTAGGGTTGGGCAATGATAAATAACAGGCTTGGTCCGACACCCGTTTTCCTATATGCTACACGTGTATTTGCAGTGTAAATTGTAGAGTTCGTATACTTAGCATATATAGTAATTTTAGCTTTGATACTAATTTAGTAGAGCTGATAAGCACATATAAACCATTTAAATTGTGGACCCCGCAACTGTCTAAATTGTGAACCCCCACCTATAAATACACACTTACTGTCTGGACATGTAGCAAACATATAACTTATCTTTAACTTTTAGGGTTAACCCGGCCCCATAGGACAAATATCTGGACTTGGGTCGCTTTAGCCCATTAGGGCTTGGACTGAACTATACGGTCATGGCTTAGGGCTCTAGAACGGGGCCAGCTCCAACCTCGGCTCAACCCTAGCTCAGCCCATTGCCTCCTTTATATGACTTATGTAAGCCCTATGCAAGTGACGTTCTTGGAATAGTAAACTTTCTAAAATTAGGATAAGATGACTGAGTTGATTTGAAAATGGACGACAACTTATTACAAGGACTCTAAAAATCAGGGAGAGTGATAGTGATAGTTTGATTGACGAGTCTACATGTAAGGCTCTAAAAATGGATTAAAATAGGACATGTCGTTTGAGTCTGTGGAAGAGAGAGAGAGAGAGAGAGAGAGAGAGAGAGAGAGAGAGAGAGAGAGAGAGAGAGAGAGAGAGAGAGAGAGAGAGAGAGAGATCCTCACCTTCAAGTTGGCTGAAGTGAAGGCAGGAGCTATGATGTGCCTGTGGCGTACCCAATCATCACCCTCAACCATCACCAATCCTTTCCCGAACATTGGCTTCCTATCTCTCTTAAACACAGTCGGTTTTCCCCAGGTCTTGCTCCCCACACTTGATGATACTTGTTTCAAGAATTCAGGATCTGCAATGTACAGAAATGGCTCTGTACCCAGCCAGTAAATAAACACCTTCCCTGCCAAAAAAAAAAAAAAAAAACCTATGTCAGATTACATCCATCACTGAACGTTCATCTAGTAGACCTCATTTTGGATGACCCATACTCTAGAAATTTCGCTATTAGACCATCCTAACCATTTAAAAATACACGTAAGCACATCTACCTAAATTCATTTGATGGGACGGCCAGGATAATTGCATTGGTATGATATTCCCAACCTTACGTGAACATCTAAACAATAACATCTTCTATCCTCAAAACCTCCCACGTATCCGGATTCTCTGCTTGCCGCAAGCAGGAAAATTCTCCTTGTTACAATCTATTGGACCACATCATCACACATTCCCTTGATTCAGATTCCTGACCTAATCTAATACCCTTATAGTGCTTGTGGTCCCACTTAGATTCCTTGTGGCCCCCAGAATCTCCATACACTGGGCTGAAATCTATGGATCCCACTTCATAAAATTCACCAACGAAAGCAACATATGGTTTAAGGAATCAACCCAATTGATTGCTTCCATTCATCAGAGTAAGGGAGAACAGTACGAATGGATATCATGTGTGACCCTTTGTAGCTCACCATGATCACCCTTCTTATCCTTCTTACTCATCTCATTTTGTTCACCAATGGGAAACTTGGAGGTGGACCTCTAAAGCCATTCCTCCGTAGCCGTCGATTTGTTCGATCAGGCAAATTGAGAGTGCTAAGAAGAACCCACTGCGATCATTGTAATGGGATCGAATGGCCTCGATTCAACTTACACTACCAATCAAAGGCCGAAATCTAATGATCCACATAAAAAAAATTCACGAAAGAAAGCAAAACATGGTTCAAGTCATCAACCCAACTCACCATATGATTCTCTCCATTGAGCAAAGTAAGGAAAAACAGATGAATGGATATCATGTGTGATCCCCAGAGGCCCACCATGATAACCTTTCTTATAAACCTTCTTGCTCTTCTCACTAATGTTCCCAAGTGGGAAACTTGGAGGTGGCCCACTGAAGCCGCTCCTACGTAACCGTTGATTCGCTCTGACAGGCAAAACCCAAAACTGAAAGACCCCAATCAAGATCAGGAAGAGGAGAAAGGATCCCATGGCTAAGGTTAGAGGTTGGAAAAGCTGTAGAAATTCCATCTCTCTCTCTCTCCCTCTCTCTCTCTCTATCTGTATGGGAGTGTATGTTGGTAGGAATGCAGGAGAAGAGAGACGAATTTATAGAGAGAATTCTACATACTGCAGATGTCGAATATTGACCTTTTGTGTTTCAGATGTCTTTTTTCCCTCCACTTGTTCATATTTTATATTTTTCTATTTTCACTATACCATACTTTAAATTGTGGTGTCGGATCCACGGCTGTACACACGGCATGTGGTATAGCAGTGTGTGTGGGGCCCACCATGTTGTATGTTCGACGTATCTCCTTCTATCAGTTGATCATCCTAACTACAGTTCTGTCCACATCGTGGGTCACGTTGCATTGATTGGATGATCTCAACCGTCTGAATTTTGCCCATTGAACTTGGAATATGGTCTGAATATTTATTCTTAACCGTCCATGTGGGAGTGGTCGTTTGATGTGTATGAATGCCATGTGTAAAGTGGATGAGACACCCAGATCTAAAAGCTGGTGGGTACCATCGGTATAGTTTTATTCAAATCTAGACTGTCCAAATCGTGGTTCACATTGCACACCGTCTGATTTTGTCCACCGTACGTTTAGCACCTAACATTTATTTTCAACCGTCCGTATTGATTGCAAACGTGATGCATGATGCCCAACGTCTGCGGCGGACGATTTGCTGTTGTCACGTGTACATTCCACGCGACACCAACACTTAAGAGTTGGTCTGAACTATCAGGTTGTCAGTCTTGTCCATTCCGTTGCTTTTGTAGTAGATGGATGGACGGGATTTTTTGTGAAAGAAAGGGCCCAAAGTGTATGAAGATTTGTAAAAAAGACTGACTAACATGTCAATTTCAAAAATCAACCTATGACCTATGACTAGTTTCGCATATTTTCCAACCGGATCCTTCTCCGTAAGCAGGAGTTTTGACCCGTGTTTACGGTGGGGAGCGGATTAGGCCAACCATGATGTACGTGTTGTATATCCATACCGTCCATCAGTTTTCCAGCTCATTTAATGGCATGTTCCAGAAATGAAGTAGGTCTAAATCTCAAGTGCACCACACAGTAGAGATTGAATGCCTACCGTTAAAAACTTCTTAAAGGCCACAAAAGTTTTGGATCAAGCTGTGGTGTAGTGCAATTGAGATCTGGACTTGCTTCATTTTTAGGACCATCCTTTAAAATGGGCTAGAAAAACCGATGAACGGTGTGGATATACAACACATATATCTAGGTGGGCCCCACAGTCATGGGGCAACACCCACTAACATGTTACTGAGAGTAACGCCTAATCCACTCACGGATCGTAGCAGGTGAGGTGGGCCTCACCGAACACGGTAAGGCCTGATGTGGTGCTGACATTTAAATAGGCCCACCTGATGCTGTCAAAGGTGGGCCACACAATACGCGTTGGAAAATGGTTGGGTCGAGTACAATGTCACCATTTCAAGGACTTCCGTTGTTTGCTGAGGCAATCTGATTGGTGCCCATCTCTTTGTGGGACACACTGCCTACCGACACGGGCGCAGATCCACTGCAGTGGGTAGGATCCCTTACTGTGGGGCTACCTTTATGTATGTTCCTTGCATCTACACCGTCCAACCGTTTTGACAGCTCTTTTCAGTGCATGATACTAAAAATGAAGCGGATCCAAATCTCATTTGGACCATACCACAGGAAATAGTGGTGATTAGCCATTAAAAACTTCCTGTGGGTCACGAAAGTTTCGGATCAAGCTCATGTTTGTGTGGGTCATTCAACTAGGTCTTTGTGACCTTATCAAAAGATTGGATGGCAAATAAATATTTCGGTGGCACCCAGGAATTTTTATCTAGTGGAGATTCAATTACCACTATTTTTTCCGGTGTGGTCTATCTAAGAGCTGAATCTGGTTAATTTTTGGGATAATACTCTAAACTTAGCTTTTAAAATGGATAGATGGCCTAGATGTAAGCTACATAAATCAAAGTGGGCTCCATAGTTAGGGATCCCATCCACCTCAGTGGATCATCCACCGAAACCGAAACCGCGCTCTACCGACACTGCTAATAGCCACTCTTCGGAAGCGGATTACGTACCGAGTAACTAAGTACGCTAAGCGTACTGAGCAAACTCTGTGGACCCCACTGTCATTCACGCAATGTATCCACTCCGTCCATCTCTTTTACCACATAATTTTAGGGCTTTAATCCTAAAATGGGGCATATCCAAAATTCAAGTGGACCACACCACTAAAAAAAAGTGTGAAATGAACATCTACCGTTGAAAAATTCTTGGGGGCAACCGAAGTTTTAGATCAAGCTGATATTTGTGTTTTCCCTTCATCCATGTCTGTATGACCTTATAAAAAGGTTGGATGACAAATAAACATCACCGGGGGCCTTTGAAAGGTTTCATCGGTGGAAATCAATACGTCTACTTTTTCCTGTATGGTTCACTTGAGCTCTGTATATGCATCCATTTTGGGTTTAACCCCTAAATGATCCGGAAAAACGAATGGACGGCGTGGATAAACCACATGCATTCACGGTGGGCCCAAAAGAGTTTATTCAGTGAGATATGAGACTTCCCACTCACTGCTAAGGGATGAGATTCTTTGGGCCTCACCACAATAGATGTGCTTTTATCCCCATCATCCATTCATTTTGCCAGCTCATTTAGGGCATAAGCCAAAAAATGAGGCACATATATCAAAATCTCAGGGAACACACCATTGAAAATGATCGAACACCGACCGTTAAAAACTTTTCCTAAGGCTATCTAGAGAAGTTTTGGATTATGCAGAAATTTGTGTTTTCTCTTCACCCAAGCTTTGTGACGTAATCAATAGCTTCGATGGCAAACAAACATTACAATGAGACTTAAGAAGGTTTCAATGGTGGGCATCCAATCATGACTGTTTTCCTATATTTAGGGTGGTCCACCTGAGATTTGAATATTCGAAGGCTAGCTATTTATTCTGGCTGGGGCTTAGCCCCAATTTTCATTATGTGGGGACTCTGGTGGGGCCGCAATGCTGCTAAATTCAAAGGACACCTATTCTTGACAGGTTGAGTGATTGGGAAAGTCAAACCCAGATAGGAACTCCTTGATAGAATCTATAGCACTGTAGGCGCTAGGACTATCACCAAATACCTCATCGATGGAGAAGTCGGTGCAGATAGTCAAATGGTCGAGGCCGAGTATGGGTTATCTGAAATTCAATGTGGATGGCTTGTCGAGGGGTAATCCGAGGCCAAGGTGTAGTGGAAGAGTCTGTGGGATAATGCAACAATGGGGAGGGCTGCCCATCTTCCTGCCCTCTTCTTACCGTGTTTGCAGATGGTCTTCCTTATGTGAGTTCCTGTAGCATCGAAACTTGAAGATCTGGGCAATTCTCTGCTCCCTGCTGCCACTGTATTCTGGTAGTAGGGGCAGAACTGTCTGCTCTGCTGTCTTGTGTTTTGGTGACTTCATACAGAGCTTCTGGGCTGCTTCTGCATCCAGTCTTCTGTTGCAGATGTTGTTCCTGCTTCAGACTATGGATGGCTGCTCAGATATTGGCTTTTGGCTGATTGCAGCTGCTGCAATTTTCCTCTTCTGGGTGATGGGCATGGAAAACTCGGACGGGCAGCAGTGGGAATGCAGGCCCAGCTGTTAGTGTTTAATCTCTGAAGTGCTGGAGCAGATTTTGGACTGCAGTTGCGCTGTTGGCTGACGGTGAAGCTGTTTGCTGTGGTGTGGGCTGGTAATGCTACCGTTTGGATTTTGGGTGGTGACTTGCAGTTTGCGGGTGGTTGCATGCAGCCCGTGGGCCTTTTGAGCTGGCTGTTCTGGCAGCGAGGTGATTCGTAGCAATATAAGCTTTTTGCTCTCTGTTTAGGCTTACTCCTTGTTTTTTTTTTGGCTCTTTATGGTTAGATTATGTTAAGTATGGGTCGATTTTTTTTAGTGCCCGCCTATTGGATGTACAACGAATTTTCCAATCAATACATATTCAGGTGGTGTGCTCCCACCTTTCTTATATATATATAGCTTTGATGGCAAACAAACATTGCAATGGAACTTAGGAAGGTTTTAATAGTGGCCGTCCAATCATGACTGTTTTCCTATAGTGTGATCCACTTGAGATTTGAATATGCCTTATTTTTTTGATCATACCATAAAATAATTAAAAAAATGGATAAATGATGTGGATGGAACACATATATACACCTGATATTTGAATTTGCCTTATTTTTGAGATGATACCATGAAATAATAATACCAAATGGATGAACGGTGTGCATAGAACACATAAATCATTGTGGGGGCCATAGAACACTGTCCAATAGCGATTGCAGTAGTTGCTAATACAGTATCAGCACGCATCCACACCCATCTTGGCGAGGGAGGGAAGCCAATTGGGTGGTGACCCAACACTAAGAAGGTTGTGTTGAACACTATGGGGCCCACTGTGATATGTGTTTTATATATAGGATGTCCACTCTTTTTTCGGCTTATTTTAGGGCATGAGCTCAAAATTAAAGTAGATTAAAATTACATAAATAGATAGAGAGAGATTATAGAAAAAAAATTCGTTTAAAAGTTCAAGTGTACCACACAACAGGAAATAGTGGTGGCTAAACACCCATCATTACAAATATTTTGAGGACCACAAGAGTTTTGGATCAAGCTGATATTTTTGTATGGCAAACATTACAGTGGGTCCTAGTTATGTTTTAACTGTGAGTGTCATATCATCCTGCTGTTTCCCTGGTGTTATCCACTTGAGCTTTTGATCTGCTTGGTTTTAGGCTCATACCCTAAAATGTTCTAGCAAAGCTGATGGATAGGGTGGATATACAGCCCACGTTGTGCCCAGGAACCCTCATCCTCGAGGTGATTTGAAACTAGATTTTGCCAAGGCAAATATCCCTCTTACCCACTTATTTATTGAATTTTAAAAATAATTATTTATTTTTTAATTTTATATTTCTTAAAAATACTATATATGATTCCTTGTATAACTATATAAAACAAACTGTTTATACTGCTCACAAAGCTAAAAGACTTATGATTGTAAGTGTATGGAAATCTTCTAATGTATCCAGTTGCATTTGGAGTACTCCTTCGCATCTTTGTAACCCATCTAGACCATTCATTAGGATGGGTCCATGCTTCTTCGGCTGCTTTGCAAGAATCACAACAATTGAATGACCCAAAACATCCACGATTGACCTGTCTTCAATGAACGATCTTGTCCATCAATTTTTTCATGCTATTGAATTGATCAAATAATTATAAATTTTCAAGGAAGCCTACATATAGTGGGACATGCTAAATGGACGGATCAGATTGATAACATGGATTGTCCAAAAATGAAATAAAATCAAATATCTTCTCTAAATGGGTTGAAGGATGAGAGGAATTCCATGGGAAGGCCTGAGAGAGAGCAGAATGGTTGGAGAATGACAATAGGAGGGTGAAATTGTGAATGAAAATTTAGATAGGATGAGGGTCAACACAATCTTGTACTCCATCATGGACAAGTTCCTGCCCACACACATCCTCCCTCCAAATCCAAACGGTTGGAACCCCATCCGGTGCTTGCATCCTCCATGTGGGCTATCTTTGAATCGATCTGGTCGAAAATCATTAACATCTGGGCCCCACAGAGCCGAGTCATGGTGCATACCGACGATGTCGATCCACATGTTGGTTCCCTTGGGGATGACGATTTTGCCGGCGTAGATGTCTTCTCTCGCTTGCCGTTGGGTATTTGGGGCCGGCGAGTATAGCCGTAGGACCTCGTTCATGACCCATCCCATCTACATGGAGGCACATTGGATGGTTAGATCAATATCATTGATTCATTTCACTAAAGCATGTATGAAAAAAAGTCCTCTAATGCAACTCTTTATATATTATTTGAAGTATCTGAACACATGGGCAGATTATATCATTGATCAGGACGGTCTACACATTCCTATCGACCATTATAAAAATCTAACGGATCAGATCATCCCAATCATTTGAACATTGGTCTCTTTCGTTATAATGGCCGGACCATTAGCATTAGCTGATCAAAGTAGAATCATAAACAGGGAGACTAAACTGAGTGAATGCTTCAGATTTATCGGGTTTATTTTTTTACAAACATCTTGACCATCCATTAGTTTAGCTCATCTTAACGATTTTTAATTTCAAGATTGACCATGAAGAGTGTGTTAGACTAAATGGACGGTCCAGATCTATGATTCGAATTCCATCATGGACGCTCTACCATGATGGCCCCCAAGAAGTTTTTAATGGTGGGCGTTCACTGAACACTTTTTCGTGTGATGTTGTCTAGTTGAAATTTAGATCTACCTCTTTTTAGGCTCATACCATAAAAAAAATCTAAAAAAATGGATGGACGGTGTGGATAAGACACATACAACATAGTAAGGTCCACGGAGCACCGACCACTAACCACCTGGCTAGTGGCAGTCAGCAAACCGCGTCCCACGTAAAGTCAAACCTTACCTTCTCTAGTTTGGCAAGCATGGCGAAATCTAACGGCTCTCCTGCAGTGATCTCCATGATTTCTTCCCTCAGCAGGCTCTGCCAGTCGGGATGTTTGGCCAGGAGCAGTAATGTCCAAGAGACGGCCAGTGCTGTGGTCTCATGACCACCGAAGAAGAAGGTCTTGCACTCGTCCACCAGCTCCTGAACCGTCAACTTCTTCCTGATCTGACCGTCCACAGGGTTATCGGCTAGCAGAAGGCCCAGCAGGTCTTGCTGGGGTTCAGACACGTTCGATGCCTTTCTCGAAGTTATGATGGACAGAAGAAGATGGTCGATCTCCTTCCCTAGCTTACATAACTCTAGGGTTTGTTTCAGGTACATGAACTTACTGAATGGGACCCCCACCAAGCGATTGGAATTAAAGAGCATGACTTGCATGGCTTTAAGCTTCTCAAACACTAGGCGGCCATGATGGTTACCCATTCCAAAGCTAGTCTTAGCAATGATCTCTGCTGCATTGTTTGTAATGTCTATCTCCACATCTATCTCTGGCATGCCTGATTCCACAAGCCTGCTCCATCCATCTAACATTTTGGTAGTGGACCCCACCATCATGCTTATCATATTCTACACGAAAAAAAAAAACACAAGATTGAGGTCCTCAAGCTTAAAAAAATAAAAATAAATAATAACAATACTAACATGTTCACATGCAGCTTCATCTTTCTTCCTGCGAAAATGCTACTTGTGTAGAATATCTGAGCCATGTGAAAGGTGGGCCTCACCAGGAAGATCACACTCTATGAAATCAGATTAATTCAGTTGGTTGGAAGGGCCACACCATCGAATAATAGATAATTGATGATCTAACTGACCGTGGGGGTGTTGTTCTCCAGAATATGCGGGAATGTACTTATTTTTCAAGGAAAGCTATCTTCATTGTGTGGCTCATCTATTTCATGGCTTGGATGCCCTACACATACTGTAAGTTTGCAGGAAATAAAGAGAAGCTCACAAACAGTGCCTCAAGTGGTCTCTTTTATATGTCCCTTCTACTACTATATTTGGCAATACGATAGTACTACAAACTGTTTGTGTTGTATTACCGATACTACTATATTTGGCAATACGATAGTACTACAAACTGTTTGTGTTGTATTACTGATAGAGAAAAAACAAGAGTCTCTATCGAAAAAGGACGGATGCAAATCTACATATGTATGTACTTAAGTAACAGGTACAAAACATGCCTGCATACTTTTTTCTATGGTCCTCTTAAAGTAGACAGAGAGACAGGTACGTTTTCTTCATTTACGATTATAATCCTTGAATATATAGGATAGAAAATTCTCTAAATGAGAATAAGAAAATTTGTATTGTTGAATAAATTGTGAATGAATATTTACAATGCCTAGACCAACCCAAGTAACCTGGCCCTAAAGGGTCAAGGTTTGAGGCACTACACTTGGCTAGAGGGCTGGGCTAGGGCTTGAAATCTTGGCCCTGTGTTTGGGCGGGCTAGGCTAGGGCTTGAAATTTTGGCCCTGTGTTCGGCCAGGTTTGGCCAGGGCTGGCAATAACCCAGCCCCGCCTTTCACCCGTTTCCCTAGTATATATACTACATATGTATTTGCACTGTAGACTATAGGGTTAAGGGTAAGAATTTGGATACTCTAATAGGATTGATAGAGATAGAAAAGTACTTATAAACTGTCCAAAATGTAAACCCTACTTTATGTACTAAACTATATTGATGCAACTATTTAAGTCTATGTAAACAGAGGATCCTCAATTACTCTTCCTCCGGTGGTAGACTCTCAGGAGTTTCAACACCCGGTCGAGGGTTCGAGTATCCATAGGTGGTGAAATTAATCCCACTAAGCCGTGAGTGTGTGCGTGTGTAAAAAAAAAGAATAAAAGAATCTATGTATATGGAGCATAATTGGGTGGGGCGTATGATTGGTTGATGAATGATCATTAATACGCATTCACCAATACACATACCAAACATGTAACTTATCTTTGGGTTGATATATATGCCCCAGCGGGGCGAGGTTGACCCTCTAGGGCAAATAGGCAGGCGGGGCCCTCTTTAGCCCATCAGGGCTTGGCCAGACTAGGGTCATAACTTAGGACTCTCTAGGGCAGTCCAGGGCCAACCTTGGCCCAATCCTAGCCCAGCTCATTGCCACCTTTGTATGACTTGTGTAAGCCTTGGATATTTAATAAGTTTCTAAAATAGTATACTTTCTAAAATTAAGATAAGATGTCTAAACTGAGTTAAAAATGAACTTTAAGATATTATAGGACTCTCTAAACATCTAAACTACTAAAAAAAGAGAGTAAATAATGACCTAATACTGCAACTTTGACTCACAAATTAAATTATTGTGAAACTGTTTTGGAGGCCAATTGCTATTTGGCATTGGCGAGGTAGTAGAGCTTGTTGATAGCTTTTTGGCATATTATATGCGTGATTTTTAAGAGTATCTTGTTGATAGCTTTCCAACAGCATATCATGATATGCATGATTATTATCAATGATCAGATAATTAGAAGCTATAGAACTCATGAGGTCTTTTGTTTTCTCCCACAAATATCTAACTTTTCAAAATCTTGTGCCTTCAACCGACTGCCATTATTTTTCTAATTACATGAGAGAGAGGGAGGGGATAGGGTGCTTGTGAGATTCTACGTGGCTATGAGCAAAGCCAGCACGTGTGAGATTCATCACAGTTTTAGATTTATTTATTTTTTTGTGTGTGTGGGGGGGGGGGGGGGGGGGGGGGAGATTCTCACCTTGAAGTTAGCTGAAGAGAACGCAGGTGCTATGATGTGCCTGTGGCGTACCCAATCATCTCCCTCAACCATCATCAATCCTTTCCCAAACATTGGCTTTCTATCTCTTTTAAACACCGTTGGTTTTCCCCATGTCTTGCTCAGCACACCTGATGCTGCTTGTTTCAAGAACTCAGGGTCTGCTATGTACAGAAATGGCTCTGTACCAAGCCAGTAAATAAACACCTTCCCTGAAAAAAAAAAAAAAAAAGAAAGAAAAACCTTCTATGTTAGATTACATCCATACTTGAGAAATTTCACCATTAGACGATCCTAACTGTTTGATCAGTATCCCAAAGGGAAATACGCAGAAGTAACGGTCCACATCCACGTAAACTCATTTGATGGGACCGCCAGGATAATTTCATTTGTATGATTTTCAGGCTATAACCCATATGCGGTTGGGGCCTCCTTTTGGACCATCTGGATCTCGAATGCATGGGCCACGAGTGGAGCTATAGATTGAGGATATTGACCACGTTCCCAACCTTACGTGAACATCTAAACAATAACAACTTCCATATATCCTCACAACCTCTCATACACTTATAGTGCTCGGGGCTCCCCAGAATCTCCATACACTGGAGATCAAAAGCTGAAATATATGGACCCCACTTCATAAAATTCACCAATGAAAGCAAAATATGGTTTAAGGAATCAACCCAAACTACCATATGATTGTCTCCATTCATCAAAGTAGGGAGAAGAGTTGAATGGATATCATATGTGATCCCTTGTGGCCAACCATGATAACACTTCTTACGCATTTCAATATCTTCCCCAGCGGGAAATTTGGAGGTGGCCCACTAAGTCATTCCTCCGTAGCTGCAGGTTTCGTCTATCAGGCAAATCGAGGGTGCTAAGAGGAACTCACTGCAATCATTGCAACAAGATCCGATGGCCTCGATTTGACTTACATAAACGATCAAAGGCCAAAAATCTAACGACCCAGATCAGAAATCTCACTAACAAAAGAGAAACATGGTTTAAGTAATCAACCCAACTCACCATATGATTGCCTCCATTGAACAAAGTAAGGAAAAACAGATGAATGGATATCATTAGTGATCCCTAGAGGCCCACCATGATAGCCTTTCTTAACCTTCTTGCTCATCTCACTAATGTTCCCAAGTGGGAAACTTGGAGGTGGCCCACTGAAGCCGTTCCTCCGTAACCGTTGATTCTCTCTGACGGGCAAAACCCAAAACTGAAAGACCCCAATCAAGATCACGAAGAGGAGAAAGGATCCCATGGCTAAGGTTAGAGATTGGAAAATCTGTAGAAACTCCATATCTCTCTCTCTCTCTCTCTCTCTCTATTTGTGTGGAGACGTGTATGTTGGTAGGAATGCAGGAGAAGAGAAAGGAATTTATAGAGAGAATTCTACATACTGCAGATGTTGGATATTGACCACAAAAAGCAAGAAAGAAGCAGCAACCTTTTCTGCCTTAAATGGTTTATTTTTTATTTTTTATTTACACTTGTTCATATTTTCTATTTTAAATCATTTTTTTTTTCTATTATATATCTTTTAGCAAGTCCATTGACTTGACCATAGTGATACTCGAAGATCACAGCTTAAGTTGTGATTACGTGTCCACAGCCGTCCACGCGGCATGTATGCATTCAAGCTGGATTGGAATCGTCCACAACAGTACAACGGCCCGTGTGTGGCCCACCATGTTATATGTGTGACGTATCTCCTTCCGTCAGTTGAGCATCCTTACTGCAATCTCTATCCATATCGTATGGTCACGTTGCATATTGCTGGAAAATGAAGGCGTAGCCATGCACTCGAGATTGATGGATGGGAGATTCCTATCGGGTTAGTCTTGACCATTCCATTGCTTTTCAAGTAGATGGATGGACATGATTTTCTAATTACTTTTATCAATACCTTGGGCCAGTAGATGGATGGACATGATAGATACATCGTCCTGCAACATGCACAGTCGAGAGATGGCTTTACAATCTTCCAGTTTGTCAGGCGCCTGCCATATGATACGAACAGCTTCCTGTTTTTTAAATTTATTTTTAGCGAATGGTGTGCTCCCCACGTGTTTTTATATTTACTATACTTACTGTAGGGTTCGATGCTTCTTCTTAGCTTTACCCGATGCATGTAGTTGTGGGTGATTTTGTGTTTCTGCGAGGATTAGTTTCACTTCAAAAATAAGGTGAGGACACCCTCTGTTTTCTAAAAGTAAGGAAAAACAGAGAAAAAAAGAAAAGGATTCCAATCTCATAGTTCAGGAGACACCTCTGACCTTTGTAGTTTAGGGTTTGTGGCCTCCAATTTGATGTTTATGTTATATTCATACCATTCATCCATTTTAGTTTTATTTTTATTTTTATTATTTTTAATTTTTTTAAATTCATTTAAGGATTTCACAAGCCCAAAGAATAATAGATCATTTAAATACATGAGCCCAAAAGTGGTGCAAGAAGGCCTTGATGAGGTCAAATACCGCCTTCTATAGAGGATGACAACTCAGAATTTATGGAGCTCTCCGGATTTCTCACATGAGGGATAAAAGCTAGAATAATTCTTAATAAAGTTGAAATAAATTAATTGATAATAAAAAATAAAATTACAAATCTATAAATAAATATATCAAACTTAATACGGAGTTTTAGACTTTTATTCCAACCCAAACACCTTAAAAATGTGACTTACTATTAATAGACAACTTTTATTCCTGCTTAAGACTTCATAATTTTCGGCAAAAAATAGTAAGTGTTGAATTCGTCCAACCATATTATTCTCCTAAGCTAATTTTATGTTGGACTTCTAAAACTCAAAGAATAAAAAATTATATGCATTATAAAATTTATTATTTATAGTAAAAATGAAACTAAATGAGACTTTTGATTATTAATTTGATGGAATCTTGTAAATCTGACAGGGGCAATCTAAGTTAGTTGGCTTAAGTAAGTTCTTTTACTCTAAAATCATATATAATAAGTTGAAAAAATCATTCATATTTGCAAAGATATGACTATTTAAGGTTCTGATGTTTTGGATCATTTTCACCTTTAATTGGCCCTTAATTATTTGGCCCATCTTTGCCATGAAAGTGTATTTGACTGACTCTACATTAAAATGTAAGGCACATCCAAACCTCAAATGGATAACACCACAAAAAGCGAGGATTGAATGTTGACCTTTAAAAGCTTTTTAAGAGTCATACAAGTTTGAGAAGAACAGTTGTGATTTTCTTTTATCTAAGTCCGTGTGACTTGGATAGCAAATAAACATTTAAGGCCTAAGGAAGCTTCAACAGTAGGCTATATTGTTCCCACTGCTTTCTGTCTATGGTATGGTCCGCCTGAACCTTGGATCTGATTTATTATTTTTATTTTTTATCTTTTATACCCGAGAGCACCCTGACAAAATATATGGACGGTGCGGATAGAACGCATACATTACAATGGCGGAAATGGATGGCTACTCCCCCTCCACCGGCCAATGGCTGATGGTTGGTGCTCTATGGGCCCCACCATGATGTATGTATTTCATCCATGCCGTCTATATATTTTTCTAGATCATTTTATGATATGAGGCAAAAAATAAGGTATGTCCGAATCTCAAAACGATCACATTATAGGAAACAGTGTCGAATGAACTTCAACCATTAAAAACTTTTTTGGGGCTATAAAAGTTTTGAATCAAGTTTATATTTGCCTTTTTCCTTCATCTGGGTCTTTATGACCTAGTTAACATATTGGATCTCAAATAAACAGTACAGTGGTCCTTAGGAGGATTTAAACAGTGGATATCCGATCACTATTATTTTCCTATGGTGTGGTCCACCTGAGATTTTTAACCCCTCAATTTTTGGATAAAGCCCTAGAATGATCTTTAAAAATAAATGAAATATATACATCATGGTGGGGCCCACAGAGCACCGACCACCACGGGGCCGGTAGCAGGGGGAGTAGCCAGTCTGTTTCATACGATGGACTCACAAAATTTTATCACGTCAACACACTACCAAGGTCGGTGGTGTGTCCGAGTCTGAAACTTTCTCCAAAAAACGAAAATTTCCTTCTCAAAACACGAAATTACCCTTTTATCGATGGAGTTCGGGGGTAGCGCATTGCATGAGGCGGGCTTCACCGAAAAGGACGCGGTTTGGCAGCTGATTCCAGATAGTTGGTCGAAAAGCTTTGTGTCCCCATCATGACTTATGTTTCATCGACACCGTTCATTTATTTTGCCACATTATTTAATTCAAGAGCCAAAATAGAAAAGGTAGATTTAAAGCTCAAGTGGACCATATCACAAGAAATAGTAACCATTGAGCACTTACCATTGAAAACTTCTTAGGGCATAGAAGTTTTGGATCAAACTAATATTTGTGTTTTCCCTTCATCTAGGGTTAGGTGGCTTTATGAACAGGTTGGATGGAAAATAGACACTGTGGTGGCCCCAAAGAAGCTCTTCACAATAACCGTTTGATACCCACCATTTCTTGTGTATGGTCCACTTGAGTTTTGAACCTGTGGGCTCATGCCCTAGATTTAGTGGAATGGATGGACGATGTGGATAAAGGACATGTATCATGGTTGGTGGCATGGTCCCGTGCTTTATTGTTTATGAACTTTCGTAAGGGTTGAATGGTTGAATGTATAAAGGGAATATGATAATGATATTGAGGGGTGGAGTTATTACCAAGGTCTGAAGTGGGTAGCTATGGTGGGTCCTAAATCTTGCCCGGGTGGTAGACTCTCGGGAGTTTCTAACTCCCGGTCAAGGGTTCGAGTACCCATTAGCTGGTGAAATTCCACAAGCGTGAGTGTGTGGGTGTGTCAAAAAAAAAAAAACAGAAAAAAAAAGAGTAGGTAGCTAAGGGCGGAAATAGGATGCTGGGTGAGGGAATTGACCCGGATTCTCTTGTTTCCAGCCCATTTGCAGCAAGGAGCATATATTTGAAGTTATCAAATTGGTTCGGCTGGACCTTGGCTGACTTAAATGTAGATGGTTCTTTGTGTGGCAATCCTAACTATGGTAAGGGGAGTACATATATTAGGCATGGTTTGTTCTTTCTCTGGTGCCTGCACGAATCTCTAAATAGCCTGTTTCTTTTCTTCTTCTTCTTCTTCTTCTTCTTCTTTTTTAAAATTTTAAATTTCAACAAAAAGTTAAAGGGAATGTGCTCCCACCTTTTTGAAAAAACTTAAAAGGCCCAAAGAGTTTTTGTACTAGCCAGTTGGTTGGTGTGGGGATCACCAGCCAAACTGCCATCCACCGAATACAGCAAGGTCTGACATGGTGACGTTTAATTAGGTCATGTGCTCCTATTAGAGATCGGCCATGCAACACATGTTTGAAAGTGGTTCATTCGAGTACTAATGTTTCAAAGATTTGACCCAATTAAATGTTGCTCCAATGCAATTTATGTTGCGTGGGATGCCTTACTTTCTGCCTTTCAGACTGAGAAAGTCTTGGGTTGATCAAACCTCGCGTGATGTCCTTGGTCGACCGAGAGTATTTGTTGAAAGCTCAATTGACCAAATGTGTGATTGTTAATTTGCATGTTTTTGTGTAAGTAAAGGAAATTTAAGCCTAATTCGGAATTATGACTAAAATAATACAAGTGTTTTCTGTCAAGTGGCAAGTGCTTTAGTAAGAGAGAGAGTTTCTACGGTTGTAAGGGCTTGGGAATGAATTTTTTCAAGGGACATAGGATTTGCTAGAGGTTTATATATCACAATGAGAGATTCAAGTTTCATTTGTAATCAAATAATGCGAGCACATAAAACTTTAAGGTTTTGATTATAGTGGATTTCTTTATTTTTGTGCCATGGTTTTTTCATGTAACGTAAATGTTATTATGTTCTGTGTGTAATCATTTTATTAGTTATTTTGCTTTATTGTGATTGTTTAATCTTCTTTGTACATGCTTTTGTAAAGTACACAGATTATGATTAATTCAGGTTTGTTCTGTCTTAGGCTAACATCATTTTGGTGTGATAAGGATTTGGTTTACTCCAATAGGGGACTTGTGTCTTGGTGAGGAAGGGATGTAAGGGAGGGAAGCAAATTGGGTGGCACTGCCAATGCCGCCAAGCTAATTAGTGTTGGCTGTTTGAAGCCCACCATGATGTTTTTGTCTTATCTTAATTTTTATCCATATGTTTTGCCAACTTATTCTAGAACATGAGCCCAAAGATTGGGTAGTTAAAAAGCCCAAGCGAACCACACAATTGGAAATAGCGGTGATTGAATATCCATCAATAAAAACTTTTGGGGCCACAAAAGTTTCGAAACAAGATAATACTTTTTTTTTCTATGAGGAGTGCAGATTGTGTTCTGAGTAACTCGATAAGCTGAGTATCCTATATCGTACCAAGTCAACTTCATATAGCCTGCACGTGATATCTATGCCTTATCCATGTCGTAGGTCCATCCATTTTTCCAGCTCCTTTAAGGACCACACCATAGGAAACAGTGGGGATAATGCGTCACTGTTGAAACCCTTCCTAGGGGCCGCATTAATGTTTATTTGCCATCTAACTTGTTCATAAGGTCACACATACATAGATATAGGGAAAGCACAAATATAATTAATTCAAAACTTATGTCCTTAAAGAAATTTTCAACCATAGGGGCTCAATCCACACTGTTTCATGTGGTGTGGTTTACTTGAGCTTTGGATATGGTATAGATCATGCCATAAAACTAGCCAATAAAACAGATCGACAACATGGATAAGACACATACAACACATGTGGGCCTCATAGAGTTTACTCAGCACTCCATAGTCTACTGAGTTACTTAGTTTGCAATCGGTGAGGAAGACATTCCACATGATCTGGCCCACTGTATATAGGTTAAGGTGTAGGGAAGCACGGAAGTTGAGCTCTCAAGATCTGACGGTCTACACGAGTTTTGAGACCCTCACAAAGTAGAAGATTGACGCTCCAACAGCCCGCCTAGCTACTACTGGAGCAGATGGATCTAGATATTCACACCTTGAATCCTATGGTATATAGTGGCTCCGGATTGCGATATATGGATTGGATCGTCTCAAGGACAAGCTAATGTGCACACTATATCTCTTCCCGTATACTCTCGGTATTACTTATTATGTCTCACAGGAAAGACAGTCTCATCCTTTATATATGAAAGAAACGAGAGATCGCATGAGATTGGATGAGACCATATCATCTGGTCTTATCCTTATCTCCTATCATAAATCAAATTCAAAGTTGAATTTGAAATATAACAAAAAAGAAAAAAGGCCAGAAGAAGCCTAAACTTGTGGGACCCACGCACTAGTGATTGCTCACCAGTGAGCCCCACTGGCCTACGTCCAACATAAGGTTGTTCCAAAAATATGATCCTAACATTACCTCATTAAAAATGGTCTATACGGGCTGTTCATCAAAGGGTTAGCACCTTTTGATATTGGAAATTTATGAACCATTCCCGACAGTTGAGATCCCCAAAACATGGGCCCCTCACATGTGCAGAACTAGCAAGAAATTACCAATGTTTAATGTTGAAGACCCTCTTCATTTAGAGCCCATTTTACCATTAATTTGGATTGTTCATCAGCTAAACATGGCCCGGAAATTTCAATTATTGAATGATCACAATCATCTGACTGGATTGCTGCAAAGAGTTTCAAGGGATTTAATTTTCCTTGAGTAAACTCTAAGTCTACTAGGAGACTCAAAATAGTACCCTTTTTTTAAAATTTACATTTTAGTCTTAAAAATGTTTTATTTCTAGGACAAAAATGCTCCTTCACCTTTTTTCCCATACGGTCTTCTTTTATCGCTATTCTTTGATTTTCGATTACTCTTCGACAATATTTCGTGCTTTCTAACTACTCTCTCTCTCTCTCTCTCTCTCTCTCTCTCTCTGATAAAAAACTCTCATTTTAGAAAAATGAGTTCTAAGCTTGTTTGAGAAGAAAAGAAGAAATAAGATAAAAAAAAAAATCATTGTAAAACATTTACATTTAGAATATGGGTTATTCTTCTTTTTTCAAAAGATTCTACTTAGATGAATCTTTTGACAAGAAATGGATAGAAGAAAAGAGAAAAAATAGCAAAAACTTTACTTTTAGAAACAAAAACGAATATAAGATAGACTTTAAGCCCACTTTAAATAGTTAAAGGGTGTCAAAATGATATGATTCTAGTCCTATTTAAAAAGGTCATTGAATTATCTTTTCTAATGAGCTGACGCAGGGATGAACGTGATGAGGTCGATCACCGTCTTCCTCAAGGATAACTACTCCGAATCCACGGAGCTTCTTTGGACTCCTCATAGAGAATTCTCGAATCCACGGGGAAAGAAAGCAAGAGAATAGAAATATATTCTAATAAAATTTAAAATTAATTGATGAATAATTAATAATTGTTTAATGTGTCTCCTTACACCATTAATATAGAAAAATAAATAAACTAAAATTCGTAATTACCAAAAATAGCAAAATTCTAACTCTAACACAAATCCTAATTCTATTAAAACTCTTATAATGCCTAATTTCTAAAATTAAAAATTGCAAATAAACTTTCTCTAGAAGAGTCCTAGTATAACTAAAAGTTATTTTCAAAAGAAAAGAAAATCTAAAACTCTAAAAATATTTTAAAAATCGGAATTACTAAAAATAGTAATTTTTTTTAAAAAAATTCATTTTTGAGCTGAAAGCGCACGTTTTCTGACGAAACGGATAGATGCGACCCATTTTGTGGGTCGGTTCACCCCGGATGGCCCGTTTTAGTAAAGATTGATAGGTTGTACGCCCCATAACGATACCCGGATCAAAAGTTATGGTCAATTCATGGTTCATCTTCTTGTGGCTCAACCATGCTGGGAATATCTCTGTGACATGTTCTACATCATGAGCCCAAGATCTACTTGATCCGACTTATGATCATAAGGGAGTTATGAGCATTTTCATGGGATTGTGCAATGTGGCCGAATGGTAGATTCTGAGGACTTTCAACATGAGATCTTGGGTTTGAAACCCATAGGTAGTGAAATCCCATAACGGTGTGCATGGGTGTGTGTGTAAAATAAAATAAAATAAAAATCCCTGATTTTATTACATCATCAATCATTATCGTTACACACGAGTGATTGTTGTTGTTTCTTGACAAAAGACCCAAAGCTTTTGAAAAAAGAAAGAAGAAATTTTTTGAAAGTGATTTTTTGTAATTTTTTTTTCATCTCATTATTCTCATCTTCTTCTTAAACATGCTCATAACCCATTTTCTTAAGGTGAGAGTTTCTGCATGAGACAGTAATTGGAAAGCACAAAAGATTGTTAGAGAGTACTTGGAAAACATAAAAGATCACCAAAGTATAGTTGTAAAAGAAGAGCTAATCGAAAAGTAATGATAAACAAAGAAGGTATGGAGAAGAAGGTTGAAGGACATTTTCATTCCAAAAAAAGAAAACAGAAAGTACTTTTTAGTCTAAAAGAGTAAGTTTTTTTAAAAGGAGTGCTATTTTGGGTCTCATAACATTCCTACAATTTACTTGGGAAAAAAGCTTAAGTTTCAAACATTAAATGATCCTTACCATTCATTTAATATGTGAAAAGTCTACGAATAATGAGGTTTTAAGTTGTGATCAATCAAGAGAGTGGAGCATTGGATCAAGGGAACATGTCATGAAAAACATAGCTAATGTGCCTTTTGAGGGGACCATATTAGGTGAGATCCCGACCTCACCCAATGTCGTGTGGCCCTTACCGTGGAGCCCACCTTGATGTATATATTCTATATCAACACTTTCTAGTTGTTTTTCTAGATCATTTTATGGAAAGAGTCTAAAATTGAAGCAGATCTAAATCTCAAATGCACCATAATACACCTAGATCCATAGCTCAACTGGCAGACTGAGTAGTGATACCTCGTTTCACCACTCGAGGTCTTGGTATTGATCCTTAGCAGGGGTGGCTAACATGGAGTGTGTGTACTGACATGGGTGTGTACTAACAAGCTACCCCCTCCAAAAAAAAAGAAACGAAAAAAAAGATGCACCATACTATAGGAAACAATGGTGATTGAACGTCCAACCATTATTAACTTTTTTTTTTTTTTTTTTCTAAAGATGGAACAGAGCCATCAGCCATCAAACTTGTATTAAATCAACAGGGCCAACCATTAAAAACTTTCTAAGGCCCATTGTGATGTTTCCGTAATGTTTATTTACCATCCAACCTGTTAATAAGGCGACACCAAATTGGATGAAGGGAAAAAATAAATATCAACTTAATCTATAACATTTATAGCCATAACAAGTTTTTAATGGTAAGTCACCCTTGTTCCCTATGGTACAGTTCACTTTAGGTTTTGGGAGCAAAATGGACGATTAATGTGGACGTAGAATAGATAAATTGAGGTGGCTCCCATGGTAAGGGTCGTACCATCTTGGGAGAGGCATGGGCTGCATCTAGGAGCGGTACAGGTGTTTCTCCAACTAAGGTGTTACCCTATATAGGTAGGGCTGCATATCATTAATGAACGCGGATTTGTGGAAAGCTTTTGGCAGGAAGTTCCCGCGCAAGGATGCTCGGGGAGACCAATGAAATGCTTGTTAGAAATTTACCCATTTTGTATGTTATATATATATATATATATATATATATATATATATATATATATATATATATATATATATATATATATATATATATATATATAGTCATGCTCTCCTGTGCACCTATGCATGTGCGCACCTTTGCACACGTGTCATGAGTGTCTAATCTGAACGGTTCATATGATGCGGAATCCCATAAAACCCTATGTGACAAATTTTCACCCTAATTTAAAATTCTGTTGAGCCATAGCAAAGAGAAATGCAAATCAAGGGAAGAAATTGTTTTTACTTTTCATGGCCCATAAAGTCTTAGATTTAAGTAAAACTTTGGCACGAGAGGTTTCATGAGGTGCTGCTTCACATGAACGATTTAGATTTTGGATCCATATCATGTATGATGGGTTTTCAAAAAAGTTCGTACGTAGTACGTATGAACTGGTTCGCAGGTCAGCGTTCCGCTATACACACACACACACACACTACTATCCGAATCTCAAGTGGACCACGACATAAGAAATGATGATGATTGAACACTCACCGTTAAAAGCCTTCCAAGGCCTACTGTAAGTGGATGTGTAATATTTATTTTCCATCCAACCCATTGATAAGGTCAACTAGAATTGATTGAAGGGAAAATACAAGGATTAGCTTGATTCACAACTTTTGTGGCCTATAAAAAGCTTTTAATGGTCATTCACCACTTTTTCCATTCACTATGGTCCACTTCATATTCTAGATATGTTGAAGTTTTGGAATAATGTCATTAAATGAGTTGAAAAAACAGATGAATAGCATGGATATGAAACACATTTATTAAGGTGGGCTCCACGCGGTTATGGTCATTTGATGACAAGTGCTTGAAAAGGACGCACTTCCAAAGCTTAAGTGGACCACACTATAGAAAGTAACGGTGGCAATGATGCCCTGAATTGAAACCTTTTTAGGGCCCCTATGATATTTATTTTCTATCCAGCCTGTTCATTAGGTCACACTATTTGGACAAAAGAAAAAAACACAAATACCAGTTTCATCCAAAACTTTCATGGGCAGTCATTCAATCTCCTCTAGTTTATGTGGTGAGGTCCATTTGAACTTTGAATTTGCTTATTTTTTATCTTTCAAAATGTATGAACAATAGGGATATAACACATACATCAAGGTGAGGGCCACATAACCTTGTGCCGTCAGCACATCACCCACATGGGTGGTGTGTGTCATACCACGCAATCTGCCTGCCTTTTTAAAGGGCAAGAAAAGATTATAAATGTCATTTAATTCATGTTAAAAATGCCGTTTAAAATGCCGTGCGTACCTTTGCTGCATTTCTACATTTATAATCGCAACAAAAGAAAAATAAAATCCAATAATAGAAAAAATAAAAAGAAAACAAGGTTTGGCGTTGAAAATGAGATATACCATACATGCCATGATAGAACCACATGAGCGCTATACTTGGTACACTGGTTTGTACAAGTGGGGCCCACAAATGGGAAATCGAGACCATTAACTCGTTGGTTTCTACCATGGATGGACCATTTCCTGAAATAATCTTCCATCAAATTTTTATAACATTTGGATTTGTGGCTTACAAATAAACGGTGAAAACAAGAAACCAATGATATTACACGTGCAAATGAAAAACGGCCAAGATTAGTGGTTTTGATCTTCTATACCTGGAAATATTTCAGATCATTACATTTCTATGTGAGCCAAAATATCAACGGCCCGGATTACTGAACCATGGGTCCAATACTACAAGCTCAAAGCCTTAGTATAGTATGCATATCCTGGGTCGAGGACCCATGATTTGGATAAAATTGAAATGTGTCGCGGACGGTGGTCTCTACGCGATTTCGATATTGGAAAATTACCAAATCTGCCATTCACATGCCAAACGTGATTTATCATTGGGTGGATTCTAGAAAGAGGAGTTATCAAATGCCAACCTATCTGTCGCACCATGGAATTCAGGTGGGCCCACCTTTGATTGGATCAGATGGACTGGTGATGAAGCACCAGATCATAAGTCAGCCAAAAGGCCTGGGAACCAACCCAAGTTAAGGAATGTTAATACTCTAATGTAGTTCGGGTTTGATTGGATTAACACATAAAATAAAAATCTAACTATTCAAACATTGAATCCATTCATGTTCTTCCTATTACTATAAATAAGCAATTATCCCATGATTATAATTTGTTGAGTATCCTAACCTTTAATTTTTAATTTTTATTTTTTTAGACTTGAATGCAAGTCATTGAAGATCTTGTTTTTTAATGTTCAAAATTCATCTAAAGGGGTTGAAGAGTACAGTCATCAAACCCCTAGGCAGACTGTCTGTGCCACGGATGCCTCTAATCATGAACCCTATTTGAAGAAATAAAATAAAAAATCATGAATCCCATTTAATATGCATGCTAAGAATTTATGTTTATATCATGTGCTAGCCATAATTTATATGTAGATATATTATATTTTGTTGGATATTTTCAAAATTAAGGATGTAAAAAGAAATAAAAAATAAAAAATCATGAACCTTATTTAATATGCATGCCATGAATTTATGTTTATATCATGTTTGTTAGTCTTAACTTCTATGTAGATATATTATATGTTGTGGGGTATTTTTAAAATTAAGGATGTATCTTTTAAAATTGAGAATACATACACACACCCCTGTGTATTTCCTCAATGGCTAGCCGTTGACACCTCGATAAATCATCGCCTGCTGTAAGAGATCCAACTAATATAGGATTAGCGTGTTAATGTATATCAAGAGACTTCGACACAAATTGATGTCAATTTCTTTCTACTTTGGTCTTTGTTTTTTTCCTCTCGTGGTTGTTGAGGGCCTTACACAAAACCTTAGGATTTAGCCTCTCGAAACAAATCAGAATTATGAAATAATAAAGCAATGAAATAAAATCAAAGCACAAACCACACCACATAAGAAATTTTTATGTGGAAAACTCTCGAAGAGATAAAAACCACGGAACCTCGTCTAGATCAATAATCCACTATAAAGTAGAACATTATAATATTCTTCACTCATGCAGGAGTGGATAAACAATAAAAGAAACAAAGAAAATGGAGAGATCTTACCGATTACGAGGACATAAAAGCGCTAACCTCCCTTCTACAAGCTTCCTCTCTCTCTTTTTCTCTCTCTCTCTCTCTCACACACCTTTGATAGCTCTCTTGTATTTTTCATATTCCTAGAAAAATCCTAGGAACTCCTATTTATAATTTTAGAAAACTCTTTTCCTCATCGTAATTGCCAAAGGACTCAGATTTTCATAATCCGTAAAATCGCGAAACGAATCTGCATAACCACGATTGGTCGAGACGATGCCACGACCGATCGAACACCACCCACGACTGGTCGAGAACCACCTTCGACCGGTCGAGCACCCTGGAGAAAAATAACCCAAAGTCGCTGGACTTTGAGTCAAGTCAGGGCTCGACTCCACGACTGGTCGTACACCAGCCCTTGAACGGTCATGTAGGTCTCACGACTAGTCGAGCACGGGGAAAAACCCCCATCAAAATCTGCCTTTTTAACCTACGAAGAATTTACCTTCTTCAAACCAGTCTGGTTTCTACAAACCTCAAACTACTTACCCTTAAGCAAAGCCTTGTCATTATATCTAACCCATTATTGTCCATGTGGACATTCTCAAGCTGTAACACCTTCTATTCCAAAGTATCCCTAATCCAGTGATACCCAATCTCTATGTGCTTCGACTTGGAATGCTGACTTAGATTCTTACTCAAGTGTATAGTACTCTGACTATTGCAATAGACCACATGTTGCTCCTGCTTCTAGCTAAGTTCTTATAGGAACCTCTTCATCCAAAGCATTTCTTTACATGCCTCTATGACTGCAATATACTCAGCTTCTGTCATCGATAATGATACGACCTTCTATAGCTTGCTCTGCTAAGAAATCGTTTCCCTTACAAACGTGACATGAACTCCAATATAGACTTCTTAGAGTACACCATCCAAAAGGGAAGATTTTTTCTTAGAATCATGCATCCATCAAGATTCTAGAACAGATCAATGGCTTGGATCACTGAACCGTTAGCCCAAAATATTAAGTACACCATTAATTGCGTCTTCCAGTCATGTATCATACTATTCATAGAAGCCATCTATCTAGATTGTGGCATTATGGTAATTACGAAGAACTTCTTCAATTCCGTCATAGTCGGGGAGATTTCGGTAATTTAGTAGCACGCTTGGATTCCCGCCCTCAGTCATATCCAACTCACGGACTGTAGGCTGTAGTTCTACTGCGTGTTTAGTGCGAAATACCAAGTGATGTACTCGCACGCATAAAATGGAAAAACCTCCGCGACACACGTGCCTACGTGTGAATGATCCGGAACTTACATCTGATCAAAATCACTATTAAGTTATTATAATGTGAAAAATTAGACTAGCCTGTTCAAAATGACAGTGATGCGTAGAAAATTATTTTAAATCGTCAATCAGTTTCTTGTAACCGTCCATTTATTTTATTCATATGTATCCCATTGAGTAATTACGAGATATGGAATGTCAAGATTGAGGCACGTGTCGTGGATGTCCCACTCGTGTGGAGTGATACATGTGCATGTGATTCATTGAGTTGCGAAGAAATGTACCCGCGCGAGTTCGCTTTCGTCCTCACATGGCGTTGGGGGTACCGTTCCCGTATTCCGCGGTTCGAGAGTGGTGGGAAAAATGTAGGAATATCTTCAGAGGCCTGCGGTTTGATGCCTCGCAGGCAGCGTGGGCCGACAGCAAGGGAAATGGATTGGCTACTCCCCCTTGGTCGGTGCTCTGTGGGCCCCACAATGATGTATGTGTTTCATCCATGCCGTAAATCTATTTTTATAGATCATTTTAAAGTATAAGACAAAAAATGAGATATATCCCAATCTTAAGTGGAGCACATTATAGGAAACAGTGTTGAATGAATGTCAACCATTAAAATTTTTTTGAGGGCCATAAAAGTTTTGGATCAAGCTGATCTTTGTTCTTTTCCCTTCATCTGGGTCTGTATGACCTAATCAACAGATTGGATGTCAAATAAATAGTACAGTGGGCCTTAGGAGGATTTTAATGGTGGATATCTAGTCGTTATTGTTTTCCTATGGTGTGGTCCACCTGAGATTTATATCCCTCTCATTTTTTAGATTAAGCCCTAAAATAATCTGTAAAAATGGATGAATGGAATGGATAAAATACATACATCATGGTGGGGCCCACATAGCACCGACCATCAGCCACCGAGCTAGTGGCAGGGGAGTAGCCAATCCATGATCCAAGGTTTAAGTGGACCCACCATGGATCAAATGGCTATCGGAGGGAGACAGGAACACGCGATTCTTCCATGATTCCGTGCTAGACAAACGCCGAAGGCTAGAAATTTTGAAGATGAAAAGAGTATCAGGGGAACCAATAGAGAAGACCGAAGAAATTGGGGAGGAAGCAGTTTCCTTCTACAAGGACCTTTTTTCCTCCAATGCTTCCAATCACATTGGGGATATCGTAAACTGTATCCCCCGTCTCGTAACAAGCCAGATGAATGTAGATCTCAAGAAGCCCCCTACAATTGATGAGGTCAAGGGGGCCGCGCTATCCATACCGATTGACAGCGCCACTGGCCCTGATGGATTTAGAGGAGCCTTTTAGTAATCTTGCTGAGAGATTATAAGGCATGATCTATATGAGCAGCCAAGGACTTCTTTCAGGGAGGACCGATTCCTAGAGCATTTCAAAGCACTTAATTATGCCTCATTCCCAAGAAAAAAAATCTGGAATTCATCGCAGACTTCAGACCCATCAGCTTTTGCAGCTGCATAATGAAGATTTTCTCCAAGATCATGGCGGTAAGGCTTACAAACATTCTCCCAACCTTAATTTTCGAGGAGCAAGGTTCTTTTGTCTAAGGAAGATCCATAATCGAGAATATTTCTATTATTAGAGAGATGGCTTATGAGATTGATCGCAAGGTTTTTAGCGGTAACTTGATAATCAAAGTCAACATGGAGAAGGCTTACGACCATCTATAATGAGGTTTTATCACTCAGGTTCTCAAAAAATTCGGGTTTGATCCCCTATGGATATTGGGAGTTCAGCGTTGTTGGGAAGACATTTGGCTTTCCGTGATTATCAATGGTAGAAGCTTTGGCTTTTTCAAATCCTCAAGGGGTTTGAGGCAGGGAGATCCGTTATCTCTGTCCATCTTCATCCTTGCAGCCGAAGTCTTTAGCAGGGGCCTGTCCAAGCTGTTCACCTTGGGATGTTGTTAGCCTTACAAATTGCCTCGGAATTGCCGAAGAATCGCTCACCTTTTTTCCGTTGACGATGCATGCTATTTTGTTTCTAAATGGCAGGTTATCCAATGTGCAAACTCTTTTCAAATTCATCACCCAGTACGAGAATGCTTCAGGCCAAAAAGTGAATGCTTCCAGGACATTCTTTATAACCTCGAAGAAATCTACAAGAATCAAGAACCAGAAGCTTCGCAACTTGACGGGGTTTAGGCAGGCATCACTCCCTTCAATGTATCTCGGTATTCCTCTATCAAAAGGAAGAAGTCCAGCTCCTCTTTTACATCAACTTATCCAGAAGATTCTCAGCAAAATTGATGGTTGGAAGGCCAAGCTTCTCAACCAGGCAGCCAAGCTGGTGTTGATTAAACACATCCTGACCGGTAATCCCATCCACATGTTCTCGGCCATTACCATTCCCAAATCCGTCTCCAAAACCATCGAACGAGCGATTGCAAATTTCTTCTGGGGCTCTTTAGAGAGAGGCAAGAAGATGCATTGGATCAAATGGTCGACCTTGTGCACCCCTATTTAGGAAGGAGGTCTCGGCATTAGAACTGTTGGAGACACCACACAGGCGTTCAGGATCAAGATGGGATGGCGTCTCCTTCAGGGTAAGTCTCTATGGGCCAATTTTTATTCAGCAAAATATTTGCAAAAGATTATTTTAGCAAAAGGAACAAATGACTTAGCTAGCTCATCCTCTTGGAAAGAGATGTTCAAATCTCTACAATACGCTATTTAGCATTCAAGATGGGTTGATAGGGGAAGGGAAGATAAACATATGGTCCCAGAATTGGACGGGTAAAGGCCTTCTTGTTGGTGCGGCCGTTAGGACTATCCCCAATCATCTCAAGGATGCTTCAATCAGAGATTTCTTTGCTCAACCTGTGTCTCGAAGTTTGACAGAAATTTAGCCGTATTTCTCCTCAGTAGCAATGTAGACAATATCTACCCTCCCAATAGCAAAACTGACAGGAATAATCAGCTCATTTGGGACTTATTTGCATCAAGTAAGTTTTGAATCAAATCGGCTTGGAATGGAATCAGGCATCACCTGCCTACTCTCCCTTGGACCAAATGGATCTGGAACAAAACCATCCCTCCGAAAATGAGCATCTTCGCTTGGAAAGTCATTCATGAAGCTGTCCCAGTGGACCAGGCTGTGCAGAATTGTGGCGTCACTTTGGCATCACGCTGTGAATGTTGCAGGCTGACCTCTAATCGCCACCAGATCTTGCCAGTAGCGCTGACCCAGTCTCCGCACACGCTCTCACATCCTACTTCAAACCAGCAACGATCTCAATGGATCAGAGATCAATCTGAGGCTGGAATACATTCCATCAGCTTCCAACAGGATAATTCTAGCCCAAACGACCATCACCACTCGCCAATCAGAAGCCCGCAAATTCGTCAAATGCCAGCAACCTTGTTTCAAAGTAGGCCGAACAGGGGACAACAGGACCCCTCTGTTTTTGGATTAGGTAGAGTGGAAAATCTGGACCACCTCTTTAGCCAGAGTGAGATTGCTACCCATATTTGGAGCCACTTCAGCCACCTTTTTTATATTGCCAATTCCCCAAATCAGCCTATTCTCCAGTGAATTCAAATATGACTGGCAAAGCTAGTAAGAAAACCAGAATTTCTTATCTCATTGGTCTTACCCCTAACATCATCATTTGGGAGATTTGGATTAGCAGAAATCAGGCTCGGTTTGAAGATCATGCAATGTCAGCAAATTAAATCCTTTTCAAGGTTAACCAATGGTTGAATGACCTCGGATTAAGCATCTCGGCTCTGGATAGGAACTCCATAATGGACACCATTACTCTTTAAGCCCTCAGGATCAATAATACTCACCCTCTTGCCTCTAGAAAATACATTTAAGTCATTGGTTGAAGTTGAACGTTGATGGCTCTTTAAGGGGTAACCTGGGTCCGTGGGGGGGGGAGGAGTTTGCTGGGATCACCATGGCAACCTCATTTTTACCTTTTACAGAAACTATCACTACCCAAAAAATGGCCAAAGGCTATGGATTTAATTCGTAGCCATAGACCTATAGCTACAGATCAAACCGTAGCACGACCATCATTGTAGGCTATGAATTTAATTCGTAGCCATAGCTTAAAAGATGAACAGATTTAATCCGCAGCAAATATTTCTGTAGCCAAAAGCACCTACAGCTACAAGTAGTGGTTGATCCGTAGCAATATGCCGAAGTTCACAACAGCTACGGTTTTTAGATTAACTGCTACAAATAATATCCGTAGCTATTTCCTGCATTAAAAAAATAATAATTATTCATTCAATTACCACCTGCATAATCATTCATTCATTCATTCAATAATGAATCAATTAGAATCCTTCATTCAATTGGCTAGCAACGTTCTCTCGCCTCAGCAAGCTTAGGGTTTGCAGATTGGATCTTTTTCCTCTTCTCTTATTCCGATCTAGAGGCAGATCAGTCAAAATGTATACCGCGAGGAGGAAAATTCATAAAGATAAGGATGTTGAACCTACTGAGTTTGAGGAGTCGATTGCATAGTCATTCTTTGATTTGGAGAACACCAATCAGGAACTTAAAAAGTGATATGAAAGATCTCTATATGAGTTCTGCAGTTCAAATGGATGTTGCTGGGAATTGGAGGGCAGTGGTTATCCATGTTCCTTACCGACTAAGGAAAGCTTTCCGGAAAATTCATGTCAGGCTTGTCAGAGAGCTGGAGAAGAAGTTTAGAGGGAAGGACGTTATCCTGATTGCCAGCCGAAGGATATTGAGGCCACCAAAGAAGGGCTCTGCAGCCGTGAGACCTTGCAGCCGCACCCTTACTGCTGTGCATGATGCCATGTTGGAGGATGTTGTGTATCCTGCAGAAATTGTTGGGAAACGTGTTAGATACCGTATCGATGGGTCCAAGATCATCAAGATTTTCCTAGACCCAAAGGAGCAAAACAAGACGGAGTATAAGCTGGAAACCTTTGCAGGAGTCTATAGGAAGCTCTCCGGGAAAGATGTGGCGTTCGAGTATCCAATGACCGAGGCTTAAATTCCTGGTTGCCCAGGTTAAGTGCTTATAGTTTCTTCCAAAGTCATTATGAATTCAAATTTTGATGTTGTGAGACCTCCCTTAGAGACCAGTTTCATTTGATTTGGATGTGGATGCATGAAACAATTTAGCGAAGATGTTTTGAGTTTTTGATTTGGATGGATTTGCTGCAAGTGATGTTTTGTTAAAAAAATAATAATAATAATTGGCTAGCAGCGTTGTGCATTGTGATCAGATAGACACCTGTGCCAGCTTCACTTTTTCTTATCAAACTTTGCCAATTCATGGAACCTACAATGTAGTCAAATAACTACAATATCAACATCCTAAAAACAAATTAAAACAATTGCTAGAAACAGGTCAAAGACGTTGAAACCATTGTTTTAAAACTCTGACTCTAATAAAGAATTTGAAGACCATAAAGAAAATTCAAGATCTAAGATTCTATCTTTACAAACTTAAATTCAAGTGAAGAAAGATATCTCACCATTTTCTTGCCTCGAAATGCCTTAGGAAAGAAGAAGAAACAACCAAATTGAAAGGTTGTACAGAGATGACCCATAGCGCTGCCGTTGCTCCTCCATGGGCCTAAAGTATAAGAAATGTGCAGTATGAAATTAACACATGTTAACTGCATTCTATTTCTTTAATAAAAACTTAAAGGTAAAGCAACCCAATACACAAATGAGAATTGGAATAGCTACTTCCAAGAAAATAAAACATACCCCTGATCATCATTTATTTGTCATATAAAATCTAGTAAAACCTGCAGAGGTATTGGATAAAATCATACGAGGTGATAGAGGACTTGATTATACACTGACATAGGTTAGGATCATTAATGGTGTATGATTGAAAGAAATTAACATCTATGTGGTAGTGGTAAGAACATAAATGGTTCAGATTAATCTAAGAATGTACCCTGACTGTAGCCACCCCTGTAAAAATACACCCATCATGTCTTCTTTTTACTTGTATTATTATACGACATGTAAAATTATGTGAAGGCATTCAAGCCAAAAAATGTTGTGTGAAGAGAGTGTGACAAATGATTGAAAATGAAAAAAGAAAAAAACACACCTTATTCTTTTTCCTCCTCTTCTTCCTCTTTGGCAGCACCTAAAATTTCAAAGAGTGAAGAGAGATGGAAGAGAGGTTAGAGACATCTTCAAAGAAACTTAGGGGTGGTTTAGCAAATAGATATTTGAAGAATCCAAGTCTAGTAATTGGATTCTTGAGAATTTCATGCGTCAAGTTATGTTCGACACTTTGGAATTTGAATCCTATTTCTAAGAATTTGAAAAGTTGCTTTTCAGGAAGAGTTGTAAATGTCTTAAAATCCAGCTAAATTCGGCATTTGCCAAATTTCTAAAGTAGCTCTAGAATTAAATTTTAATTCCAAAAGACAAATATTTGATAAAACTTAGATACTCTAACAAAGTGTCATCATGATAATAAGACACTTATTTGATTATTTGACAAAGTTTTTTCACTATAAGCAACAACAAAGGCCTTGTTTCACATGTCATTCACATCACCTCTTCAACTGCTTTTTCTATAAGGCGTTCTGAGTACTTCAATGCCTTGATTTCTACCTGTGTATCTACCAATTCCCTATCTTTATCTGCAAATATATATATATATATATATATATATATATATATATATATATATATATATATATATATATATGAAAAAAAATCCAATCAATATCAAAGACAAAAACCATCAACCTTGGATTACATAGAAACAAATAGACTAATAGACAATCAGCATCAGCACAACACCAGGCAGACCAGTGAGACATGCCATCATATCGACAGTTCAAATCGCTCCACTGGCATGTCCCTGGCTCCTAATTTTACTTTTAAAAGCTCTAAAGGTTTCTTTCTCAACATTTAAATGTCAAAAAAGCAAAGTTACCATATGAAGTCTAAAATAGACTTGTTTGACACATGTACAAACATATGGATATCCAAGCAAAATCCTATGAGAGCAAAAGAGATGAAAGAAACCTTCATTGCTACTTTGCAATAAGACAGGAACATCAATATCATTGTGATCTCTGTCAAAAATGGTACAGATCTTCAGTGAGGGAAAATGTTCTTCAATCCAATAGTCAGTTTCTGGATGCTAGCAGAATATGTCAACCTGTATGCATGCACACAAACATCGTACATGTGGCACAAACATGCAGCGATTGAATGCTAGAAAGAGTGCTGGTATCAACAGACAAAAATCTCACCAGGAATAAACAAATATACCAAAGAGGTATAAAACACCTATGGTTACCAATACGAAGGCTTGAGGAGCTGCCAAAGTAAGCTTCGTCATCCAGATTGTCATCCTCCTCATCCTCATACTGATAGATAGCTTCTTGTTCATAGGAGGCTTCTTTTTGAGCCTCCAATGTTAGAGGCACAAACCAAGTGGCTCTAATGAGCAGACAAACACTCTCCTCGAACATGTAATCATCAAAATGAAATGCCACAACAATGGGTCAGACCCATTACCATGGCATACTCATTTGTTGAGGGTCAAATATTTCATATCAGACCCCAGTTATTACCTGGATTTATGAACATAATGCTGTCTAACAGCCTGTGTTTATTGTATTTGTGTTGCAAGGTGATTTTACGAGCCTGGATTGAAAAGGGGAGCTTAGAGCCTGAATTTAACACTCTGATGGCATCAGAAGTAAGGGATACACCCCTGGGGACCAAGATCAACGCCTGAGATCCACAAAAATCGAAGAACTGAAGCTCAAGGGCTTGAAGGACATCCAGAATGCAAGATCACGAGGTTCCCACCATCCGTTCGGCTCGAAACTTCATACGTCGCCTGAGGACCATAAATTAACCGTACACTTCGAATTTCATCCATTTAATCCCTGTGGAAGTGTCCCAACAGCCAGATTAGCCCATAAATCGTCCATCTGGAGCCCACCTACTATCCGTATATGCCTCAAAATTTGTCCCAACTGTTAAAAAGATCTGATTTACGAGATGGATGGACTGGATTGCTCATAAACATCATAATAGAGCCCATCTAGTGTAGCATGTGTACAGTGCACATGTGCACTCGTCGTGCACCAAACGAGTCAAGTCGGTCAGCAAGACGCTGACCGACTTTCTTCTTAAAAAAAAAATAAAAAATTTTACGCACCGGCAGCGGACGCACAGCCGCTGGCCGTTTTTGCGAACGGTTGTGAGCCCTACCCATTGACTGTACGTCTGATCCAAGCCGTCCATCTTGTAGAGGGGTTTGAATACTACAAAATCATGCTGACCTTTTGTATCCATGCGTACACACGTGTGCAATACAAGGGCTACAAAAGGGCTGCCCGGTAGCCTTCAAATCTGATCTTTTAGTTATTTCTTCTCTGGGCCACGTCAATGGACGTTCAAAACCACCCATTCTTTACTAAAATTTCGTCCTGAATCCAATGGACAGGGTGAATTTTTCAGAAAATGCTTGTGGGGCCCACCGATCACAACAGCGAAATGGTGCGAAAGGTTTCGCACATCCTCGAAAACTGACTTTTTCAGGCGGTTTTGGCCCACCATCTTTGATCATATGGCAGATCTGAACCGTATATCATGTAGAGAACCCAAGAAAGTACTAAGAGACGGTGTTTCTTTGAAATTTGAGCGAGGAAAGTGGCGTGTTTCGAGGCACCGAACTTGGCTGCGAAAATTGCACTCCGTGTCATGCTACAACTCTGTCACAGACTCCAGCCTTCCAGCACCTATAAAAGGAGGTTTTGGACGTAGGGAGCATTCATTCAAGTCTAGGAAGGAAGAAAAAGAGAGACGTGGAGGCTCGGACAGGGACTTGAAGGACATCCAGAATGCAAGATCACGAGGTTCCCACCATCCGTTCGGCTCGAAACTTCATACGTCGCCTGAGGACCATAAATTAACCGTACACTTCGAATTTCATCCATTTAATCCCTGTGGAAGTGTCCCAACAGCCAGATTAGCCCATAAATCGTCCATCTGGAGCCCACCTACTATCCGTATATGCCTCAAAATTTGTCCCAACTGTTAAAAAGATCTGATTTACGAGATGGATGGACTGGATTGCTCATAAACATCATAATAGAGCCCATCTAGTGTAGCATGTGTACAGTGCACATGTGCACTCGTCGTGCACCAAACGAGTCAAGTCGGTCAGCAAGACGCTGACCGACTTTCTTCTTTAAAAAAAAAAAAAATTTTACGCACCGGCAGCGGACGCACAGCCGCTGGCCGTTTTTGCGAACGGTTGTGGGCCCTACCCATTGACTGTACGTCTGATCCAAGCCGTCCATCTTGTAGAGGGGTTTGAATACTACAAAATCATGCTGACCTTTTGTATCCATGCGTACACACGTGTGCGATATAAGGGCTACAAAAGGGCTGCCCGGTAGCCTTCAAATCTGATCTTTTAGTTATTTCTTCTCTGGACCACGTCAATGGACGTTCAAAACCACCCATTCTTTACTAAAATTTCGTCCTGAATCCAATGGACGGGGTGAATTTTTCAGAAAATGCTTGTGGGGCCCACCGATCACAACAGCGAAATGGTGCGAAAGGTTTCGCACATCTGCGAAAATCGACTTTTTCAGGCGGTTTTGGCCCACCATCTTTGATCATATGGCAGATCTGAACCGTCTATCATGTAGAGAACCCAAGAAAGTACTAAGGGACGGTGTTTCTTTGAAATTTGAGCGAGAAAAGTGGCGTGTTTCGAGGCACCGAACTTGGCTGCGAAAATTGCACTCCGTGTCATGCTACAACTCTGTCACAGACTCCAGCCTTCCAGCACCTATAAAAGGAGGTTTTGGACGTAGGGAGTATTCATTCAAGTCTAGGAAGGAAGAAAAAGAGAGACGTGGAGGCTCGGACAGGGACTTGAAGCAGACGTGAGGGAGAGAGTATTTTCTTTTCTTTTCTTTTATTATGAGATTTAACCCGTTCATGGCGGGCTGAACCTCTTAGCTAGGGCTAAGAGGTAAAGCTTATAGTGAGATGGGAGATTTGATTTTATTTAAATTTTAATGCATGAATTGACGTTGATTTTAGTTAATTATTATGGGAATGTTTTAGGTTTTTAACGGTTTGTTGTGACTGAAATTACAATGGGTCTGCAATGGCTTTGAATATTTCCGTTCTCTTTAATGTTTATGATGTCAGGAAGCCCTGTTGTTCACCATAGTCTCCTGGGCATGGTTGGATGTCGGTACCCTTCCTAACTTGCATACATGTGATTGGGTGGTAATTAGTTTGATTCTGTTGTTTGCCATAGTCTTTGGGCATGGTTTGGTGATGGAATCCATTCTAATTCATCTTCCTTTCATCTCTTTGAAAACTAGATCAACGGCAGTTCAGTAATTTTCATAATTTTTGATGCAAGCATAAGTTCTCCCTGATCTCTACAAGTGGATCCTCTGAATCCCTAGTTTCCTTACCTCTGATTTCTCCTATAAGTTTTAGATTAATAGTTTACAATTATTCCTCAATTTATAATTCAATTCAGATTTCATCTCATTCTAGTTCTATTTCCAGTTAATTTTAGATAACGTACAAGTTTCAGTCCCTTGGGATTCGACCTCGGTCTTACCGAGTTATTACTACATCACAACCTTGCACTTGGGGAGTGAACATCATTCAAACCAGTGAACATGTTGGTCAGCCTAAAGTTCAGGGGTGTTGTAAACAGGCCCTTATGTTGTTACTATCAACTTGATGTAAGTATAACAGGCCTATATATTAGTGAATCAAAAGTATACAAAAGGTTGAAACCTTACACCGGTTGCTAGGTAGGCAGCCAGACTAATTAATTTTGAAATGTTGGCTATAGTTGCAAGAAGCAAAAAATACTGGGGAAACATTGGAGTTAGCAACTCAACTCCAAGTTCAGAGTTTTCTTTTCTTCTTTCTGGCACTGCGTGTAGATATGTGGTCGGATTTCCTCTGTTTCGTTCGGTCCTCACATCCTTTTTGTTGTGTGGGGCTGTTATAGCATGTGCAAATCGCTGTATAGCTTTTTCTTATGAGAAATGAAAGTTCAGGTTTTTTTTTTTTAAAAAAAAAAAAAGAATGGAGCTTAACGGTCCTCACACCGTATGTATTCCTTGTGAGGTTTTTGGAGGCTGCTCTATCTGATAAAGAGATGGAACATATGGTTTTCTTTTTCGCTGAGTTAGCTCTTACACAGTATTGCATGATAATGTGTTGCCCATCGATGATCGCGGCTTCTGCAGTGTATGCGGCCCAATGCACCTTACAGAGGAGTCCCCTCTGGAATGAGACGCTCAAGCGATACACTGGGTTTGCCGAGACAGAGCTTGTGGACAGCACAAAGCTCTTGGTGAACTTCCATTCTTCTCCAGCGGATAGTAAGCTGAAGGCAGTCCACCGGAAGTACTCTAATCCTCTATGTGGTGGAGCTGTCAGTTTACTCCCTCCATCATCAAAATTCTTAAAGGAGTCGAAGAATGCTGCCTCCACCTAACTGCTGACTGGTTTGGGTTGTGTTTTCCCCCCAAACATGTACAGCCGCTGACCACTGGGTGCGGGTGTGTTTATGTTTTTTCCATTTGATTTATCATCTCTGGTTGAAGCAGAGTTTTTGTTTTTTGGAGTGAAGATTCATCTCTCTGATGATATCTCTCTATTAGTAACTCTTTCCTCAGGAGTGGTGTGTTTATGACATGTTTAAGAATGTGCATAAACAGCTTCAAATTTCGGTTGGGAATGAATCGTCTGTTTTTAAAAAAGCTGAATAAGATTGATGTTGAGAACCTTACCCTCTGCATATGAGACAAAAACGACACATGGCAGGATCAATCACTAAACCTAATTCTGATGCCACCAAAAGATTGAATTCTAGAACAAGTAACAATACTCATACCTTCAAGTTGGCATTGAATGCAGATCCAAGGCTAGCGGTGTATATGCATCGGCTAAGCTGTCCAAGCCAATCCTTCAGCACCCAATTCAATGCAGCAGCCGATGGAAGGGACCGAGAGGACCCAATCCCTATGGCTCGAAACATCGCCTGAAAATCAATCAATCAAGCATTCCCATAAGAATCTTAATGCAACCATGATTCTTTGCAGTTACTAAAACTAAATGATTTAAGGATTCATCTTTTTTTCTTTTTCTTTTTTTCTTTTCCAAATTACTACAGTGAGGAGAAAAAATGCAATGTTCAATCAGAGCCAGTGGCATTTTAGTCCATGCTAGAATTTTGTACAGGTAACGACACCCAAAATGGATCCTGATCCTCATGTGATCTGCCCCACTGTGGATGGGTGATGTTGCAAAAATAGTGGAGAAACCGAGCAACCAATGCCTACCTTGGAAATGGATGGTTGGAAATCAAATAAAGCAAACAGTCCACATGCTAATGCTACAAGTAAGTTTACTGATTGAAAGGCTACTATTGTTCACTGGAGGGCATCTTTTGTCCATCACCATCCATAGTGGGGTTTGCCAGACAAACACTATCGATCACCAAAAGGTAGGTCCCACCTGATTATACAATGCTTAAGCTGAGAGCTTGTACAATATGTTCAGTTTGCACAGGTGGGGCACATGCTTCAGTGATTCCAAAACCATTGATACAATGGACCTAATGGATAAAAAGTACCCCAGATTGGAAGATCCTAGCTATATAATATTTGGCTTTTTCCCATTGAATGTGAAGGTTGGCTGCATTTTCTTTCTTAACTGTCCATTTATTTGGCCAACTATTGAAGGGTTGGGGTTTTTCCAATTGGGAGATGAGCATGGGTCATCCATAGAGGGGACAATCATACCTACGGTTTGTATTGCTGAATCATGGGCCTCACTCGTACGAAATGAGCTCAAATAGTATTGTACAAACATCATGAGCTTGGTTTTCAATTACAATTTTTATGATAGAAAGTCCTACATAGTACCTTAACCATTCCAGTTCCATTATCGCACACGAGGTTGAATATCTTCAGCATCAGCCATCTTCTAGTACCTACCAGAAAATGGTGCCGACCTCAGAATAGAAGAATTAGCAAAACAAAAGAGTACTTTCATAGCATTTTTCATCTAAAGCACTAGAGATTCAAATTTCAAGCAATGACAAATTCACAATCTATGTAAATCATCCCTTGTACCTTTGGTAAATTTAGAAAAGAATAGTGGTTTCCAGAGCCTCTCCTGCCCAATAACTTCATGGCAGACATATCATTACTAAGGAAGAACCAAATGATAACACAATCAATTCCAACCAAATGACTGAGGCTAAGCAGAAGTTCCCATTTCTTGTGGTCCAATTTTTAAGTGAAAAATAATCCCGACCATCCAAATTAAAAAGCCATCATTAAATTGCCAATAAACAAAATTATTATCATGGATAAATTAAGCCATAAAAGTTTGGATGAGGAAACAGTCCGGACTCTGCAATTAATGCATGCTACATTCATGAAGGACGAAATGCTAAAAGCAGAGAAGGAAAAATGGTAATGGGCTATCACTAGTCCATAACACACTCAACATTCCCAACAGCCATATTATCAAGATGACAACTTTCTGGAAATGAGGACCACAATTTGGATGGGTCCAGCTGATGTGCATACATCCAATGCGTCCAAAAGCTGATTTTCCTGAGTTAACTAAACACTTGCCATTTTCTTGTTTTCAAACCCTTTACACCCTTGTACAAGAATTCAATGTAATCATATCCATGCCTGCTCCACAAATGCATCAACATATTTTCATGGTAAAAATTCACAAATTACTTGCAAAAACTATTCTTTTCTATTTAAAAACTAAAAACATTCTGAAATTTACTTCTTACAGTTGGGCTCTAAATGGCACAAAATTTTAGAAAGAAAAATAAATATTCTGAAATTTACTTCCTACAGTTGGGCTCTAAATGGCACAAAATTAGGAGGACGATCAAATGTGAAAAAATATAAGAAAGATGCTTACGGCGGTCCCACCGACCGATGCCCGGCCTCAACAGTTGGCAATGCATCACCAGCTCCTCTCATCTTGATCCAGTTGAAGCAGTGGAAGATAACATCTGATCTATGATCAATACAAAATCAAACCCACAAAATTAAATAAAAAACAAAAACATCCAAACATTCCCAAGAAAGATTCAATAATCACAATACCATAGAAGAGAATCTGGAAAAGAATGAAAAAACCCATATCGCATATTCTTATCATTCTTTGCCAGATGGAATCTGGAGATACTCCTCCAAAAAATAAAAAGCGATTAGAGGAAACATTAATAATAATTTTAAAAAAAGAGTGTGGAAACCTATTTCACATTGACCGGAATGCAGTAAGTACATGAAAGTGGCTCCAAATGGCAAGTGAGCTCTTTTGTTCATTATGAAGACATGAGCTCATCACCTATCATTTGATCCAATGACCATGCTACTCAATGCAAACTTACTTCAAACACACCCTCAAAGTGTCTCCATAAACTACCTTTTGTAGATATGGCTTAAATGCTTTGAAGGTTTAAGCTTTGAAGGTTTAATGTTTGTACCAACCGTTTGAACCATTTTTCCCATGACCCAGTTACAAAATAAAAAAAGTTACAGGACTAACTATTGTTACACCAATCAAGTGATCTTGATTGTCGATTCAGTATGATTAGGAACATTCCACTAATTAGGCCCAACCTTGGATTACCATGGTGCTCAAGGACTTCAATATGACAATCTTAGCCATCCAATATATGAAATGTGACTATCAGATTCTGAGTGTTTTGCGATGGAACTGATTAAATGAGGATTTAGTTTTGTTGGGAAAAATAGGTTTAGGTTTTTCCTGGTTTGTTCAATATTTTCAATACTTAGTTCTACCAATCCAATGTTTATTTTGGAACAGTAAATTGTAATGATAATGAAACCATGCAATGTTACTACAGATCTGGTTCTTGACATTGTGATGCACCCGGAGAAAGTGGAATGGCAGAGTTTTCTTGGGTGCCATTAAAATAAATCTATTTCTGATGATACAATCCTGTTTTATGATGTGAGTAGGCAATGGGTGAATAACTTAAGGATCATTGTTAGATGGTTTGAAATAATGTCGGACCGAAAAATCAACTAACTCAGAAATGAAAAACGATGGGGATTCGCACGAGAGAGAAGGATGTGAGCAGTGTCACAGGGAAATTTGGATGCAAGGTTTGTTGCCTTCCAAAGACTTACCCTGGATTACCCCTATGCGTCGGCCTGTTCATTTGTGGGATGAGATGGCAGAATAAATTAAATTAAATTAAAAACACATCCTTTTTTTAAGCCCCTTGGGAAAAATCAAAACCTTTTTTTCCATACAACCACACCCAACCAGTAACTCCACGATCTAGGTAGAGACAAAAAAAAAAAAAAATCACATCTGCATATTTCAGTGAATCAAAGCAATAAAATTAACAACCAACATCCCATGCCAGATTTTATATAAGAAACAAATCCAATCCTCATTTTCAAACAAAAGCGAAACAATAACCTTAATATGTCACAATTGGGATAAAAAAATGCAAACCAACAGCCAATCCTATTCACATATTTCGACAAATTGAAGCAATAGGCTGCGAGATCTAATGCAAAACGCCTCAAATCAAGCAGAAAGAAATCCGGTATCACAGATCACATAAATCACCAGATTCTAACCAGAGAACAAGGGGTGAAACGAGATCAAATGACTCCAAACATGGAAATTAAGGAGGAAAAAAAAAAACCTTAGTTGTAAAAACCGCACGAATAACCTTTTTTAGACGGAATAAAGGAAATACTCGAATCAAGCGGAGAAAAAAAAAAAAAAAAACCTAGACTGTATCATAATCGCATAAATCAACCAATTCTAACCGGTGAAAAGGCAGAAACATCAAATTAAGCAAATAAGAAAAAAAACATAGATTATTTAAAGAACGCATGCATCAACGGATCTCCGCCAAAAAAAATGGAAAAATTATTTTTGATTTTCCAGGAAAAACGAGAACAATCACTTCAAAGCAAAGCAAGAAACAAAAAATGAGCAAAATTCTACAACAAATTCAAACAAAAGGCAGGAAAACTAATTTGAAGCTTCGTATTCATGAAAATCTCACTGAAATTACTTCAAACAAGTCATTGAAACCGCTCCTTTTCAAATCTGAACCTTTTTCTATGGAGAATCTCTCGATCTTAGGGCCAAAGAGCATGCATTTTCACATGGGAACCTCTTGAGGTCTGTCTACAGAGATCTTCTTCTCCTTCTTCTTACGGCGAAAGGGGGTTTTGAAGATTGAGAGATGGGTTTTGGGAGGTCTTCTGCGCGCAGAAGAAAAGGGCGGACTGAGATGGAGAGGCTGAGCGCGTGAGGGAGAGCGGGAGATCGAGAGAGGGCGAGGGAGATGGAGAGGCTGAGTGCGAGAGAGAGAGAGAGATGGGAGCTTTGCTGCGCGCGGGAGAATAGGGCGGACTGATTTTGGATTTGGAAGGGCGCGTTTAGTTTCGTTGTAGGAGTGGCGCGTGACGGACGGCCCATAAGTCATTGGGTTTTAGGACAGTGGGGCCCACCGTGATGTATTTTACTTATCCACTCCGTTCATTAATTTTAAAATATTATTTTAAGTATTTATGAGAAAAATGAGTGAGATCAAATCGTTAAGAAGACCACACAACATATTAACCATAGAAATTTAATTTTTATTATTTCTTATGATGTGGTCCAATTAGAACCAAAATCTACATATTTTTTGGCCTCATCGGCTGAAATTGTATATCAAAATTGATGGGTGGCTTAGATCAAAAAATAATATTCCAATGGGCCCCATGGAGCCCCTTAAGCAACATTTATATGTAATAAGGCCAGGGAGAAGAAGTAGATTTTAGCTCGGATCAAATATGTTTTATCTACGGATTAATCCATAGTTTAATTACTACGAATTTAATCCGTACCCAAAAGTTTTCAAAGTCGGTACCCTTTGCTCAATTTTTGATAATGTATGTCCATACTATTAACACTATTGCTGAAGCCTAAACTATGTTAAATGACACCACGATATGTTCTAAACTGGGCCTTTCCAATATAATTGTGAAAACTGATTCGATAACCATTGCTAATTCGATTGAAGATCCTTTCTACCACAGCTCTTGAAACATTTGGTACAAGCTAGGAGAAATTCAACTCTTTTGGTGATCCCTTAATCTTAATTTCAATCATATTTACTGAGAAGAGAATTCGATTGCAGATGCCTTGGCCAGAATGACTAGTGAAGAATGCCCAGATAGATTGTATGACTCTCGCGCCACCCTTCCGAGACTAATGCGTGGATCCTTAATCATGGATAATGTTGCTATAGGGAACATTAGGCTTATGTAAATGGGGTTCCTTTTGTTTCTTCGATTTTTCTTTTCCTTCTCAGACAATTCTTGTGCAAATTAAGTTATATGATAAGAGGGGTCCGTTCCTTTTTTGTATGGAACCTCCAGAATGGTTGTATATTTTCATGTGAAATGAAATCTTTGTGTTTTCCAAAAAAAAACCCATGATATCAAGGCTCTATTCAAAAAAAAAAAAAGTAACATGCTATCGATGAAAAAGCATAGGTTAACATGTCAATTGTGGGACTTGATGAACCATGGAATGGATGAGTAGAGATGGTGTACAACATGTGCTCGATGAATCTTCATAGAAATGAGAGAGAGAGAGAGGGTGATGTCATTAGGCTATGGATTATTGGCCAGCCAATTTTCCTACAAATGTATAGATTGTTTTGTTCTCTCCATTTTTGTACTTTCATTAGTGTTAATATATTCATCATTGTTTGAATTTATCCATTTCATTAGGCTAGAGAAACAACCCTCATTTCTCTAAAATCTCTCTCACATGGTGCCTGGCTGGGTGCTTATCCACTAATATTCTCTAAGTGTGAAGCGGTAACTGAAGGAGATCCTTTATCTCCATCTATTTTCATCATCGCAGCAAAAGTTCTCAGCCGAGGATTCTCCAACCTCTTCTCGTCAAGGACTTGTCAACCTTATCGCCTCTCCCATCCTTGCCCCACCATTACCCATTTGCTCTATGCTGATAATGCTATTCTTTTCCTTAATGGTAGGTTATCCAATGCTCGGAAAATCTTTCATTTTCTTTGAGACTACGAAGTCTCTTCCGGCCAAAAGGTTAATGCTTCCAAGACAGTCTTCATTGCTCCAAAGAAAACCTCCAGTCGAAAGGCTCAACGGTTGTTCAATCTCTCGGGCTTCAACCAGGCGTTCCTCCCCATCACATACTTAGGCGAAAGAGGCAGGACCACCATGTTGCAGCCGATCACCAAGAAGATTTCCACTAGAATTGAGAGTTGGAAGGCCAAGTTTCTAAACCCGGCTGCCAAATTGACTCTTATCAAGCATGTTTTAACAAGCATCCTAGTTCACCCCCTCTCTGCCGTTGACATTCCGAAGTCCACTACAAATTCCCTCAACTGAGCCTTTGTAAATTTTTTCTAGGGCAAATCCGAAAAGGGAATCAAGAGACATTGGACTAAATGGTCGCATTTATGCTTCCCTGTTCATGAAGGCGGTCTGGGAATTAGGTGCATTGAGGATGTCACAGTTGCCTTTAGAATCAAGATGTGCTGGAACCTACTGCAGTGCAATCCCCTCTGGGCTGTCTTCATCTCAGCTCAGTTCGTCTAACTTATTTTCAATAGAGGAGTAATCAGTTCAGTTTCCTCCCCAAGCTAGGCCGATCTCCTCAAAGCTCTCCCCATCGCTCTCCTTCATTCCAGATGGCTAACCGGTGAAGGTAAAATCAACATTTGGACTCAAAATTGGTCAGGATGTGGCCTGTTAGCTGGCGCAATTGAGAGATTAGTACCTCCTCCTCTGCTATCAACAACTGTCAACGACTTCAATCTCAGTGATGGCAGATGGAATCTCATGGACATTCATGATTTCATCTTGCTGTCTGTAGCGCAATCGCTTGCTGGCACTCAGGTAGCCCTGTTAAACCACCCTGATCACCTCATCTGGGACCTTTCCTCGTCAGGTCGTTTCTCTTTGCAATCTGCTTGGGGCGCAGTCAGGATCCACCATGCTGAAGTTCTATGGTCCAAATGGATTTGGCACAACCTCCTTCCTCTAAAAATATCGATTCTTACTTGGGAAGTCTTCCACAGAGCTATTCCTGTCGATTTAGAGCTGCGGAGATTAGGCGTCTCCATTGTTTCTCGTTGTGAATGTTATAGGTTCCCTCCACCCAGCCATTAGTTTTCCACCTCCTCTCCTACAGTCTCGCCTCGACGCAATTGGCCTCCCCCCCATCTCTCCTCCATTCTCGGCCCCCCTTAGTCCCATCAGCTCAACTCACAGCCCACTGCCCAATCAGGAGGAGCAGAGGAGTCCATCGACCATCTTTTTAGCCAAGGACTGATTGCCAACAAGGTTTGGGACCATTTTCACAAGAGATTTTCCTTTCCTTTCATCCCCAATCAACCCATCCTCCCCCGTCTCAGGCAGTGGATCGTAGCGGCCATCAATCAATCCATTTTTTCCATTCTAATCAGTCTCCTCCCGAGCTTAATCTTATGGGAAATTTGGCTTAGCAGAAACACAACCCTGTTCGAGGGCCACCCATGTCAGATAATTCCATCATCTTCCATGTGACAAGTTGGCTAAGAGAGATCGGTTCGTCTATTGAAACGGAAGGTAGGCTTCCCATGGAGTCGATCATCACTCTTCAGATTCTCCAAATCAAATGCCCCCCCCCCCCCCCCCCCCCACACACACACACACACACCTCGTCCCACTATCGTCAAATGGTCCAAGCCTCCACTGGGCTGGATGAAGTTAAACACTAACGATTCTTTCAGAAACAACCTGGGCATTAGTGGAGGAGGCATTGTATGCAGAGATCACACTAGCTGCCTAATTTTTGCCTTCAGTCAACATTTTGGGGTGATGTCCAATACGGTGGTCGAAGCCAAGGCAATGCTAGAAGGTTTATCCATCTGTTCAAACCAGGGTCTGTCCAAGATTTTAGTTGAATCAGATTTTGAAATTGTTGTGAACGCGGCTAAAGACCCGTCAGCTACATACCCTTGGAACATCTGGTACATCATGGCAAAATTCATTCCAAAAGGCAGCCCCTTCTTCTCTCTTTCTCTCATATATTTCGCAAAGGTAATGCGGTGGCGGACGCATTAGCCAGGTTGTCTAGCGAAGGTTGCCCTGACAGAACATATACTCACCCCTTTGACCACCCTACGCTTATCGGAGGGAACTTAGTCCTGGACAAATCAGGAATAGGCTCCTTCCTGTTTATGGGCTGTTCTTCCCTTTCTTCAGGCTGCCTATTGTCCCTCTTTGTTTCTTGTGTTTTGTCTATTTTGGTTTACATGATAGGAGTGGTCCGCTTTCTTTTTGTTCGGACCCTCCCAAGAGACTGTACATGACGTTTCAGATGAATGATATTCAAGTGGCTCCGTCCCACTTTCCTTTAAAAAAAAGTTGTAATTGAAAGACTTCCCGAAGCCATATTAGCTGCATGTGTGTAAGTATATGTACTAATATAATTTATAAATGATAAAATTGTAATTTTGATACTAGAGAAATTTTATCTTTTATTATGAGCCCCACAAATGACATGTGCACTTGGTGTTTTTTCAGCATTAGCATGACATCGCTGCATGGATCATGCTTAGTGCCCTGCCGCACGCAACAAATGGTGAAAATTGCATTTAAGAGTTTGCCTTTTTTGTTCGTAAATTGCTTATCATGCACCACAAAAAATACATGCCTAAGCATTAATGCACTATCATGGTAAAATGAAGTACTATCCCAAACGTGTCTACTGCTCTTCACCTCATAGACCCTACATTGAATCAATTGATCACCTCTTCTCCAATGGCGTTGCGGCGGGTTAGATTTGGTGTCATTTTCAACAATTTCTCAGAATTTCTAGCTCCTCCCACCCCTCCATGTCGGTTGTTCTTCCATGTGGTGAGCTCTTCACTCTTCTGCCGCCCCAGATTACCTCTTCTGCCTGCATGTCCTTTTTCTTTGCTTCATCTTCTGGGAAATCTGGTTGGAAAGAAACAGGGTTAGGTTCGAAGGCGCAGTTTTCTCGGCCCAAAGGGTAACTGCATTGATCCACCGTTGGATTGTTTTGATCGCATCGTCTCTTATTATCCCGAGTTTTTCTAGCAGGTCAGTCAGTGCACTACTTGCTCAGCTGCGCATCTCGGCGCCGCCCCCCAGCCGTCATTTCCCTCTAACCGTGAAGTAGTGTAAGCCCAGGAAGGACTGGATAAAGCTCAACGTGGATGGTTCGACATTAGGGAACCTCGGGCCATTAGGTGAGGGTGGTCTGGGTAGGGACTTTGAGGGAAATTTTCTTTTTGCCTTCTCCTCGAGCTATGGCTCAGGTTCTAACATGCCGGCTGAGTTGTGCGCCATTTGGGAGGGCCTCACTATTTGTTCCAGATTAGAATTTGTGAGGGTCGAGGTGGCCAGTGACTCCAAAGCTTGTGTTGAGATCCTCTCCCAAGGTTCCTCGACAGCCTGGTCCTGCACTACTGGTGTGCTAGGATCAGATCCCTCAGGGACTGCTTGCGTTTTTCCATGAGTCACACGCCTAGGGAGGTGAATGCGGTCGCTGACAGCCTTGCTAGGAGAGGCAGTGCCTCCCCAGGGAGCAGTTTCTTTAGCTCCCAATCTGATCTTCCCCATATCACCAAAGGCTTGGTCCTCTTGGATAAGGTGGGTTTAAGCTACTTGAGGGAGACTTAGCTCCTTCTCTACATGGTAGATGATGCATCTTCCGTTTTGTGATGCCTGCCCGAAAGCTCTGTAAAATCCCTGCCTTTGTTCACGTATACATAGACTGATCGGTTCCTTTATTAAAAAAAGAAAAGAAAAAACAAAGCACCATCTAACTCTTTCACAAGCATAGCATTAATAGCTCTCGTTATCACTAACTCTGATATTATAGAGCTGGAAAGAGAATGTATGTAGAGTTGACTGCGGAAAAAATGCAATTCTCAGCTCTATGTACGGCTGTTGTACATGTGTATCTATCCGCTCTTCCTTATAAAATGAATATTTCTCTTCTTGAAATTCATAGAGATTGTAGGTCAACAACCAGCTGTCCCTTCAATCAGGTGGGCCACCCGTGGAAAACTCAGGCCTTAGTGATGAATGCTAAGACGTGTACATTGAATGGAGGTTGGCGGCCACAGGCACGACCATGCACTTTACGTGCATCTCATGTGTAATCTAGCAAGCGTCCGATCGAGACTTCTGAGAAGCCATGGGCATCTGTGGGGCCCAGCTCGATGCCAGTATGGCATCCACTCTGTTCATTACTTTCCCTCCTGCATTATGTTAGTACCAGAGCACAAAAATGAAGTAGATCTAAAGTTTAGTTGAGGCAATGCACAGGAAACAGTGGGGATTGAATGCCAACCATTGAAGCATTCATGTGGCCACATAAATTTTAGATGGGAATGATTTTTAATTATTTTAGTTTCATTCTAGTGGGAATAACCTTAATGGACGGTTTGGATGTGATATAAACATCTCTTTAGAGCCCTCTTAAGGCATAATGGTGGAAGATTAATCCCCACTGTTTCGCATGGGATACTCACTTGAATTTTTTCAATGGTCTGCCTCGTTAATGGGCTGACGAAACTAATGGGCAGAAATGATGTCACATAAATACTATTAAGACCCAAAGAAAGTATTCATGCAAGCCTTCGTACTAATACTTACACTTCATACGCACTTGTTGTAGCCTATTTTCACATCTTCTTTCATAAACTAATTAGGTAGAGGTACACATAACGTTGCCGGATATGCATAGTATTTCTAAGAACTATTGAGATATCTAGAGAGAATTTTGCAGGTATACAATTAACATTTATCAAACATTGCTATGTCATCCATAAAGCACACACCATCATGTAGAACATGGTTGAGTTAGCAAGGAAACTTGGCGTGATTATCTACCGGTACAGGTGACAGGCTTAGAAGGATGATTTCAGAAAATTAATAGTGTTGAAGCAGTTATAGCAATCGTAAAAATGTGTAAAGCTTCTATATGATTGATCTAATACTAAAAATATTAAGAGAAATCAACAGAAAAAATTGTCTCATGTCAAACCAAAACAAATTTCTTTCAAGTATTTATTATTTACATTCTTTAATGTAATTATTATCTTTATCTGTCATTTACATTTCGTAATGCGATCATCCACCTTTACCTAATATTTACATTTTTTAGTATAAACCATAACAATAATTAAAATAGTTGTTATCTTTAGCAATAATCCAAGTATGCGTTCATACTTGGATTTGTTTTATATATAATATAAATTATATATAATTTAAATTATTGTTTTTTTATTTTTATTTTTAATACTCTAACACACGTCACTAACTTGATAACTGTAAACACTTTAATTTTTTTTAATAATTTTCTCTACACCTAATGGATACCTGATCCCACAAAGTATGCTACGTTGATACAACGTTATTCAAGTAGAGTGGGACAGGCAAAATGGACAGCTCAGATTGATGATATGGATTATCGAAAGAAAAAAAAACTCAGAGAAGTTCTCTAAATGGGTTGACGGATGAGAGGAATTCCATCGGAAGGCCTGAGAGAGAGTAGAATGGTTGGAGAATGGCGATAGTTGGGTGAAATTGTGAATGAAAATCTAGATAGGATGAGGGTCAACACAATCTTGTACTCCATCATGGACAAATTCCTGCCCACACACATCCTCCCTCCAAATCCAAACGGTTGAAACCCCATCCGATGCTTGCATCCCCCATGTGGGCTATCTTTGAATGGGTCTGGTCGGAAATCGTTAACTTCTGGGCCCCACAGAGCTGGATCATGGTGCATGCCAACAACGTCGATCCACATGTTTGTCCCCTTTGGGATGACCATGTCCCTGACATGCATGTCTTCTCTCGCTTGCCGTTGGACATTTGGAGCCGGCGAGTATAGCCGTAGGACCTCGTTCATTACCCATCCCATCTGCATGCAGGCACATTGGATAGTCAGATTTATATCATTAATTCATTTCACTAAAAGCATGCATCAAAAGACCGTTTAGTGCGTGATTTGCGTTTGGACGTCCTCTCTGCGTAGTTGCGTGATTTCCATTTTTTTTTTTTAATATATATATATATAGGAAAAAAAAAAAAAGAGACCTGTCATCCCTCCTCAATGCGTTGCATGCATAGGAGGGATTTTGGTGGGGACATAACACCATGGATTGAGTCTCTCCTTGAATCTCTGACTGAAAAGACCGTCTAGTGCACTGATCTTTACATTGTAAGCTGTGATGAAACATGTTTTATTTGGAGTATCTGGACATATGGGTAGACTTTATCATCAATCAGGACAGTCCACACAATCCAATCCACATTAACTGACCCGTTTAAAAATATAACGGATCAGGTGATCTCAATCATTTGAATATTGGTCCCTTTTGGTATAATGGCATTATCATTAGTATTAGCTGATCAAAGTAGAACCATAAACAATCCAAGGCAGACCCAACTGACACTACAAGAACTATGGTTTTCGTAGTAAAGATGACTTTTACCAACGAAATTAATTTTCGTAGGTAAAAGCAACTTTTACCAACCAAATTTAATTTCGTAGGTAAAACCCATTTACCTACGAAACTTTTCGTAGATAACGGGTCTTTTGCCTTTTCATTGAAAGCATTACTTTTACCTAAACCCACATTTACCAACGAAAATATTCGTAGCCAAAGGTTGTTTTGACTTTTTACCTACGAAATGTAATTTCGTAGGTAAAAACCAATCTTTGAAATATTCCTAGCTAATAGGTAATGAAAAATTTTCAATTTTACCTACGAAAATATTCATAGCTAAATGATATTTTGAATTCTAAAAAAAATTGAAAACTTTACATTTACCTACAACATATACTTTCGTAGGTAAAACCCATCTTTACCTACTCGTAAACAAAGGGTCTTTTGTATTATCTAATCCATCTTTACCGACGAAACTGTTCGTAGCCAAAGGGTATCGTGTAAATAAAAAATCTCATCTTTACCTACGAAATTATTCGTAGCTAAATGATGTTTTGAATTCTAAAAAATCGAAAACTTTACTTTACCTACGAAACTGTTCGTAGCCAAAGGGTAAAAAATCCGATCTTTACCTACAAAAATATTCGTAGCTGAAGGATCTTTTGAATATTTAAAAGAATCAAAATTCGAAAACCTTACTTTTACCTACGAAATGCAATTTCGTAGGTAAAACCCCTCTTTACCTACGAAAGAATTCGTAGCTAAAAGGTATCGATCCTTACTTTTACCATTTTTTAGGCAAAACTCATATTTACCTACGAAAATATTCGTAGCTGAAGGGTCTTTTGAATTTTAAAATCGAATACCTTACTTTTGCAACTCGTAAAAAATCGAATACTTTACTTTTGCCTAAAACCCTTTTTTACCTACGAAATTATTCGTAGCTGAAGGGATTTTTAAATTTTTCAAAACAACAAAAAATCCAAAACCTTACTTTAACCTACGAACATTTTCGTAGGTAAAGCCCATCTTTACCTACGAAAAATTTTCGCGCGGTGGTGGCAATAGCGGCGGTAAGACTTTTACCAACGAAAATATTCGTCGGTAAAAGTGTTTTTCCTAAAAAAAAATTCCAACGGTAATAATGTAAAAATATTTTAATTTTAAAATTTTTTTGCCTATAACCTATATATATATATATATATATATATAATTTTTATATGATATGAATGGAATTTTATATATATATGTATATAATTAAAAGATAATATTTAAATAATTTGTAATATCACATGGAAAAGAATATTGAAAAGTTTAGAAATTTTAAATATTTTTAAGAAAAATTGTGAGAACAAAATAATGCCTTTGAAGAGAAAAATTGGCATTTTGAAATTTTTGAGAAAAAATTAAAGTATGAGAAATTTTTTGAGATTTTGCAAATAAAAATTCAAAATTTGTATTTTAATTATTTTTGAAATATTTTATAATAAAAATGATATTTATTTAAAAGAGTAAAAAAATATACCTTTTGAAAAAAAAAATGTTAAATAAATTTACTAAATTATTAGGCACATCCATTAATTAAACCTTTAATCATTTTTTGACAATCTAATCAGTTTAAATTAAACAGTAAATAACTTCAGATGTTGAAATCAAATTTTATTGAAATTGTTGATCAATCTTGTATGCTTACTATCTTTTTCATATGTAGCTTGATTGAGGCGAGTAACTAGTCAAATTGAGAGTATTGATCAGTAAAATAGGGTGAATGCACCAGACATGTAAAATGGGCCAAATATTCTGGTCAAAATTGTGACCCAACTTATTGACCTCGTGAGAACCTAAGAATTGATGTTAATAAGTTTTGTGGGCCTCATCATGATGTTTATCGAACATCAACACCGTGGATTTGATGTCTCCCCTTTGGGTTATAAGATATCTCAAAAATCATCGGTAAATGAAACTCAAGTGGGCCATACCATTTAAAAGTATGTGAAGACATCCTAAAAAATATAAAAACACTTGGTAGGGCCCACATGAGTTTTGGATGCAGTTGAAACTTGGTTTGACCCCTCATCCAAATGGGACACACATAATGAGTAGGTTGGATATGTGAATCACATTTAGGCAGGCCCAATATATGATTATGAATGTTTTAAGGAAACCCTTCTCCACTACATTTATATGAGTTACTCGTTGCCCTTATCAGAGTAAACTCTATGGGGTCCATCGTTATTTATTTATTTTATCCACTCCATTCATCCATGTTAATAGATAATTTGAGGTCTAAAGAAAAAAAAAGGAAACATATCCAAAGCTCAAGTGGACCACACCACACGATATAGTGTGATTGAACCTCTACCATTTAAAATTTCTTGGAGGCCATAGAAATTTTGGATTAAGTTGATGTTTGTGTTTTCTATTCATTCATATATTTTTGATATTATGAACAACCTTTAACCGTTTTTGGACAATCTGATCAGTTCAGATTGAAGAGTAAATAACTTCAAATATTTAAATCAAAATTCACTCAAATTGTTGATCAATCCTGTTTGCCCAATATCTTTCTCATGTGTAGCATGATCAGGGCGAGTAACTAATCAAATTGAGGGTAATGATCAGTAAAATAGAGTGAATGGACCAGACATGTAAAATGGGTGAAATATTATGGTCAAAATTGTGACCTAACTTACTGACCTCGTGAAAACCTAAGAATTGATGTTAGTAAGTTTTGTGGGCCCCATCATAATGTTACCGAAAATTTGGGATCAACCGACACCGTTCATCCATTTTTTAAGATAATTTTAGAAAATTATCCAAAAAATAAATCATATCCAAAGATTAAATGGACCACACCACAAATAAGGGGAACAGATTAACTACTTCCCCTGACACCATCCAATGGCTAGTGGTTGGTGCTCTGTGAGCCCTACCATGGTGTATGTGTTTAATCCATGCCATCTATCTATTTTTAAAGATCATCTTACGGTATGAGACCAAAAATGAGATATATCCAAATCATAAGTGGACCACATTATAGGAAACAATGTTGAATGAGCGTCAACCATTAAAAAACATTTTGGGGCCATAAAAGTTTTGGATCAAGCTGATTTTTGTTTTTCCCCTTTATCTGGCCATGTATGACCTAATCAACATATTGGATGTCAAATAAACAGTACAATCGGCCTTAGGATGATTTTAACGATGGATATTCAATCACTATTGTTTTCATGTGGTGTGGTGCACCTGAGATATCGATTTATATACTTCTCAATTTTGACAGATCGTTTTAGGTTATGATACCAAAAAGGAGGTAGATAGGAGACTTTGGTGGACCACACCACAGGAAACACGGGTCACGGCTGTAGTCATTTAGGTGGGGCCTATATAGTTTCACAATAATGTCCACTATAAAAATTCAACTATATAGATCATTTCAGGGCATGGGTCAAAGAATGAGGCAGATCAAAATCTCAAGTTGTTCCAGTGCAAAAAAAATAAAAAATAAAAAATTGTGGGGATTGAATGCTTACTAATAAAAAATTCTAAAGGGTTACAGAAGTCTTGGATCAAGCTAATATTTGATTTTTCTCTTCATCCATGTCTTTTTTTTTAAAAAAAACTTATTAACAGGTTAGATCTCAAATAAACATCATCATGGCCCTAGGAAAGTCTTAACGGTGGGTGTCACTGTCCCCACTATTTAATGGTAGACGTTCAGTTTATATTATTTCCTATGATGTGGTCCACTTCAGATTTTTATAGGCTTCATTTTTTAGCTTATGTAATAAAATTATATGTTAAAATAGCTGGTGGTCGGTGCTCTGTGGCCCCACCATGATGTATGTGTTTCATGCATGACATCCATATATTTTTACAGATCATTTTACAATATGAGACCACAAATGAGATATATCCAAATCTCAAGTAGACCACATTACACGAAACAATGTTGAATGAGCGTCGACCATTATAAATATTTTGGTAGCCATAAAAGTTTTGGATCAAGCTGATTTTTGTTTTTTCCCTTCATCTGCTCTTGTATGACCAAATCAACAGATTGGATGTCAAATAAACAGTATAGTGGGCCTTAGGAGGATTTTAATGGTGGATATCCATTCACTAATGTTCTCATGTGGTGTGGACCAGCTTAGATTTATATCCCTCTAATTTTGGCATAAAGCTCTAAAATGATCTTTAAAAATGGATGAACGGAATAGATGAAACACATACATCATGGTAGGGCCCACAGAGCACCGTCCATGGTCCTGCCCAAAATTGGGCGCGTGCTCAAAACAGAGCCGCGCCCAATCTCCCCGCATTTTCTCACTCGCCGCCCTCCCTCTTCTCTCTCTCTCTCTCTCACCCCTGCCCTCTGCCGTGCGTCGCCCTCAAAAACCACCTCTCCATGTATTACGGTGAGCCCCATCTCTATCTCTCTCTCTCTCTCTCCCCCCCCCCCCCCTCTCTCTCTCTCTCTCTCTCTCTCACCCCTGCCCTCTGCCGTGCGTCGCCCTCAAAAACCACCTCTCCATGTATTACGGTGAGCCCCATCTCTATCTCTCTCTTATTTCATTTCCTTTCATTTCTGCTCTTGAGTCGTTATTGAAATGGAAATAGATCTGAGGTTTTGGGATCTGCGTTTTCGGCGATTTTTTCGTGCTAAGGGGATCTATAGGGCCTAAAAATATATATTTGTTCTATCTAAGCCGTCCATCTATTTTGAAATATTATTATAAGACATGAAACAAAAAATTAACTAGATTGAAGGCTAAAGTGGACCACACGGTAGGAAACATGGATATTAAATCACATGTGCTTCCTATGGTGTGGTCCACTTAAACCTTCAATATACTTTTTTTTTGGATTATGAAGTAAAGTATTTTATTAAAATTAATGGGCGGAATGGATTAAGCAAATACATTATGGTGGGCCCCACAGAGCCCTTGAGAGGACCGTGCATGCCGTACGCCCAAAATTGGGTGCGTGCTCAAAAGAGAGCCGCGCCCTCATCTCCCCTTATTTCATTCTCTCATCTTCCTCCCTCTCCCTCTCCCCGTCCCCCAATCCCTTCTCTCTCTCTCTCTCTCTCTCTCTCTCTCTCTCTCTCTCTCTCTCTCTCTGCTCCCACCATCAACGCCCTCGTCGTCTCCCTCTCCCTCTCTTGAGGTCCCTCGCCTTCGTCGTCTCCCTCTCCCTCTTTCGAGCTCCCGCAAATGTTAGATGGCCTAAAAACTCTAACAGCTTCTCAATGTACTCTCTCAAATCAACTATTCTTCCTTCTTCATCTTTTGCCCATAACAGACGCGAGAGTCTCTCTTCATAGAAACGCTTCAGTCTCCTTCCTTTCCATCTATGTTGTTCAAAATCCAAATGGGTTTTCAGGAAATGAAGTTCTAGCAATGATTTCCTGGCTTTCCTGACATTCAAAAATGCTTTCTTTAAGGTCAGTTTGGTATTTTTCCTTTTTTTTTTTTTTGTTACCTACTAATTTCTTTTTGAAGTAATCACAATCGTCATGTTCATTATCATCATCTAAGCTTCAACCCTTAAAAGGCCTCCTCTTCAATGGTGACTCTAGCAAGAGCAGAAGTCCTCTCTCTCTTCCACTCTCTGCTATGAACAGCTCAATCCTTCTCCGACTACAACATCAGGGAGTATGCCAAGCGCAAAACCGTCGACGGTTTCCGCCTAAATCGCAACCTCTCCAACCCTTCTTCAATCTCTTCGGTGTACTCCGACGGAAAGTCTCAGCTCGAGGTTGCAAAGAGGCAGGCAATCGTCTATTCTCTCTACACTCCCAAGGCGAAGAGCATCATGGAAATCACAAGCTGATGAGGTTCTGTCATCAACTGTTATCGGTATTGACTTTGGTTTGTATTGGATTATCTTACTTGGAACCCTTTTGATGGGATTTTAGGTTGCCGTATTGTAGAAAAACTGAAATTCTTTGGTTTTTGATTCATGGGTTTTTTGAATTTGTAGTTTGAGATTAGTGGGTGTTGATGTTGGAATGTTTGGGGGTTTTGGAAGTATGGGTGGGCTGGAAACTGAAAGTGGAGCGGATGCTCTTGGTGACAGAATCACGAGCTGTCTCATTCCTAAATTGGTCCTTTGGGGCACCAAATTGCACTGATTAATTATGAAATATCAAGAAAATTCATTAGGCAAAAAAAAAAAAAAAGCTTTAACCCTTAAAAAAATTGTATATTTGATTTTTTTTTTTTTTTAAAAAAGGGATTTTTGGAGAAGGCATAGAAGGAAAGCTTTTGTTGTTGCGGGAGCTTTGGGAAGTGGGTATTTTTTGTATAGGATTTATGCTTCTCATACAAAGGATTTCTGATTTGGAGACTCAAATCGATAGCCAGCGTGAAATCGATGAGCTCATAAGGCCCAATTAGAAATGGGTTGATTGAAGTATAGGCATAGAAATCAGGCCCAAGCCTTTCTAATATTGGGCCATGCCAAAATCCTGATGGGTCAACTGTCCCTACCTGTTTTACTGGTCAGACCGTAACTCGTGTCCATGCCCGTCAAGGTGTTAAGATTAGGTTGAGTGTCTTTGTGTGCATTCTTTTATTTGGGGCTGACCTTAACTCATGCTCCTAACCAACATTGCTCAGTCAGTCAATGTGGATGGTCCATCTAGTGGGCCATGCTGTTGATGAGCTGTGGCAGAAAAAAAAAAGAAGCAAAAAAAAAAAACATGCCTAGCCATCAAGCACACGAACACTGAAAATAGAAAAGGTAGGATTCATCATTTTCATATTTCCCTTGTTTCGTGGGCCACTCTTGATAGGCCCACTAAATGAACCATCTAGATTCAGGGACACTACTCCAATGTAGAATTTGAAATGGTGACTAACTGGGAAGATCTTATTGTTGTTTCATTTAGAGCCATGCTAATCAACCATACACGTGGAAAAAGTGGGCCATGTACATATTGATTGGGCCACCCAACAAAAGCAACGGCTGCTAATGATATTTACGGCAATAAGGAATCCACCATTGATCCGCTGGCATATGAATTAGATATCATGTCATGAAGTGGGCCCATTTCACGTTTGTTCACTATTGCTGAATAGGGGGAACATTTGGATGCTGGCACGAAATTGCTGAGGCTGTTGTGGCATGAAAGGGCCCTCCTGTCAATGGTCAGTCTACTGTTCAGCTCCAAACAAGGTATGACTATGTGGCATCATTTGTTTTATTAATCTGTTCTCTCCCAAAGTAGATGAAATTGTTTTCATTTTTTAGACCTTCAGTCATTTTGTTTTAATGAAGTATTTTCACCTTATCTTGTGTGGCAGCTATTGATTGTTGTGCATCCAATGAATGCTTTCTTTCCGGACAATATTTTCAATCGGATCACCCTATAATACCATCAATTGGATCAAGCGAGTTTCTTTTGAGTGCTAAGGAGAACATGAACAGGCCCAAAGGTAGTTAATTAGATTGGACGTCATTCACAAATCAAAATGGGCCGACATGTAGAATTGTAGGTCAAACTCAAGCTAAAAAGCTTTATAGTGGATCAGCCTACTTGCCTACTTTTAATGAATGGTGCAAAACACTCATGCTAGATTAGCACCTTTGTTTATAGCTTTTTTTATCTGTCCTCAATGTTCTTTTTATTATTTTTTCTCTCACTTTCTAGCATGTTTCCAATGATGTGTATGATTTTTAATGTTTTTTTTTTTTTTTAATTGAAGGTCATTAATGAAGCTCTCATATGTGGGAACACAGTCAAATTTGTGCACCGAAAGGCCCTCAAGGATGTCAAATTTAAAGGTACACCATCCACCTATGGTGGACCTTTTTTTGTATATATGTTTATAGAATCATGCATGTAAGAGCACATTTATTATAATGTTCCCACAATCTGTATTAAGAAACTCAATTTCTGTGGTCCAGATTATTCAATTCCATATGGATGGAAGGTCCTCCTAGTTTTCAGTGTTGCACATCTAGACATATCTCTTCTTGGAAGTGTCCTTGAGTTCCATCCTTGGAGATGGGAGGTAATTACTATTACTTTAATGATGATGATGGTTATTTTAGTTTGTGGGGTCCACTATGTAGTGAAGTTGGTCCTCAATTGATTGAAATGCTTATTGGAATTTCATATCTGCAATAATGTTGTTCTTGCTCCTTTTTATGATTTAGCGCATGTAATTTGGTTATGCATGCAATCTGTTTCTGGAAATGGCACAATTGCTCAGATGCCGACTCAGTTGAGTGCACCCAAATGTGAAATTTAGGTACCATTTGAGTCTAAGCCAAATCACTGTTGTGTTCAATACCTGTGGTAATAAATTGCTTGAGATTTCTGGAAAGTGTGGGAGCATGAAGGATACCCACCAATATGAATTGCTGATAACCCAACAAAGAAAAATAGCTAGGTAATCCAAGCATACACCAGACCTGAATCCTATGACAGGTAAAATTTGAAGTGTTGAACTTGAAATAACGGAGGTATTTAACTCCAAATTTTTAAACTCACACATAACTTTAAAGCTGGTATCATTTTTGCAGATTTTAAGGGTCAACAGGGAAAAAAAAGAAGTTAATAGGATAAAGGGCATTTTGTAAGGGGAATGACCATTCCAAAGTGTTTTGTGAATGGAAGATGCAATTCAAAAACAATTTAGAAAATTCAAAGCATTTTTGTTAATAGAAAAAAGTTAAAATAAAAGGATGATTTCTATAAGAAAACAAAAATCTGACCTGCCGGATTCGAACCAGCGACTATTGAACAAATTACTTATTATCTGATTGGTTATATTGTTCTTGTAGCTTGGTTTCGATTCTCTATACTTTGCAAGGATTGATTACTAGGAAAGGGCAGAGTGTAAGGTGGATAAATCACTCGAAGTTATATGGCATGGGTCAAAGACTTTTAGTTCTTCTTCTCCGGTATGAAACTTCAAGTTCTTGTTCTGTTATTTATTTATTATTTTAAATTGCCAAATTCCCAAACTTTTTGTCCTTTATAAACAAATCCCCAAACTGTGACTGTTTTAAGATGATAGCATAACTAGTGTTAGCTAAGCTACCAAATTAAGTTTTTGCCCCTTCTGATTTGGAAAATGTTAGTTACTCTACTAGGTTGTTAAGGTGATATTCATGATGTCAAAAACTGCACAAGTGGCATGGTCACAACTTAAAAATGTTTATATTGCTGATCCTGTTTTAGCAGTAACTTAAACTAATAATTACAATAGTTTGATTATTAATCAGCCGATTGATCTTCATTTTTTTGGATGATCAATGAAAGGAAGTGGGTGGTCTGTTTCAACAAACAGATGGCCATTTAGAGCACAACAATGTTGAATGCACGTGAAAATTTGTCTGTTGTCTATCAATGGTATGTCCTGGTATATTGAGGCATTTTACTTGAGCTGAAATATCTTTCAATATTTTTTTCAATTGAGCTGAAATTCATTTTTCTGTTTCTTTGTATGCATGGCACTGTTTGTGAGCAATTTTGCTGAACCAAGAGATCCTGAGTATGCTCCTCCAGTCCGAAAGGGTGAAACTCCGGTAAGAAACTCTACTGCATGGGATATTCTCCTTCACATGCTTGGTTGTATAGATGCTACTTGTAGATATTTTTCTTGATGGAATCCCAAGTTGTATCCTGTGGATAGTGCAAGTTGTGCAGATTTGTTCTGCTTTTTGGACAAATAGTTCTTGGTAGAGTTTTCTAAAATTCTTTTGGGAAGTTCTTTTCTAGAGTTTTAGATAAATAGTTCTCAAAAGAAGCTTACCAATATTTTAAGTTTGAAAGAAGCTTACCAAAATTTTCTTCTTTTGAGTGTGGATGGTTGGAATACATGTAGAATCTTTAAATGTACAAATGCGTGCCTTAGATCAGATTTTTGCATCTTATTTTCTATTGTTTTTATATTTTATTTTTAGCTAAATTTTCAAATGAATGGTGTCAGTTCATAAAATTGGATCTTTTAAAATGCACTTATCCACAGTGCCTTCAAATTAATTTTGATATATTCTTTGGTGATGTCAAGATCTTATATATATGGCTTTTATCATTTATGCAAAACACGCTTATATATAGTGCTTTCAAATTGATTTTGAAACCCAACATTGTTTCAAGAAGAACCTTCATTTTGTTTCATGAACAGAGGATGGACAAGTGATGAGCTTTTTTGTTGTATTAGAAAGAAAATTTGTTAGGAGATGTCTGAGCGAGGCACATGACATTATTATAAGTCTTATGTCTATCCATATGTCACATTGGTTATATATGAAAAGATCATCAACTATCTACCCTGTTTCAATCTAGAAAAAGAAGAAGAAGCAGTATTTGGTCTAGCTGGATGTATCTAACTAATAAATTGGACCTTGCTGATAAATTGAAATTTTTTATTTAGTAAATGTTATCTTGATGTACATGCAACATATCTCTTCTTGAATTCTAAACCCTATAATCGTTCTGGTGATTATAAAGGGATCAATGGTTTGTTCCTGTTTAAAGTGGCTACGAGAAGTAAAATTGTGAAATTTCTTGTGCTAAAAATAAATAAGAAGGAAAATATTTCTTGTTTCTTTTTAATTGGTGAAAGCAACTTTCATGCTTTAGCAAATTTCGATCTGGTGCAGCTTGTGAAACAATGTCTAGATTTTGTTCAACAACAAGGCTTAAAGAATGTGTGAGTGCTCTTTTTTTAAGCCTGGTTAATCTAGATCTTTTTACTAGATGTAACATAGGCTTCTTTATTACTTCTGTGTGTTTCCTTTCTAGTCTGGTACATCGGAGGTCGGTGTCTTATGCCGATCTCTAATCCCCGCCACCACCCCCCGTTGGGTAGACATGACAGATGATGTGCGGCAGCTCATCCGTCAGCGCCTTCAGGTAAATTTTAGTAAATTAAAATTTATTTAATAAAAGTTCATTTACGATTAAGTTATTTTGCTCGAAATTAATAGAGCATACCCGGATGTGCGTCGAAGCTATCCGGATGAACGGAGGTCCCTGGGAGGTGGGAACCGCTGTTATGACCATGATGAAGCTGTCCATTTCCTATGGACAGCATTGGGAGGGCCTGGCCATTTGGACAGGCCGTATTTTGGTATTAGCTCAAAATTAATGGAGCATACTCGGATGTGCGTTGGAGCTATCCGGATGAGCGGGGGTCATCTGAATGGAAGGTGGAACCGCTGTTATGACCATGATGAAGCTGTCCATTTCCTATGGACAGCATTGAAAGGGCCTATCCATGTTGACAGGCCATGTTTATATCTGTATTTGCAGGGACCTTACCCTTAACCTAAACCACACCTAATCCTATTACCTGAACCTATAACCTATTCTCAATTTCCTACAGCTATAACCTATAACCTACCTAAAACCTTAACCTAAAACCTAAATGTGTTCTCAAATCCCTAAACCTAAACCTACACCTAATCCTATTCTCAACTACTTAACCTAAACCTAAACCTAAACTTGAAAACTAAAAGCAAAACCCGATCCCAAACCCAAACCCGATTTCCTAAACCTAAACCTTAACCTATTCTCAAATCCCAAAACCTATAACCCATAACCTACCTATAACCTTAACCTAAAATCTAAACCTTAACCTATTCTCAAATCCCTAAACCTAAACCTACACCTAATCCTATTCTCAACTACCTAACCTAAACCTAAACCTAAACTTGAAAACCCAAAGCAAAACCCGATCCCGAACCCAAACCCGATTTTCTAAACCTAAACCTTAACTTATTCTCAACTTCCTAAACTAATAACCTATAACCTAACTATAACCTTAATCTATTCTCAATTCCCTAAACCTATAACATATAACCTGCCTATAACCTTAACCTAAAACCTAAACCATAACCTATTCTCAAATCCCTAAACCTATAACCTATAACCTACCTAAAACCTTAACCTAAAACCTAATTGTGTTCTCAAATCCCTAAACCTATAACCTATAACCTACCTAAAACCTAAACCTAAAACCTAATTGCGTTCTCAAATCCCTAAACCAAATCCTATTCTCAACTACCTAATCTAAACCTAAACCTAAACTTGAAAACCCAAAGCAAAACCCGATCTCGAACCCAAACCCGATTTCCTAAACCTAAACCTTAACCTATTCTCAATTCCCTACAGCTATAACCTAAAACCTACCTAAAACCTAAATGTGTTCACAAATCCCTAAACCTAAACCTACACCTAATCCTATTCTCAACTACCTAACCTAAACCTAAACCTAAACTTGAAAACCCAAAGCAAAACCCGATCCCGAACCCAAACCCAATTTCCTAAACCTAAACCTTAACCTATTCTCAAATCCCTAAACCTATAACCTATAACCTACCTATAACGTTAACCTAAAACCTAAACCTTAACCTATTCTCAAATCGTTAAACCTAAACCTACACCTAATCCTATTCTCAACTACCTAACCTAAACCTAAACCTAAACTTGAAAATCCAAAGCAAAACCCGATCCCAAACCCAAACTCGATTTTCTAAACATAAACCTTAACCTATTCTCAAATCCCTAAACCTATAACCTATAACCTACCTATAACCTTAACCTAAAACCTAAGCCTTAACCTATTCTCAATTCCCTAAACCTATAACCTATAACCTTAACCTAAAACCTAAACCTTAACATATTCTCAATTCCCTACAGCTATAACATATAACCTACCTATAACCTTAACCTAAAACCAAAATATGTTCTCAAATCCCAAAACTTAAGCCTACACCTAATCCTACTCTCAACTACCTAACCTAAACCTAAACTTAAACTTGAAAACCCAAAGCAAAACTCGATCCCGAACCCAAACCCGATTTCCTAAACCTAAACCTTAACTTATTCTCAAATCCCTAAACCTATAACCTATAACCTACCTATAACCTTAACCTAAAACCTAAGCCTTAACCTATTCTCAATTCCCTAAACCTATAACTTATAACCTACCTATAACCTTAACCTAAAACCTAAACCTTAACCTATTCTCAATTTCCTACAGCCATAACCTATAACCTACCAATAACCTTAACCTAAAACCTAAATGTGTTCTCAAATCCGTAAACCTAAACCTACACCTAATCCTATTCTCAACTACCTAACATAAACCTAAACCTAAACGTGAAAACCCAAAGAAAAATCCGATCCTGAACCCAAACCCGATTTCCTAAACCTAAACCTTAACATATTCTCAAATCCCTAAACCTATAACCTATAACCTACCTATAACCTTAACCTCAAACCTAAGCCTTAACCTATTCTCAATTCCCTAAACCTATAACCTATAACCTACCTATAACCTTAACCCAAAACCTAAGCCTTAACCTATTCTCAATTCCCTAAACTTATAACCTATAACTTACCTATAACCTTAACCTAAAACCTAAACCTTAACCTATTCTCAATTCCTTACAGCTATAACCTATAACCTACCTATAACCTTAACCTAAAACCTAAATGTGTTCACAAATCCCTAAACCTAAACCTACACCTAATCCTATTCTCAACTACCTAACTTAAACCTAAACCTAAACTTGAAAACCCAAAGCAAAACCCGATCCCGAACCCAAACCCGATTTCCTAAACCTAAACCTTAACCTATTCTCAATTCCCTACAACTATAACCTATAACCTACCTAAAACCTAAACCTAAAACCCAAATGTGTCCTCAAATCCCTAAACCTAAACCTACACCTAATCCTATTCTCAACTACCTAACCTAAACCTAAACCTAAACTTGAAAACCTAAAGTAAAACCCGATCCCAAACCCAAACCCGATTTCCTAAACCTAAACCTTAACCTATTCTCAAATCCCTAAACCTATAACCTATAACCTACCTATAACCTTAACCTAAAACTAAACCTTAATCTATTCTCAAATCCCTAAAACTAAACCTACACCTAATCCTATTCTCAACTACCTAAACCTAAACTTGAAAACCCAAAGCAAAATCCGATCCCGAACCCAAACCCGATTTCCTAAACCTAAACCTTAACCTATTCTCAAATCCCTAAACCTATAACCTATAACCTACCTATAACCTTAACCTAAAACCTAAGCCTTATCCAATTCTCAATTCCCTAAACCTATAACCTATAACCTACATATAACCTTAACCTAAAACCTAAATCTTAACATATTCTCAATTCCCTACAGCTATAACCTATAACCTACCTATAACCTTAACGTAAAATCTAAATGTGTTCTCAAATCCCTAAACCTAAACCTACACCTAATCCTATTCTCAACTACCTAACCTAAACCTAAACCTAAACTTGAAAACCCAAAGCAAAACCCGATCCCGAACCCAAACCCAATTTCCTAAACCTAAACCTTAACCTATTCTCAATTCCCTACAGCTATAACCTATAACCTACCTAAAACCTAAACCTAAAACCTAAATGTGTTCTCAAATCCCTAAACCTAAACCTACACCTAATCCTATTCTCAACTACCTAACCTAAACCTAAACCTAAACATGAAAACCCAAAGCAAAACCTGATCCCGAACCCAAACCCGATTTCCTAAACCTAAACCTTAACCTATTCTCAAATCCCTAAACCTAAACCTACACCTAATCCTATTCTCAACTACCTAACCTAAACCTAAACCTAAACTTGAAAACCTAAAGCAAAACCCGATCCCGAACCCAAACCCGATTTCCTAAACCTAAACCTTACCTTATTCTCAAATCCCTAAACTTATAACCTATAACCTACCTATAACCTTAACCTAAAACCTAAGCCTTAACCTATTCTCAATTCCCTAAACCTATAACTTATAACCTTAACCTAAAACCTAAATCTTAACCTATTCTCAATTCCCTTCAGCTATAACTTATAACTTACCTATAACCTTAACCTAAAACCTAAATGTGTTCTCAAATCCCTAAACCTAAACCTACACCTAATCCTATTCTCAACTACCTAACCTAAACCTAAACCTAAACTTAAAAGAAAAACCCGATCCCGTACACAAACCCGATTTCCTAAACCTAAACCTTAACCTATTCTCAATTCCCTACAGCTATAACCTATAACCTACCTAAAACCTAAACCTAAAAGCTAAATGTGTTCTCAAATCCCTAAACCTAATCCTACACCTAATCATATTCTCAACAACTTAACCTAAACCTAAACCTAAACTTGAAAACCCAAAGCAAAACCCGATCCCGAACCCAAACCTGATTTCCTAAACCTAAACCGTAACCTATTCTCAAATCCCTAAACCTATAACCTATAACCTACCTATAACCTTAACCTAAAACCTAAACCTTAACTTATTCTCAATTCCCTACAGCTATAACCTATAACCTACCTAAAACCTGAACCTAAAACCTAAATGTGTTCTCAAATACCTAAACCGAAACCTACACCTAATCCTATTATCAACTACCTAACCTAAACTTAAACCTAAACCTAAACTTAAAAATCCAAAGCAAAACCCGATCCCGAATCCAAACCCGATTTTCTAAACCTAAACCTTAACCTATTCTCAAATCCCTAAACCTATAACATATAACCTACCTATAACCTTAACCTAAAACCTAAACCTTAACTTATTCTCAATTCCCTACAACTATAACCTATAACATACCTAAAATCTTAACCTAAAACCTAAATGTGTTCTCAAATCCCTAAACCTAAACCTACACCTAATCCTATTCTCAACTACCTAACCTAAACCTAAACGTAAACTTGAAAACCCAAAGCAAAACCCGATCCCGAAATCAAACCCGATTTTCTAAACCTAAACCTTAACCTATTATCAAATCCCTAAACCTATAACCTATAACCTACCTATAACCTTAACATAAAACCTAAGCCTTAACGTATTCTCAAATCCCTAAACCTCAACCTATACCTAATCCTATTCTCAAATACCTAACCTAAACCTAAACCTAAACTTGAAAACCCAAAGCAAAACTCGATCCCGAACCCAAACCCGATTTCCTAAACCTAAACCTTAACTTATTCTCAATTCCCTAAACCTATAACCTATAACCTACCTATAACCTTAACCTAAAACCTAAACCTTAACCTATTCTCAATTCCCTACAGTTATAACCTATAACCTACCTAAAACCTTAACCTAAAACCTAAATGTGTTCTCAAATCCTTAAACCTAAACCTACACCTAATCCTATTCTCAACTACCTAACCTATACTTAAACCTAAACTTGAAAACCTAAAGCAAAACCCGATCTCGAACCCAAACACGATTTTCTAAACCTAAACCTTAACCTATTCTCAAATCCCTAAACCTATAACCTATAACCTACCTAAAATCTTAACCTAAAACCTAATTGTGTTCTCAAATCCCTAAACCTAAACCTACACCTAATCCTATTCTCAACTACCTAACCTAAACCTAAGCCTAAACTTGAAAACCCAAAGAAAAACCTGATTCCGAACCTAAACCCGATTTCCTAAACCTAAACCTTAACCTATTCTCAAATCTCTAAACCTATAACCTATAACCTACCTATAACCTTATCCTAAAACTTAAACTTTAACCTATTCTCAATTCCCTACAGCTATAACCTATAACCTACCTAAAACCTTAACCTAAAACCTAAATGTGTTCTCAAATTTCTAAACCTAAACCTATACCTAATCCTATTCTCAACTACCTAACCTATACCTAAACCTAAACTTGAAAACCCAAAGAAAAATCCGATCCCGAACCCAAACCCGATTTCTTAAACCTAAACCTTAACCTTTTCTCAAGTCCCTAAACCTATAACCTATAACCTACCTATAACCTTAACCTAAAACCTAAACCTTAACCTATTCTCAATTCCCTACAGCTATAATCTATAACCTACCTAAAACCATAACCTATAACCTAAATGTGTTTCAAACTCCTAAACCTAAACCTACACCTAATCCTATTCTCAACTACCTAACCTAAACTTAAACCTAAACTTGAAAACCCAAAGCAAAACCCGATCCCGAACCCAAATCCGATTTCCTAAACCTAAACCTTAACATATTCTCAAATCCCTAAACCTATAGCCTATAACGTACCTATAACCTTAACCTATTCTCAATTCCCTACAGCTATAACCTATAGCCTACCTAAAACCTTAACTTAAAACCTAAATGTGTTCTCAAATCCCTAAACCTAAACCTACACCTAATCCTATTCTCATCACCCGATCCATCGTCGTTGGCGAGAGTGCCACCCGTCGAGCTGATATCGCTGAGAGAAAGGTTCACCAGCTACAGGTCATCGTCAATGACATCTGAGATCAGCTGGAGAAGAAGAGTGAGCAGTTGGAGAGGCAGATGGAGGAACAACAGAGGAGGATGAAGGAGCTGACGAGTCAGAGGGAGGAGCAACAGAGGCTGAGGGAGGAGCAGGAGAGGAGGATGGAGGAGCTGACGAGGCAGAGGGAGGAGTAGGAGAGGATGAGGATAGAGGAGCATGCGAGGCTGAGGGAAGAGCAGGAGAGGAGGATGGAGGATATGCGGGTGGAGTATGAGCGACGGATAGCGAATATGTTTCAGGCTCTTACTGCACGCTTACCCATCGATGCCCCACCACCTCTACCTCCATCTTCATGATTTTTTGTATTTTATTTATGATGTTAAACTTATATATATTTATGCATGATGTAGTTTATATTTGGATAGATTTATTTATGTACGTTGGAGTTAAAAGGCTGTGAATGTGAATATGATGAAATATATTACATGAAAGGTGTATATCAGGAATTATATTGTAACAGGTGTATATCAGGTGTATTTCAAGAATTTTGTGCTTGAATATAGGGTGGGAAAAAAAAAAAAAACTTTTACCTACAAAAATTTTTGCAGGTAAAAGAATCCTCCAAGTTTCTACCTACGAAAATTTTCGTAGTTAAAAATCTCATAAATGTTTTTACCTACGAAAATATTCGTAGCTAAACGTTTTGTAGGGTATTTTTACCTACGATATCATTCGTAGTTAAACGTGTTTGTATAGTAAATATTTTTACCTACGAAAATATGCGTAAGTAAAGGAATTTTTAGCTACAAAATTGGTGGTAGGGAAACGTTTTCTAAGTAATTTTATCTACGAATAACCTTTTAGCTACGAAACTATTGGTAGGTAAAAAGTCTTGTTAATATTTTTAGCTAAGAAATTTTTGGTAGCTAAAATGAGTTTAATATTTTTGGCTACGAAATTATTGGTAGGTAAAAAATTTTGTAAATATATTTACCTACAAAATTGTTGGCAGGTAAAAACTGTTTTAAATTTTTTTGGCTACGAAAGTATTCGTAGGTAAAAAGTCTTGTAAATATGTTTAGCTATGAAATTGTTGGTAGGTAAAAAGTGTTTCAAATATTTTTGGCTACGAAAATATTCGTAGGTAAAAAGTCTTCTATATATTTTTAGCTACGAAATTGTTGGTAGGTAAAGTGTTTTGTATGTATTTTTACCTACAAAACTATTCGTAGGTAAAAAGTTTTGTCAATGCTTTTACCAACGAAATACAACATTGGTAAAATTGTTTGCTTACGAAAGTTTTCGTCAGCAAAAGTCTTACCTTTGCCAACGAATTTTTTTTTCGTGGGTAAAAGGTGTTCCCCTTGGTGTTCTAGCTACGAAATGGCCAACGAAAAATTTCGTTGGTAAAACTCTTTTGCTACGAAATTAAGCCTTTTGCCTACGAAAAGTTTCGTTGGTAAAAGTGGCATTTCTTGTAGTGTGAGTGAATGATTCAGATTGTTTGGGCTCATTTTTTTAAAACATCTTTACTTTCCATTGGTTTGGTTCATCAGGAAGATTTATTTTATTTTTTTTTGAAGATTGCCCATGGAGAGTGTGTTAGACTAAATGGACGGTCCGGATCTTTGATTTGGAATTCAATGTGTCCAAACTGCAATGCACTAGAAAATGATGTACATGTCTCACGTTGATGTTTTGCGCATGTAAAGTCAAACCTTACCTTCTCTAGTTTGGCAAGCATGGCCAAATCCAACGGCTCTTCTGCAGTGACTGCGATTATCTCTTCCCTCAGCAGGCTTTGCCACTCCGGATGGTGGGCCAGCAGCAGTAGTGTCCAAGAGACGGCCAACGCCGTGGTCTCATGACCACCGAAGAAGAAGGTCTTGCATTCGTCCACCAGCTCCCGAACTGACAACTTCTTTCGGATCCGACCGTCCACACGGTTATCAGCGATCAGAAGGCCCAGTAGGTCCTGCTGGGGCTCGGACACCTGCGATGCCTTTCGAAAATTTATGATGGACAGAAGAAGATGGTCGATCTCCTTCCCTAGCTTACATAACTCTAGAGTTTGGTTCAGGTTCATGAACTTGCTGAATGGGACCCCCACCAAGCGATTGGATTTGAAGAGCTTGACTTGCATGGTTTTGAGTTTCTCAAACACTAGACGTCCAAGATGGTGGCCCATCCCAAAGCTAGTGTTGGCAATTATCTCTGCTGCATTGTTTGTGACGTCTCTCTCCACATCTATCTCTGGCATGCCTGATTCCACAAGCCTACTCCATTCATCTAGCATTTTGGTAGTGGACCCCACCATCATGCTTACCATGTTCTACAAGATTAAAAGAAAAATGCACAATATTTAGAGGCCCACAAAAAGATAACAATACTAACATTTAGAAAGAGAAGTTATGCAGCTTTATGTTTCCTCCTGCGAAAATGTCACTTGTGTATTATATTTGAACCATGTAAAAGGTGGGGCCCATCAAGAACAGATTGTTTGAAAATCAGGTTGGCCCAGTTGGTCAGAGGGGCCACATTGTCGAATCAATGGATAATCGAGGATCTGACTGTGTGGGTGTTGTACTTCCACTGATTTTCAAGGAAAGCGATCTTCATTTGGTGGCCCATCTTTTGAATGGCTTGGATGTCCTACACACATCTTAAGTTGGCAGGAAACAAGGTGCTGTATGTGAAAGCTCGTATACAGTGCATTCAGTGGTCTCCTTTATGTCCCATCTAATACAAATAGCGGGAAAAAAGAAAAATAAAAAGAATCTCTTCCTAGAAGGAAGGTTGCAAATTATATACAACCATTTTTTTTTAAATTTTTTTTTAAAGGAAACAGAGATTGCATTAACTGGGAAGCCCAAATTACAGCCAAGAAACTTTGGGCGGGTGACAGAGAAAAAGGATCTGTAACACCTATCCTTTGCTATACAAAAAAAAAAAGAAAAGAAAACCCAACAACCCCACCAACCAAGCAAATAGAGGACCCAAAAAAACCAACAAAGATCATCAGGGACCTGAAACTAAAAGGGAAGTAAAGCCTAACGCTGATGCCTAGTAGCTTGACCTCTGATCGAGTCAAGGCCCGCCTTGCCAAGAAGAGAAAGGCCTCTAGCGATACAGGGCAAGGAGGACATGGAATCAAAGATGATGTTGGACTATGTCTTGTTGCCGAGCTTCGCCAAACTGTCAACAGGACCATTAGCTTTCCGGAGAACGTGGGATAGACGAAAAGAACCTCTGCCCAAGAGGAAAAAAATTCTGGACAACCAATATGTCCACTTCCAGGAGGGGGTGCATTGCAGTTGGAGACAGCGCACCACCCAAGCAGAGTTCGACTCAACGATGATATTGTGAAGGCCCCTGTTTAAACAAAGGAGAATACCATCGTGGATAGCCCTCACTTCAGCCAAATTGTTTGAGGCGTTGCCATACCTGTTAGCGAACGCGAGAATCACGTTACCATGGTGGTCACAAACAATACCCCCAGCACCTGCAGGCTTAGGATTGGACAAGGCCGAACCATCGACATTTAACTTAAGAAAACCCTCTGCCGATCTCATCCACCTGACAACCGATACCATACGAGCAGCTTCGTGGGAATGGGGAGGATTTTTTTTTTTTTTTTTGATAATGTCGCAGCTATGCTTTTTTTTTTTTTTAAGAAACGTGGGACGGAGCCACATCCATTCTAATAGACTAAAGCATGTACAAGATTTCAGGAGGGGCCAAACAAAGAAAGGCGGACCGCTCCTATCGTGTCAACGAGCAAAAAAACAAAATTCAAATAGGGGCGTCTAAAGTTACCCATTTACAGCTTGGTTAGTTCCTATGCAGGGAGCCAAGTCCTGAATTGTCCAGAACTAAAGCCCCCCTGATATGTCTAGGAAGGTCAGAGGAGTGAGTGTATAACCTGTCTAGGCAACCTTCACTGGCCAGCCTGGCTAATGCGTCCGCTACCGCATTGGCTTCACGAAAAATACGAGTGAAGGTGAGATTGAGGAGATGGCGTTTCGAGTGGATCACGCCCATGGTGTACCAGATGCTCCAAGGGCAGGCCGCAGACGGATCATTAGCCGCATTCACAACTATCTCTGAATCTGATTCAACAATAATGTTGGATAGCCCTAGGTCTGAACAGAGGCTTAGGCCCTCAAGCAAAGCTTGGGCTTCCGCCACCGTGTTAGTGGTCATCCTAAAATGCTGACTGAAAGAAAAAATCATTCTGTCAAAGTGGTCTCTGCAAACTCCGCCTCCGCCACCAAAGCCCGGGTTGCTTCTGGATGAACCATCAGTGTTTAGCTTTAACCAGCCGACAAGGGGGCTTGAACCATTTGATAACAGTGTGAATTGCTCTCGGTGGGGAGGGGCTATTGATATTGCGGAGCTGAAGCGTTTTGATGGACTCCATGGAGGGTCTGTCTTCTGGTTCAATGAGCAATACGAGCTCTCGAAGCCAGCAAGACACTTTAAAGACAATGGATTGATCTGACATGGGGTGGTCGTCGAACTGAGTGGCATTTCTGCTAAGCCAAATTTCCCATAAAATTAGGCTTGGGGTGAGACCAGTCAGAATGGAGAGCCGGGAATTTGTTCTAGCCGCTGATATCCACTGCCGGATATGAGGGAGAAAGGGAAGGTTGGGGATGAAAGGAATGGCAAATAGCTTGTGATAGTGTTCCCAAACCTGTCTTGCAATCTGTCCCTGACTGAAAAGGTGGTCGATGGACTCCTCTACCCCACTGGTCAGCGCAATGAGCTGAGCATTGGGCTGTTGTGTGGCTCAGGGGGACAGATATCAGAGGGGTCTTGGGAAGATATCATAGTGCGATGCGTCAAAACCGTTGGAGAAGAGGAGGGGAGCAGTGGCCTGGGAGGACAGACCCTGCAACACTCACATCTTGAAGCTATGGAAACTTCATTTTTTTTTATACCGCCAAATCGACCGGAACCGCTCCATTGATGATCTTCCACGCAAAAATGGAGATTTTGGGGGGAAGGAGTTTGTGTCATATCCACTTGGAGCAGGCAACTACAGTGCGGTGGGACCTGACTGCGTCCCAAGCTGAGTGAAGATAGAATCGGCTTGACAAAGATAAGTCCCATATGAGGTGGCCAGGACGGTTGGACAGGGTTACCTAGGAGCTAGAGATTGAAAGCGCTGCTGACGGAGAGATGAAGTCATGGATGTCCGACAGGTTCCATCTACCTGCATTGGGGAAGAAATCACTAACGGTAGCTGAAAGGAAGGAAGCAAGAACCAATCTCTCTATTGCGCTTGCTAATGGACCACAGCCCGACCAATTGTTCATCCAGATGTTGATCTTCCCTTCGCCAATAAGCCACCTGGAATGGAGAAGGGCGAAAGGGAGAGCTTTGAGAAGGTCGTTCCAGCCTAGGAAGGAAGTTGAACTGATAGCTCCTCGTCTGAAGATTAGCTTCCAAAAGAACTTAGCCGAGATGAATGCAGCCCAAAGGGATTTGCCCAGTAAAAGATTCCAGCACATCTTGATTCTGAAAGCAAACATGACATCCTCAATGAGTCTTATACCCAGACCACCTTCTAGGGTGGGAAAGCAAAGATGAGACCATTGTACCCATTGCCTCCTATTCCCCTTGTCAGAGCTGCCCCAGAAGAAGTTGGCAAAGGCTCGATTGAGAGAGTTACTAGTGGACTTTAGGATGTAGATAGCGGAGAGGAGGTGCACAGGGATGCTCGATAAAACATGCTTGATGAGAATCAGTTTGGCAGCCTGATTCAGATATTTAGCCTTCCAGCCTTCAATTCTGCTTGTAATCTTCTAGATAGTTGACTACAACATGGGGGACCTGACCTGACCTTTAGATAGAGGGACGCCTAGGTAAGTGGTAGGGAGGAACGCCTGGTTAAAGCCTATGAGGTTGAACAACCGTTGCACCTTTCGGCTAGAGGTCTTCCTTGGGGCAATGAAGACCGTCTTGGACACGTTCACCTTTTGGCCCGAGGACGCTTCATATTCACGCAGAAAATGGAGAATTTTCCAAACATTAGATAACCTGCCATTAAGGAAAAGGATAGCATCATCAGCGTAAAGAAGATGGGTTATAATTGGACAAGGGTGGGGGAGGCAATATGGTTGGCAGGCCCTAGAGGAGAAGAGGTGAGAGAGGCCTCTGCTGAGAACTTCCGCTGCAATGATGAAGATAGAAGGAGATAGAGGATCACCTTCTCTAATCCCTCTACTGGCTTTGAAGAAGCCAAAGCTCCTGCCATTAAAGAGAATGGAGAACCAAACGTCTTTCCAGCATCGTTCTATCTGGGAGATCCATTGCGGGTGAAAGCTAAAATTTTGAAGGACTTGTGTGACGAAGCTCCATTCCATTCGGTCATATGCCTTCTCCATGTTTAGCTTTATGAGGAGATTACCCCCAAAGACTTTTCGGTCGATCTCCTGAACTAACTCACGGGCTAGAGATATGTTTTCGGATTTAAGATGCCCTTTGACAAAAGCCCATATTCTGGCGAGATAATTTTGGGGAGGGTATGAGACAGCCTAGAGGCCATGATCTTAGACAAGATCTTCATGATGCAGTTGCATAGGCTGATGGGCCGAAAGTCGGTGATGATTTCTGGATTCTTCTTCTTAGGAATGAGGCAGATATGAGTGCACTGGAAGGCTCTCGGAATTGGTCCTCCATTCAGGAAGTCCTTAGCAGCTTATAGAAGATCAGAATTGATGATATCCCAACAAGAAGAGAAGAAAGTGGCGCCAAAGCCATCTAGACCCGGGGCATTATCAATTGGGATTGAGAACGCCGCAAGTTTGACCTCCTCCAATGTGATGGGTCTCGGTAGAAACTTATTCATGTGGTCATCAACTAGCCTTGGGATAGCTCGAAGGAGCTGCTGATTGGGCGAAATTCCTTGAGTTGAGAAGAGACGGTTGAAGTAACTTTCTGCTTCCGCTCCAATCTCTTCTGTAGTCTCAATATCCTCGCCCGCGATTGTCTTTAACTTAGTTATGGCCAGCTTTCTGTGCCTTTCAAGAAGGGAATTATAGAAGAATCTCGTGTTTTTATCGCCCTCTTTGAGCCACTGGTTCCTTGACTTTTGCTTCTAATAAATTTCCTCTTGAAGCTGGGCTTTATTTAGATCAGCCAGGGCCTTGTGAAGCTTGAGTTGATTAGCGTTTGACTGAGATGCAAGGAGATCGATTTCAGCTCTAGAAACTTCATTCTCAGCTTCCTGCACTGTTTTGGTAATGTCTCCAAAAACTTCAGAGTTCCAAGTTCTAAATTTAGATTTGAGGATCTTCATCTTAATATGGAATTTGAACATGGGGGTGGCAGTTACTTCAGTGTTCCCGCTGTCTGAAGAAACTCTGATGAAATCTTCATGCACAATCCACATCTTTGAAATCTAAAAGGTCGGGGTAGCCTCACCAGGTCTTGTTCGAGTGTAAGTAGTAAAGGGGAGTGGTCGGAATGGGCACGAGGTAGATGACTAATAGATGACGATGGGAAGGTGCGTTGCCAGTCCATATTAGAGAACATTCGGTCTAATCTAGCCCACCGACGGTTAGTGCCAACTCTGTTGTTACACCAGGTGAATTTTGGTCCAGAGAAGCCCATATCAATGAGACCCATATCGTTGATCATATCCTGAAATTCTCTCATTCCGCCATTAATCTGAGTTGTGCCTCCTAGTCTATCTTCAGGGGATAGGGTGACGTTAAAATCTCCACATATTAACCACGGGCCATGAATCAGCGCTTGAATGCTTCTCAGCTCGCTCCAAAGATCTAGTCTTTGTGCTCTCGAGCAACTGGCGTAGATAGTGGAGACGGTGATAAGCAAAGCTAGGCTATCAGAGGAGAATTGGACTGTGAAACATTAGCTGGTTGCTCGCAGAGTTTGCATTTGGATATTATCAGAGGCCAGAATCCAAATTTTTCTAACCACTTCATCACCCGAGACTTGCTGGGAGAACCCCAGCCTTGCAGCCATTGTAGTTTTTCGGGATTCCCTAAGCATCAGCTCTTGAAGGAGCAGAATAGCTGGTTTATGATTCCCGATGATACTTTTCAGGTGGCGGGATGTAGGACTATTTCTAACTCCTCTCACATTCCAGCATAGAATTCTAATCATTTGTTAACCATCCTTTCTTCCCAGACCTTTTTTGTTTACTCTTTAGCCTCTAACTTTTCCTCTTGATCAAACTCAATTTCTGTTTAAGTGTACTTCCTGGTTTGCCCACATTGTTCCCTGAAATTTCTCCTTCTGTGTCGCTGCTTGAAGCTGAAATGGCAGGGTTGGAGCTGCCCTATATATCCACCCAAAGTTGCAGAGCTTCCTTGGGCTTGGTGATAGGTGTTTGCTCAGTCGGCATTTCTTTGTCATTCCCATTAGAATGGTGGTGCATTACCCATAGTGTCATGCTCTTGATTGGATGTGGGGGAGAGAGTTTGGATGGTCTCTACAGCTTCTGCCTGGTGGCGCCTCCCCACGGGCATGTTGTTGCAGAGCTGCCTCGTCGAATTCTCCCTGAATAAATCTTTTACCCCTGACAACCATCTTTCCTAGGCCACCACAACATCAGGAGATGGGTGTTGCCAAAGAATAGGCCGGGTAGAGTGATAGGCTGGATGAGTGCTGTGAGGGCCTGGAGAGTTGGTCTGGGTGGGATTTAATTATTGGGAGGGATGGGGAGGTAGTTGCGCATCCTGCAAGTCAACCTGAGAGGGCAGGTTGCCGCTGTTTCGTTGGGGCAACATATCTAATGTTTGGTGATCAGGTAGGGGGGTGGGCCATTGACTGGGAAAGGGAAGGTGATGTGGGAGCAAAAATTCCATAGTTGGGGCTGGCACATTCACTAACACCAGGTTCTGAACCTCTCCTTGACGATCAAATGTGAGACTGTTCTGCTGGGTGGTAGCTTCTTCTGCTTCCAAACACAGTTGTTCACGAGTAGGCCCTTCTGCATTTCGGTATTTCTGTTGTTGGTCGCCGAAGGACCTAGAGACCCACTGCCGCAGTCCTGGGCTGAGAAGAAGGAGGAAAAATAGAAAATAAGGTCGCGAAGAGCGTACAAAGCCACCATTTAACCCTTGAGAGCAGCACAGACGCAGTGATCCGTTTATTGTCGAATCTCGCCTCATTTCTCACTTTTTCAAAATTTTCACAAGATGAAAACCAGGGCTAGCCGAAAACAATTGCGGTTGATGGACTAAGGCAGGGACCTAATCCACCACCAATGAAGGCGATCCTGGATGGAGGAGTGACTGAAAACTTGTAACCCAAACATAGCTGCAGCTTGGCGCCAAATGCATGAGGTGAGCGCGCCTTCTAGGAAGAGGTGGCCAAGTGATTCGGCACAAGGACCAGAGGAGTGTTCATCAGGGCAACAAGAACACTTGGAAGCCATGTGAACCCCCTTCTGCTAGATGAGAACATCGATAGGGAGGGACCGGTATAGGATTCTCCACATTAGGAGAGCAATCTTTGGGGCAGTCTCCAAATTTCAGACATAATTTGGCCACGGGAGCATCGCTCCCCGATCACGTATGACGTTCCAAGTGGAAGAAATTGAAAACTTCCCCATCGGGTCATGAGGCCAAACCAGTTTATCATTGCCGTCAGAGGTGCAGAAACCTCCTTGGACAATAATCTCACGGAGCCATTCAGGGAGAGGGACAAGGAAGGTATGTCTCGGCCCATTGGAGTCCAAAAAATCTGCAATACAACTATCAGCCGAATACAACTTTGCAGTGGGATTTCACCGCCTATGGATACTTGGCTCTTATGATATAGAAGATCTGCTTTTGTGAAAAAAAAATATATATTTGAAATAGGTGTGCCAATATACATATTGTGATTCCCTGGAAGAATACAGAGTTTAAAAAATACACACTCACCAATTATATACATAACAAATATGTAACTTATCACCAATTATACACATAACAAATATGTAACTTATCTTTAACTTTTAGGGCCACCCTGGCTGGCTAGACTCTCTAAGGCAAAGACCTAGGCAGGCCTCTTTAGCTTGTTAGGACTTAGGCCAAATAGGACCATGGCCTGGACCTCTCGGGACCAACATTGGTCCAACCGTCACCTGGCCCATTGCCACCGCTATATTGACTTATATAAGCCATAGGTTGGTGACAATTCCAAAATAGTAAAATTTCTAAAATTACGAAAAAATATTTAAGATTTTCTATATTATGCAAGAAGGCAATGCGGTTGCAGATGCTCTTACTAGGATGATAGTGGTAGTTGGCCTAATGGGGAAAATATCATATTTGATTAGAAATCCCAAGCCTGTTAGGTGCCTTATCACCATGGACAATGCTGGGGTGGGGGCGATTAGAAAGGTGTAACCTCTTCGACACTCTCCGTAGTGGGTTGTCGTTAGGGGCTACGGGTTTGGTTATTTTCTTCTTAGGAGTAGCTTTTTTTAAAAAAATAAAAATTTAAAGCTATTTCATAGATTGGAGAAACATGCACATAGCAAATTTGGGCGGGTCCATAAACAAAAAGGGGAATAGGCCTGCCTATCATATACGAGACAAAATGAAAACAAAATGACAATGGCTAGCCTCCCCTTAAATTCCTTAGGCCAACTCTATCGAGGAAGAGGAGACCAAAAATGGGAGAGAGAAGATTCGTCAGAGAATTGTAGACTCTATTCGACTGGCCAGCGCTACCCCTACATGTTTGAGCATCGATAACAACATTTACCTCCCTAGGCGTAAGGGATAGGACAAGCTCCATGGTTAGCATGAGCGATTTAATCCTGGCCCATTAGTACCACAAGGCCCATGGAGGAGATGAAGCATGGAGCAGGGTCCTAATCATAGAGTTGGAGTCGCTGGCCACCTCTACCTTAGGAAGACCCAAGGAGGCACAATGGGAAAGACCCTCCCAGGTCGCCCTGATTTCGGCTTGCAAATTAGATCCAAAGCCATACCCGAAAGAGAAAGCAAAAAGGAGGTTCCCCGAGCTGTCTCACCCCACACCCCCACCACCTGAGAGGCCCGGGTTACCCAAGGACAAGCCATCAACGTTTATTTTGACCCAGCATCATGATGGTCTAGCCCATTTAACAACATGGACCCTTTTTACCTCCTCGAAGGCCCCACACATCCCTAACACGGAAAGGGTAGTGGCGGATGATCTGTTAAGCACCTTTGGGAGGGGAAGAGAGGAACCAAAGAGATTAATCCAAAATTTGACCTTGCCTGTCACCTCGGCTACATAAATCGGAGAGTTGTCAAAGCGCACTGCATTTTTGAACAGTCAGATCTCCCAGAAAATGAAGTAGGCGGTGAGCCCCTTTAAGATTTGAAGACGGTCCGAAGAGGCAACTAACAACCACCATCTATTTGCCCTATCGGATGTCGAGACGGGGGTCGTGGAGTGGATGTTGAATAACATCTCAAAGATATCCCAAACCTTCCTAGCAATGATCCCGGAGGAGAAGACGTGGTTAATAGATTCGACACCAGGCAAAGAGGGGAGGGGACAACAACTGCACTTCAATGGCAAAGATATACCTTTAGCTTGAGTTTTGACATCCACTGGGACATTGTTGTGGAGAATTTTTTAAGTGAAGAGAGAGATTTTGGCATCCACTGGGACATCGCCCTCCCAGGACGCACCTAGTTAGCCCAAGCTTTCTTAGGTAGGCTTTGTTTGATATAGTATCAAAGTAAAATGTCAAATATTCAAATATTGAAAACAACAAATATGCCTCTATAATATATTCTTCCATGGGGGATTGGGAAAATCAAGTCCGGCTCGGGGAGAGTGAAATCAAGCTTAACATATTTATGGTGTAAGTGTCTCACCACCCTTGTCCAGTATGTTCCTATGAAGAGCTCCACCCCACATGTGCGAGGGAGTTCTAGTCTCTTAATATTCATTAATATACTATTTTCTAATGACTCAAGCTGTTAATATATTCTCGAGCGGGCAAAGTGTTAAAGCCCCTTGATATGCATTAATATCATGGATATATGATAGATGATGCTGCGAATTTTTTGGTGGCACCCACCCAAAGTGTATTGTTGTACAGTTTGCTTTACATGATGCTTCAGGTGGTCTGATCCCACCTTTTTTTTTTTTTTTTTTTAAAGAAGAAGATAAAATGTTGAAGTTGATTTAAGGATGGACTTCAAAGTTATTACAGGACTCTAAATCCCTAAGCAACAAAAAAATGTTAAAATAAACATTAATAAAAATAGTAAAATTTAATTTCATATTCAAATTTGAATTATAGAATAATTGAATTTCGAAAAATAATTTCGGAGGCCTATTGCTATTGTATTGGCCAGCACATAGAACTCGTTGTAGCTTTTCAGTAATATACCATATGAATGATTCCTAACAAATGACTGGAGCACAAAGTTATGGCGGTAGAAAGGTATGGTACTCGTTTGGCCTTCTTTTCTATTTTTCCTCTTACACGGCTTAACTTCTCTCAATCTTTCGTGCGAGTACCCTTACTTGTCGTAGATCGAGAGAGGGAGGGGCTACCTCCATCTGAGATTCTACGGGGCAATGTACGAAAACAATACATGTGAATTTCAACACACTTGTTATATCCACGTGATGTAGGAGAGTGACAGAGATAACCTGATTGACGAGTACTTCTCATGTGAGGCTATAAAAATGGATAAAAACACGTCCTTTGCGTCTGTGGAAGATAGTGGCGTTTGTGTATGGGTCAGAAGGGGTGGGGTTAGGATGCGTCCATGAGAGAGAGAGAGAGAGAGAGAGAGAGAGAGAGAGAGAGATTTCTCACCTTCAAGTTAATTAGCTGAAGAGAAAGCAGGTGCTATGATGTGCCTGTGGCTTACCCAATCATCGCCCTCAACCATCAGCAATCCTTTCCCAAACATTGGCTTCCTATCTCTTTTAAACACCGTAGGTTTTCCCCATGTCTTGCTCACCACACCTGATGCTGCTTGTTTCAAGAACTCAGGATCTGCGATGTACAGAAACGGCTCTGTACCAAGCCAGTAAATAAACACCTTCCCTGCAATATAAATCCTTCCATGTCAGATTACAACCATCACTCACCGTTCATCTAGTATACCTCATTTTCAATTGCCCATACTCTAGAAATTAACTATTAGACCATCCTTTTCTCTAGCAGCTGGGCGCAGCGCCATATTCATCTGAATATTCTGCTCCCCTGTTTCTTTTTTCTGGTTTTCTTGTTCTCATGTGATAGGAGTGGCCTGCTTCTCAGCTGGGCCCTCCCGAATCATTTTTGTATACTTGTCCATATCAATATACAGCTCTTTCCAAAAAAAAAATAAAAATAAAAAATAAATAAATAAATATTAGACCATCCTAACCATGCGAAAATACACATAAGCAATGCTCCACATCTACCTAAATTCATTTGATGGGCCGGCCATGATAATTACATTGGTACATATGCTTTTCAGGCTATGATCCATACACAATGTGGGCCTCCTTTTGGACCATCTGGATCTCGAGTGTGTGCTACCTGTGAAGCTATACATTGAAGACATCGACCACATTCCCAACCTTCTGTGAACATCTAAACAATAAGTTCTATCCTCACAGCCCCTGATACACTTACAGTTCTTCTGGTCCCACTCAGATCCCTTGTGGTACACGACAGAATGTCTATACTCTGAAGATCAAAGGCTGAAATCTATGGACCCCACTTCATAAAATTCACCAATGAAAGCAAAATATGGTTTAAGGAATCAACCCAAACTACCATATGATTGCCTCCATTCATCAAAGTAAGGGAGAAGTGTTGAATGGATATCATGTATGATCCCTTGTGGCTCACTATGATAACCCTTCTTCTCCTTTCCTTCCTCCATAGCCGTCGATTTGTTTGATCAGGCAAATAGAGTGGAAAGAGGAGCCCACGACAATCAATAAGATCATGTGCTTGAATTAACTTTCACTGTCCGTCGAATTCCAAAATCTAATGATCCACATACTTTCTTTTTTTTTTTTCAACAAGAGAATTTCACTAATGTTCCACATACTAAAAACTCACTAATTAAAGAGAAAGATGATTTAAGTAATCAACCCAACTCACCAAATGATTGCCTCCATTGAGCAAAGTAAGGAAAAACAGATGAATGGATATCATGTGTGATCCCTAGAGGCCCACCATGATAGCCTTTCTTAACCTTCTTGCTCATCTCACTAATGTTCCCAAGTGGGAAACTTGGAGGTGGCCCACTGAAACCTCTCCTCCGTAACCGTTGATTCGCTCCGACAGGCAAAACCCAAAACTCAAAGACCCCAATCAAGATCAGGAAGAGGAGAAGGGATCCCATGGCTAAGGTTAGAGGTTGGAGAAGCTGTAGAAACTCTCTCTCTCTCTCTCTCTCTCTCTCTCTCTCGTATGCAAGTGTATGTTGGTAGGAATGCAGCAGAAGAGAGGAATTTATAGAGAGAATTCTAAGTACTGTTGCTGTATAAATTAGACCACAAAAAGTCAAAGAAGAAAGCAGCTTCTGTGGCATAAATGGTTTTTTCTTTTTCCACTCGTTCATTTTTTCTATTTTATTCTCATCTCTTTTTTCTGTTATCTGTTATTCCACTTTTAAGTTGTGGTGTCTGGTCCACGGCCTGGATACTCGGCACACACGCATGCAGGCTAGACTGGAATCGTCTACGTACAATGGTACAACAGTGCGTGTAAGGCCAACCATGTTGTATGTGTGACATATCTCCTTACGTCAGATGAGAATTTTTACTCTGACCGTAAATCCAAAATATCAGCCTGATACAAGACTCAGATGGGCCACACTACCACTGGATACAGTGTAAATTTCCCCTTAAATGTGTATATTCAGCTGTTTGTGGCCCACCTGAGTTTTGTATCTAGCTGATTTTTGTACTTCTGCTTAATTCTAATGAGCCACACCTGATTAATGGCTTGGATAGAATATATATAAACCATGGTAGCTCCAAAAACAAACCTACGGTTGGTGTCCCATCACAATTGTTCTAAGTGGCGTGGCCCACTATATTCCCGGCCTATAATCAAGTGGCGGACCTGATGGAAGGAGTGGATGTCACATAGAAAGCATGGTGGGCGTACAATGGGTTTTGTACAAGATTGGGGTCCATGCAGACGAACCACCTTAGCCATCTGATTTTGCTCGTTGAGCTTGGAAGTCTGTACGTTTTATTCTTAACCGTACATGTACGAGACACCAATTGGATGGTTAGGATTGCTCCAATCTTGGATGGGTCCCACAGTTTGGGGACCGGTCGATTGATGTGTATGAACGGGTAGAGTGGATGAGAACAGTGAGACCCGCAACTTCAAAAGTAGGCGACAGCTATAACTGCAATCCCGTCCATATCGTGAGACACGTTGCATTGATGGAATGATCTTAGCCATCTGAGTTTTATTGAAGTTAGAATTATGGTCTGGATGGTTTTAATCTTAACCATCCATGTGATAGACGGTTACTATTATCCAATCCCTAAGATGGGCCCTACGGTCCGGATGGTCCATTCATTTGTATGAATGCCACGTGGACAATGGATGAGACACCGAGATCTAAAAGTTGATGGGAACCATCGCTATAGTCCTATCCAAATTGTGGGTCAAATTGCCCACCGTTTGATTTTACACCTAAAATTAATTTCTAACCGTCCGTGTGGGCGTTGATTGTGAACGTGATGTATGGTGCCGTACGTTTGCGGCGGACTATTTCCGTATGTCACATGTTCAGCGCACGCGTCACCACCACTTAAGAGTTGGTCTGAACTCTCGAGGTAGTCGTGCCCCTTCTATTGATTTTATTGGTCAAACTGGCAGTGGGTGGAGTGGGCAGCACCGTACTATAGTAGATTGATCCGTCTCTTTTCAGCACTCTTGATGAGATCATGTGCATCAATCAGATCCATCCATATATTGGGCCATAGCATGGATGGCATCTATTTGAGAAAAGATACGTATTAAACAATCTAATCCACCTTAAAACGAGACCTTAAACTGACGGTAGAAAACGGAAATAATTTCTAATGAGATAAATCCAATAAAATTGAAGGACATGAATTTCTAATAGCTTTCATCTGTATTGGGGACAGTAGATAGATGGATTTAATCGACGCATCGTCCTACAACATGCTGAAAAGTAAGATCTGTCAAAGAAACAAACTAAAATGTATATTTCAATAGTCCACTCTTAAAGAGAAATATGGTCGGATGGAGTCTGTTATTATTATTAATTTTTATCCACATCTCTCCCAATCCAAGGCAGCCACCGTTAGGTCCCGAGCCAGGGTGGGCAACCAGCGGCCTGCATGGCTGCACCCGAGGTCCCAAGATAGGATGGGCCACCAACAGCCTACACGGCTGCACCCAAGGTCCCGAGCTCGAATCAACATAGAAAAAAAATATATATATATATATAATTTTTTACGTGCTGAACGGACGAAGATGACCGGTGAAGATAGGGTGCTAAGCTGCTAACTAGCCTGGATTCCATTTAAGTTCGGTGCGGCATCGACTCGAATGGGGTTAGGGTTTAGGTAGATGAAGGGTAAAGGCTTATTTATTTAAATTGACTTTATAGTAGCCGATTTCAAATTGGATCAGATCATTTTTTACTTAATCGAATTCTAAATCGAATCAAAATGAGTTGCTACATGACCTGAACTTGACTTAGTCCGGTTGAATCAGATCTAACAAGTCAAGTTGGATCCTGCCCACCTTTATGTCAAACCTAATAAACAATTTGGATAGTAAATAAATATTAGAGTGAGTCTTAGGATGTTTTTAATGGTGGGCATTCATTCATGATCATTGTTTCTTTTGGTGCAGTTCACTTAAGATTTGGATCTGCCTTGGATCTGCCTCATCTTTGTGACCATATTTTAAAATGAGCTTGCAAAATGAATACATGAAGTGGATAAAACACATATATCATCGTGGGAACATAGCTTTAATAGATCCCTGTTAGTGGATCTCTTAAGGTTCATCTTGTTTTGTATATTAACGATGGCCAATCTGCTTTGCCAGTTCATTTTAAGGTATGAGCCTAGAAAGGTAGTAGGTTCAAATTTTAGATTGACCATACAACATGAGCCAGTGGTAGTTGAAAGTCTGTTATTAAAATTTTTGTGGGGGCTTTCGGAATGTTTATTTGCCATCTAACCTCTTGACAATGTCACAAATTAATAGCCCGATGAAAAAGGGCAACACAAATATCAACTTAATCTAAAACTTTTGTGGCTCCTAAGAAAATTTTAGTTAATTACTAATATTCTTGTGGTGTGGTCCACTTAGACTTGAATCTGCCTCACTTTTATTTTTTTTGGCTCTTACCCTAAAAGATATGGAAAAATGAATGCACGCTGTGGCTATAAAACACATATCACTGAGGGCCCACAGTTAGGGATAGGTGGGGCTGACTACTCCCCTCAAGTATCAACCTTAACACTGGGCGGTTATAGAAAAGCTCTTTACACTCGCTTTGATGGATATTTTTATACCTATGTCCGTATATTTTCCCATCTCATGGCATGAGGTCCAAAATTTCAAACCTCAAGAAACAATGGTGATTGAACACCCGTTGTTTAAACTTGTTTGGGCTATGAAAGTTTTGAATTAAGTTGACGTTTACATACCATCCGTACATTCATAAGGCCATTTCTATTAGGTAAAAGTGGAAAATCCAAATATTAGTCTGATTCAAAACTTCTGGGCCAGCTGTGAATGTTTGAACGGTGGATGTTGAATCTTCACTGCTTTCTGTTGTGTGACCCACTTGAGTTTTAAATCTGCCTCATTTTTGGGCACATGTCGTGATCCCGAAAAATGGATGGAAGGGGTGGATTTCTCACTAATATCATGGTAGGCCCCACCTAGCTTACTTTAGTAGGCAATCCATGTCCTGAATCAGCACTATAATTTCTTGGCAAAAAATGCCGTGCTTATGTTCGCTGCCTGCATTTCTCATCTCGAAAAGAAGAAGAAAAAAATAAGGACTTCAGTGTTGAAAATAAGATGTACTGCAGCTCAACCACGTGCAAACTGTACTTGAGTGTCACTAGTTTGTACAAGTGGGGCCCACCAATAGGAAATCTAGGCCATTGGTCCGTTGGGTTCTACCGAGGATGGATCATTTCTTTCATCCTAGATCAGATTGTCACAACGTTTGGATTTGTAGCCTACAAATAAACGATGAAGACAAGAAACCAACATAGTCAACGTGCAAGTGACAAACGGCCAAGATTGTTGGTTTTGATCTTCCAATCCTAGAAATCTTTCAAAGCATTTGCACTCGCTATGTAAGCCAAATTACCAACGGTCGGGATCACTGAACCATGGGTCTCAATAGTACAAGATCAAAGCCCTAGTAAAGTGTTCATATCCTGGGTCGATGACCATTGATTGGATGGAAATGAAATGTGCCGCGGCCGGTGGTCTGTACGGGATTTCAACGTTGGAAAATGATCAGATTAGCCATTCACATGCCAAACGTGATTATCATGATTGGGTGGATTCTAGAGAAGTGATCAGATGAGAAGCTATCCATCACACCATGGAAAATAGGTGGGCCCACCTTCGGTTTTTTCTGATGGACAGGTGATAATCAATGAGTTGATGACTGGAATCATCTGATGATAAAGCACATGGATCATTGTTTTTATTCCTAAAAAAAAAAAAGTTTGTAATAAGTTATTAGAATCATACACATAATATATCATTTTGTAGATTTGCGTGAATTTTAATATATTATTTTTAAAGTTTTTAATACATTATTTTATCATTTATTTTAATGTTTAAAAGGTTTAATCTTAATTTAAAATATTTATTTGAATTATTTAAGGATAGTTAATTAATTTTTGTCAGTACGGTCATCTTCACTATTTATAGTAAGTTTTATTGTTTTAGGTTGAATTATACTGTTGAATGTTTTTGCTTATGCCACTTCAAGCATAAAGCAACTCATCTGGTATTATTAATTTTATCATCATCTTTAAGAAATAAAAAATTACCTTGGAAATTCGAGACTTATCATTGTAAGAAGATGGTGATCTTTTCTTCACTGTTCTCCACACACCCACTACATAATCCGATGAGAACTATGAACATCAAATGATCATTAAGTGTGCAATTTGAGTGAGCCAAGTTATGTTGATGGTCAACCTAGCAATTTTGATAAAAGGTGTTAGGTTAAAGCTTAACCCAAGGTAATGAATATTTAACCTTAGTGTAATTCGGGCTTGGTCTGTTTAACACATGCAATCAATAATCTAAAGCATAAACAAATATGTAACCATTTAAGGGGTGTTTGGATCTTAAGTTGCTTAAGATAAGCTACTTGTTCTGCATATAGTTTATCTTAATTTCTGCTTACTAAGAAGATAAGTAGAGGCATGCTCACCTACGCACCTACACACGTGTACACCTTTGCACACGTGTCATAGGTGTTGAATCCGAACGGTCCATAAGATATGGAATCCCATAAAACTTTAGGGGTTGAATTTTCACCCTGATCTAAGATTCTATTGGGCGATAGTAAAGAGAAATTCAAATCAAAGGAAGAAACTATTTGCATTTTTCATGGCTCATTAAAGCATTGGATCAAAGTAAGAATTCGTACTAGGAGGTTTCATAAAGTTCTGCTTCATGTGGACCATTCGAATTTGCGAGACTCATCAGATATGATGTGATGAGTTCTCAAAAAAGTTCGTTTGTAATACTTATGAACTAGTTTGCAGGTGAACGTTTCCAAGATAAGTATATATACAATTGGCAAACATCATACTTATGGCTTCTCTATTCTTTCGTCTCCCTAGTGCCTTTGTTTAGCAACAAAGGAAAAGTAAAAAAGCTAAAACGAAAATTAATTGGAATGATTAAACACTTTTAAGTAAAAAAAGTTACTTATAATTAATCATTAACCAAACTTACTTGAAATAAACCACTTATCTACTATTGTAAGTAGAACAAGTAACTTATTTGATAGTATTCAAATGAGTGCTCTTAATAGATGGATGCATTCATGTCCTTGTTACTACTATAAATAAGCTAGTGTCCGCATGATAATGAATATTTTTCAAGAAATCTAACATTTTTTATTTTTATTTTTAAAATTGAATGCAAGTTATCTTGTTCTTGGTTTAAGGTTGATTGGTTTGCCTGAATCCTTAACTGAAGACCAACTGAACTTTAGGTTAGGTTTAAAAATTTTGGTCCATGCACTCAGACCTAACCTCAACTCACCTAACCGAACCTAAAGTTTAAGTTGGACTAATTTTAATTTAGGTTAGCCTAGGAGGAGACTTTTTTTTTTTGTTAAAAAATGAGGCCTCTGGCCTCCGAAATTCATTTAAGGCAAACATATACATCCATTTGGGTGGGCCCATACAAAAGACTGGCGCCACCTATCGTTAACTACAAAAAAATGAAAAAAATCTGTGTAAAATGGATAGCACCTCTGGAGAGGATCCAAGCCAAGAGCCTAAGAAATTCGCACGGAGGCTAGGGCTGTTTTGTCAAGGACCAATTCTCCACGCATGCGAGTAGGGAGCACGGAAGCATTGTCCAAAAGGTTGGATTGCTGGGTGGCACTCGCCCAACGGGCGAGGCTGTCGGCAACCTTGTTGGCTTCTTTCGGGCAATGAGAGATGGAAATGAAACCTGAAGCTTGAAGCATTCTGAATTTACTCTTCCAATAATAGGTGGACCAGGGGCCATCATTAGGGCTCGACAGGACTTCCACCACTGAACGAGATTCGCTCTCGACGTCTATAAAGGTCAGTCCTTTGCCGGAACAGATTTGGAGCCCATGGATGATAGCCTTGACTTCGGCAAGAAAACTAGAGCTCTGCCCATAAGTCCTGGCGAAAGCGAAAATGAATTCCCCTTTAGCCCCACGACAAACCCCGCCACCACCCGCCGGGCAAGGATTGCCTCTAGAAGATCCGCCGACATTGAGTTTAACTCTCCCATTGCAAGCCCAGGAGGAGACTTGCTTTTAGCATTTCATTACTTATATTAGTGCAGATCATGGCCACTTATGGAAGGTAGCTATGCCACACGTGGGTATAAAACATACCATTTACCAACCACACATGTGCCAGTGTACCAAACACAAGGCATATCAAAACCATTCATCTAAGTGGGTCCGAGTGGCGGGATGTTGTCTGCCAACTTGGCTTATTGGCCACTCAGAAACAGGTGGACAGGTTAAGAAACCCCAGTCAACTTTTTTCAGCCACTCATTTGTTTCATATACTGTGGCCCACCAGATAAGTGGATTGAACCCATTCTTGGGCCAGCACCTCTACATGGTTGTACCTCCCAGATGGATGGATTGGGTCCGGAACCCGTGTACTATGCTGGCACATATATGGTCTGTACACGAGCTGTACTGTACGTGCGTGTGGGCATGACAAAGCTCGTTGCTACGGTGATTCTAATAAAAAAATGTTATTTACCACGCAGTCTTGTCACAAGATCTTGCGCACTGAAGATCAGATGGATGGCTGAAATGGCATGGCCCATGTGTAGAATATTGGAACCGTTGACAATTGAGCAGACAAATATCACCTGGAATATGACGATATGGTGATATTATCGCAGAATTTTTAATTAAACGAGTTGCTATCTCTGCAATAATATTAGGATATTTTCAAAATCTTAGAAGTTAAAATAACGAATATTATACTTTAATATTCAATTTTTAATTTTTTTTTAGTAATTTATAGTAAATATTTTTAACTATTTTATCTTAAGTGAGATTTTCCCATAATATCGCAAGAAAATGTCGAAATATGTAAATCTCCCGTGAAGTTAGGGGACGAGAAATTGCCGGGAATTAGATTTTTCATCGATGAGGTTGCCATCCGTAACTCAGACATTCAGAGTCAAGCAATAACACTGCGAAAATGATTGCGTCACTGGGCATAGTCACGTCGGGGGAGTGACAGTTTGCTGACGTGGATGAAATCCACCCCGTCCAGGTGTGTCACCTTTTGTTTGGACGGGGCACAATAATCAGGCCAATGCCACACTCAGAGATGGGAGGTTCCACCGTCAAATTGTTTAAATTTTTTGTATGGTCCACCGTAGTATGAATATGCCATCCAATCCACTTATCTGATCCGCCAATCCAAGATGAATGGATGTTCCCAGACTTAGGACATATCAAGACTCACGTTGGCCAGATCAAGTGAATTTAGTGGTTTTAGGCATGATTAACACTACTCCCTATGGCGTGGTCCACCTAAGCCTATTTTTGGACTGTTTTCTTAAAGCCATGTTGAAAATGTGGCCACAAACCTGATGGACGGTATGGATCGGATGCATAATCGCTCAATAGCAGTCATGCCCTCCCAATGACCACGCCTAACCGGACCACATAATCCATAACAATGACATATCTACATTGAATCTTAAGCCAAGATACATCTCATAAACTAAATCGGGCCCACCCAAAGATGTCAAGACAATAAAACTAACCTTTTAAGTCAAATTAAGACATGGACAAAAAATAAAAAATAAAATTAAAATTAAGACATGGACTGTCCAACTTCTAGTCATGGTTTTAAAACTTGGACAAGTGACCCATCCTGGCCAACTCGAACATGGTAGCACCTAATTATCTGGCACAACAAGGGGTGTGCATGAACCGGGTCCTTACTCTTGCTCAGGTAGACTCTCAGGAGTTTTAACTCTCAGTCAAGGGTTTGAGTACCCATAGGTGGTGAAATTCCACCAGCGTGAGTGTGTAAAAAGAAAAAAAGTAAAAAAAAACAAGGGTGTGTACATGAACCAAGCTAGCTAGGTTAGCTCCTCGACTCAACTCGAAAAAGCTCGATTTGACTCGGTACGGAGTTAAGTTCGAGCCGAGTCGAGCTGATTTTTTGAGCTAGAAAATAGGTTCGAGCTAAGTTCGAGTAGGCCCTAGCTTGACTAGACTCAGATCGATTCTAGCTCGAATCAAACTCGGATCGAACCAGTTCGGTGACTTAGTTACTTTGCCATTGATGTTGCTCACCAAGTGCTTGATAAAATGACCAAATGAAGTTCGGCTAGTGGCAAGGAAGGTATGTACATGAAACAAATATCCTTTATTTCTTTATTTTTCTTGGTTTTTATGTTGCTTAAAAGGTGATTGATAAAATACTTGTAAAATCAATTCTTTTGTTTCACATATAGAGGAATTTTGACGGTATAGTCCAGGCGTTTGTGGAAATGCCTCAATGGCGAACTTGGCTTGAACTCAGCGCGAGCTGGAGCTGCTGACCGAACCGGGCCGAGCTCGCCAGTCAAGCTCAAGGACTGAGCCGAGCCGAGTTTGACCTGAAGTCAGCTAGTGGCTAAGCCAAGTCGAGCTGAGGCCAACTCAACTCGGTTCGACTCGATGTACACCCCTAGGTACAAAACCGAATTCCCGACACTACTTAAGAGTCACTTAATGAAATTTGGGGCCCATTTGGGTGCAACCCTTAAAAAAGTAATTAGGTTTTCTGCAATTTTTTTTTGGTTAACTTGTCCAAAATCAAGTAAATTGATTTTCAACAAGTGGGCTTTTTTGTATTTATTTTGTTGAGTAATAGACAAGGTTTTGTTGCCGAAGTGTCTTAAGGCACATATAAACTAGAATATGACTCAAAATGACATTTTGGAACTAAATGTCGACTTTTAAAGGTGCACCCAAAAGGGTCCCTATCATCCAAACTACATAGAAAATAGTCCTATCATCCAAACTATATAGAAAATAGTCCAAACACTAACAATTACAACCAACAAGCCAAATTGAGCTATCCTTCTTTTTTTCTTTTTTTTCTTTTCAGAACAAGTCCCTATCATCCAAACTATTTGAAAAGGGAATAGTATTTTTCTATAAAACCAACGTGTAAAATCCTTAATGAATAGCGAAACCTTGTATAATGCTACCCTTGCCCACAAAAAGTGAGAACGTTCTTGTGGCTTTTTCTATGCAGGTAGATGTGGATTAATGCATGCAACCCATACAACGATAATGTGCTAGCAATGCAAAACATTAATTATATTGATATGTCAATCGCAGGATCCACTGTGAAAATACATAAAATTATTATTTTTTTATTGAGAATTTTAATTTTTTTACAGTGATTCCCATGACTAACATGTGCATATGATCTTTTTCAATGTCAGTATGTCATTGCTACACAGGTTACTTGACCTCATTCATTGCATTGAATAGTCAAAATCATAGATTCACAATTGAGAGTTTGCCTTCTGTGCTCATAAAATTGCTTATCATGCGAAATAAAACATACATGCAACAATGTACTATCATGATTAAAGGGTGCCCACCTAACTCTAACTTTCATATGTCCAACTTAATTAATAGGTCTATTATCTCTAACTATAATATCATAGAGTGAGAAAGGATGTATACAACTCACTTCGCAGAAGCTGCAACTGTCGGTTGTATGTACAACTATTGTACGTCTATCTATCCACAGACACTGTTCTCTTTGTACACAAGGACTTATTTGATTTTCCTTATTATCTATAAATGCCATGTAAATGAGTCAGTATTATCTTTTACAATTGTTTATCTTTTTTAGAAATTATTTCAATAAAAATTGTGATAATTTTAATTGAATTTTAAATATTTGTACATGCACTGTGATAAATATTTTCCTTCATGATATTGAAAGAAATTGTATGTCACCACTCAACTGTGTTTTGAATCGGGCGAGCCGCCCATGGAAAACTCAAGGTCTAGTGTGACAAATGCAAGGACTGTGTACATAGAGGTTGGCGGACATACATGCATCACCATCCACCTTTTTACGCACATGATGGGATGTGCTAATCTAACAAGTGCAGACCATATCTAATAAAGGGGCCTGCCAACCTGGCTTTTGTGTATGGTCACATTCACACGCATTATGCAATGCAAAGCTAGAACTCACGGGGTGGCTGTGGGGGCCATCCTGATGATGGTATGACATCCACTCTGTTCATTGCTTTCTCCAGTACTACACTATGTTAGGACATGCATGCGATCACAAAAATAGAGGTAGATTCAAAAGTTCAGGAGGGCCAGTGCGCATGAAACAGTGGAGATTGAATATCAACCATTGAAACATTTCTGGGGACTAGTTTTAGATGGGAATGATAATAATTAGTTGTAAGCATGGCATCAGGAGTGACTATGTAGTCAGGCTTGCGAATGGTGGGCCCTGGACCGTCTAAACAGTATCTCATTACGTGTGGATGTATTCTAATGAGCTAAACCGACGGTGGGGGATCAAATCCAAGAGAAAAGTCATACGCACGAATGGTGGGCCGTGAAATGGACGGTCGCATGACATAAGCCAATCTTTCCAAGTCAACAGAAAAAGTCCACCAAATGGGTGTGTTGGTGTTGGACAACTGCTCATTTATTTGCTCGCTAGGCAATTTTTAACCGTTCATAAGAATAGTGATCAAAGTTTATAATGGAGTTGGGTTTGGTCTCCGGCTTGGGCCATACAAACACCAACCCGATAAAACTTGAGTTGGGCTCGGGTTGCCTGACCCAACCTGAACCTGATCAATATATAAATTTCTTATAAAATAATTATAATTGAGTGTGAATCGTCTGTGTTGAAGGCATAGAAAATTCCAATGTCGTCAATTTCATTAGTCCATGTCATTTCTGATTACTCAAGCTAACAAGATATGCCGGATTTCTCTCTCTCAAATAAATTACTTGATACACAATAAGACTTTTAAAGGAGTATTTATCCTACATTTTAGTTTGCTTGTTTAGAAAAAATGAACTTCTTTATAATAAATAACTACATATATAATTAATAAAATTATAGGTGTAAAAAATAAAACATGTATTAAAAATATAATAAATTAATGTAATAATGAAAATATTAGCATATATCTACCCAACCAACTTGGACAACCTGACCAAGCCCACTTGGGTTGGGAATTCTCAACCCGATATTGGGTTGGGTTGGGTTAGGGCTAAGTATAGGAACCTTGGGTTGGGCTAGGGTTGAACACCAACCTGACCCAACCCGCCCGACTTTCAGCCCTAATAATAATGTCATCAACAAATAGGATTAAAATCACACACTTTGGACATCATGGGTTGTTTAGTATTAATAAATGTACAGAATTAGATTAGTTACAATTAATTAATATTTGAAAATTAAATTCGATAATTTGAAAGAAGTGGAGGAAAGAAAAGAGGTTGTTGAGATTGTTTAGCGAGTGCATGTACCCTAAAGGTTATTCTATTAACACTAATTAGTCACGCATGTGATGAGTAGACCAAGTTAATTTTGACCAATGGATCCACAAAGTGAGACCACCCTCGGGGAAAAAACTTGCATCTTGCACCTATGTGCCACGTGATGAAGATGTGCACGTGTGTGTGCCACTTTTTTTTTTTAGAATGGGCGTCTTCACAAGAAAAAACCTAAACCCAAACCGACAATAGCCTTGGAGTAGGTGTTGGGCGTTGAAACCCCTTAATGGGTGAAGAAGCAACCTCAGATAAAATCAAATAATGCAATAGAGAATTAATAGGAACAAAACAAACACTAAAAACACATTTTATTTTTATTTTTACATAAAAAATACTTTCGGAAAAAAACTATAGCACCAAGCGACAAACAATCCACTATATCAAAAGAATTACAAGAGATGAAACAATTTACAGATTTGAAAACTCTATATCCCTTGAAAACCATCTCTCTTTGTGTTAAGCTTTTCTATATTTTCCCTAATCTCATATTAACAAAAGGCTATTTATAACCCCCTACTAAATTAGAAACAAAACTTACTTATGCAGAACTTTCGTGCACTATCACTATGACTGTGATCAAATCGATAACACCCAAAAACATCCAATGAGCAAACATGAATTTTTGGGAATATTTCGATTGAATCGATGACATATCATTCGAATCGAAAACTCTATCTTTTGGACACCGGATTGAAGGCACTCGTTCAACAATTTCCATTGATGACACTCCAAGCTGCTATCACCATCTCTAATTTTCAATAGTTACACCATCAACATTGCTTCTGATGCACACTTTGTTTCATCTCATCCTTACCAAGCCTAGAGAAGTCAAGTAAAACTTTAATCTCTCGGTAGGAATAACCTTTGTAAGTATGTCTGTCAAATTTTTGCTAGTGTGAATCTTCTCAAGAGTAACACCGTCCTCTTCTAGCATCTAGCGAATAAAATGATGACATACATCAATATACTTAGTCTGAAAATGAAACAATGAGTTCTTCACCAAACTAATTGCGCTCTTACTATCTTAATGTAAGGCTATGACTTCCTGATAAAGTCTCAACTCATTCATCATACCTTTCAACCCAGAGATTCTTTTGTAAATTTTTCTAATCAAAGCTTGAAAATGAGCCCTCCTTGCTCTCCCTTGGAAGATAGGGATTCCAGGTAGATGAAAGGAGCAGTCCCTTTGCTAAAACCCATGATGTTTTTTTTTTTTTACCGTTCTTGCTTGGGCTTGAGGAGCAACCCCTAAAAATGAGCCCTCCTAACTCTCCTAATTCGTTAATTAGGCATCCAACAGATCACTTGCCAAAAACTAAGGACCACATGAGACAAACATATATCAGATCCACTCCATCCATTAGGAGAGACACCACATTTTCACTATAAATCCTAAAACCAATATAAATCAAGACTTAAGATAAGCCACACTATTGAAAACATTGTAAAAACCATGCCTCTAAAGACACATGGGGTGGCTCACATGAATGTGGGGATGTTGTGATTTCTGTGGAATCCATTCATAAATACTTGGTAGGTTAGATGATACACCACCGCTGTAGACCAACATATAAATGAAAGGTGGCAGTCACAGTCACCTTGGAAATCAAGCCAGAAATCAATGAGGTAAATAATTATTACCCATTTACCTTGAATTACCTATGTAATTAGAAAATCAAACAGGCCCTAAACGATTTTAATGGTGTAACTTCCCATCTCAACTGTTCCCATAGTGTAGCCTATTAAATTGGATGCGTGGATAGCCTCTATGTAAATTTATTCCGTACACAAGAAATCAATATGTCCACGCGAGTGGACGGTTGGATATCCTCCGCATTAAGGCATTTTGTCTACGTCAGGGAAAATGACATCCTCCTGTTCAACCGATCCTGCTGTCGAGGCTACCCTCCAGCCTCTCCCTCCCTGCCACGGCTTCCCTCCTCTTCTCTAACAATGTCTTTGATTTCGGTATATGACAGTCGCGGCGATTGTGTTTTACTGTTATTTGTGGCTCCGAAAGGATATGCATTGTTTCCTCAATACAAATTTAAAGAGTTTTATTTTATTTTATTTTTTTAAAAAAAAAGAAGGGAAAGTGACATCCTCGTCAGTCAGACACACAAGCATTTTAGATTTCAGGATGCTAAGCCCGGAAAAGTGAATGGCCGGAAACGCTTCTATATGCGAGAGTTTGCAATTGCGCCTCTAAGGGCGCGCTTGGGCAGTGGGTTTAGACGGGATTAGGTGGGATGGGATTCATCTGGTACTGTGCCTATTCCAAGATTGGATGGGATTGGGAGATAGATCCCGAGATTGGCCAGGTGTGCCAAACAGACACGGGATCTTGAACCTGGGATATAGCAATCCCATGGATCTTAAGACAATATACGGACATCACCATCATTACCTTTAAATCCCATCCAATCCACCCTAATCCTTTTAAAATTGTCTGGGACATGTTTGGTTCGAGGGATTGAAAGGGATTGGAAGGTTTAATCCTGGATATAACAATCCCATGGATCTTAAGACAATCCACGAACATCACCATCATTACCTTTAAATCCCATCTAATCCACCCTAATCCCTTTAAAATTGCCTGGGACGTGTTTGGTTCGAGGGATTGAAAGGGATTGGAAGGTTTAATCCCGGGTTTGGCCGGGCATGCCAAACAGACCTGATATAGCAATGCCGGGATATAACAATCCCATAGATCTTGCACCAATCCACTATCATTACTTTGAAATCTATGCAATCCACTCTAATACCATCCAATCTGCCTGGCCAAACAGGCCCTTAGAGCATAGGCCAAAAAATCAAGTAAATCTAAAGCTCAAGTGGACCCTACCATAGAAAGCAATGGGGATTGAATACTTACCGTTGAAAACTTCTTTGGGGCCACGTAAGTTTTGGATCTACCTCATTTTTAGGCCCATGTCATAAAATAAGGTTACAAAATAAATGAACAATTTAGATACAACGCATGTGTGTTATTTTCAGTAATTTCAAATTATGATGGGTATATCAATTTAATGTACCACTGTATTACCAACAAAGCAAAATGGGACAATCCCTGCTGTGGGTAATAATTATGTTTTTGAATCCCATCCCTCCTAATCCCTTCTAATCCCACCGCCCAAACACGCCCTAAAGGAAATAATTAATACAGCAATAGCTGAGAAAAAAAATAAAAAACAAACAAACAGCTACTATGAATCTTTCTCTCTGCAATTTCTTGGCATGGAAATATCTCGGGAGATTCTAGAATCGCATGTTTTTCTTGAGATAATATCCAAAAGATCTCCCTAAAAATAAAATATAAAAAAATATTTATTATAAACTAATAAATAATTTCAAAGTTATAAATTTATGACCACAAAAGATAACTGCCAAAGAAAAAGAAATAGATTTTGAAAATCTCGCCACCGGATTTCTTTATTCGTTTACCTTAAAAGTGTCATGAGGTTTTAAAAATCCTAATGGTATTTATTACAATATTGTAAAACATGAACTAATGACATTAATCGACTTTACCTTTATTAGATTGAGTTGAGGATGTTACCATAATTGAGTTTGGATCCTCTGCTTGCCAAGGACATGAATTTTCAGTTTGTTGCAATGTGATTGAGCCACATTATTAATTAGAGATTGCATTTAATGTAGCACTGATGTTGAATACCAATCACAATGCAAAAAAGTAATAAATTTTTTTCCTGGCAAGCGGATAAGTTAGAATTAAGATGAGTTTAATAGATTAGGATATTTTCTTCCTGGTTAAGATATGCATTTGTTAAGAGAAATGATTAAATAAGGGAGAGAGAGAGAGAGAGAGAGAGAGAGAGAGAGAGAGAGAGAGAGAGAGAGAGAGAGAGAGAGAGAGAGAGAGAGAGAGAGAGAGAGAGAGAGAGAGAGAGAGAGAGAGAGAGAGAGAGAGAGAGAGAGAACAAGAGACTTAACGCTAATAGCATATTAAACCACAATAGACTATAATATAGAAACTACAATTTGATTATTTCACTGTGAATAATAGACCATATACACATCTTAATTAACAAAGAAGAAGAAGAAGAAGAAATATCCTAATCTAGTAAGACTACCATAATCTAGTCTAACAAGATCCAAAGAGAGGAAGCTTCTATAATTGCGCATCAGCCACTCCTGTACATTCTGGAGTAGAGGCCTTTGGCGTTCTCGTCTTCCCACTCTAATCCTACCCACCATTCTCTCTCACCTTCTATTTCTCCATGTATTTCATGGACGCTTGAGCTCAAGAGGGGGAGCTTCTTTAGCCTAGGGCACGAAATTACACCGATCTCTTCCAAAGCTATAAAAATAAATTGCTGGCCACAAATGCGTTCTAATTTTGTTAAGTTCCTCAACCGCAGGGAGCGTAATCTTGGGAATGAATTATCAGCCAGCACTTCACCTTCTATAATCTCCTCTATTTCATTACAATTCAATACTTGAAGCTCTTCTAACTGATTTAGATGCTCTACCATAGTAGAGGAGAAGAGACACCTTAGCTTGTGACAACCTGCAACTACTATTTTTCTCAGTCTTTGAAGGCCTGTGTATGGACGAGGTGATCTTCCACCGAATACATTCTCCAAGTTTGGTAAATTACAGAGATTGAGCTGCTCTAAACATTGCAATGCATCATCTCCAACTTCTCTCCAGTCTATAATGCATTCCATTCCACTGAATTCAATGACTTCAAGATGTTTTAAGCTCTTCGAATCACCAACTAACTGAGAAAGACTTGTTAGACTTTTGCATTTCTTGAAGCATAAAGAGCTGGCATGTTTTATCAACCCTTCAATCCCATTTGGGAAATTCTCACACCCTTGAATGTTTATCTCCTTATCAAAACCCATGATGTTGGCATCCGATCCAGAGCCAACCTGAACATTGAATCTTCTCAAGCCCGACCACCTTTGACGGAATGACATATCATCTGCGATGAAGACATTAAGATTGGATACGCTGATACTTAAAGAACTCAGGTGTATCAAGGTTGCAACCTCACTGAAAACAGCTTCATCCATATGATTTAGCCCCAACATGCTTAGATCCTCCAGACTAGATAGCCCGGAAATCATATTGCAAGGAATTTCGGCGAGATCATTCAAAAATGATATATCGAACTGCTTAAGTTTTACTAAGCTTGCAATTCCTGGAGGCAAGTTTTTGAAGCCGGAGTTTGAGAGATCAAGATGTCGGAGTTCCTTCAGCTTTTCCAATGGCGGCACCTCCACTAGATGTCTGCAGGATCTTAGAATGAGCGCACGTAGATTCACCAATAGCGATAATGACAATGGGAGAGATTTGATGCTAGTGTCACTTAGATCGAGGATCTGAAGCTTCGGCATGAGCTCGAAGAAATTATCATGAATGGTACTTAACTGATTGTTACCTTTGAGGAACAAGGAGACCAAGTTAGGGCAATTGGGCATGAATCCGAGATCTTTTATTTTGTTGTGCATCAACGAAATCCTTACAATTCCTCCCCACATTTTTTCTTCTGGTGGCTGCACTAATCCCTTCCCAGCTTGCACAAGGAATTTCGAGCCTCCGTTAGACGACGACGACGGCGATAATGGTGAAGTGATCCATATAGCCAAGTCGCGGAGCAAATCATGCATCCTAACATATCCATCACCTCGAAACCCTTCTTCTAAGAGGCATGCATCCTTGATTCTTTCAAGGATATAATACCCCTTGTTTGATGCTTCTTCCAAGTTATTTACATTTTCTATGAATCCTTCCTCCATGGCCCAGTATGTTACTAGCTTATCTATTTCTATATCATAATCTTCTGGAAACAACGAACAATACAGGAAACAAAGTTTGATTCTATCATCTTCTAAGTAATCATAACCAAGTTTCAGAGGAAGAAACACTTCACGCTTCATACCTGGAACCTCAGGTGATGATCCTTTCAATGCCCTCAATGCATTCTCCCATATCTCTTTCTCACCCTTGTGACGCATGGCTTGGCCCACCGTCTTAATTGCAAGTGGTAATCCGCCACACTCCTCCACAACCTTCTCAGCTACAGGTCGAATCTTGGGTGATAGAACCACATTTCTACATAATTTATAGAACAAAGTCCACGCATCCTCATGCGTAAGAGTCTTCACTTTAATCTGCTTATCGGCCCTCATCGCATTACACACTTCAACGGATCGGGTGGTTATCACGATCTTGCATCTGTTTTGCTCATCCGGCTTTGGAATTCCGACTTGATCTAAATTGAGTTCTTGCCATAGATCATCTAAGATAAGCATATACCTGACGTTCTTCAACCGATTAAACAGCCTGTTTCTCTTCTCTTCGATAACTTCACCATCATCAAACTTGATATCTAACGTGTTTCCAATCTGCTCTTGGATTGATCCCAGGTTAAGGTCTTTGGACACAGTCACCCAAATCACGATGAAGTCATGGGTTCTGATGAGCCAATTGTTTATCTCTTTCATGAGAGTGGTCTTCCCTATTCCACCCATCCCAACAACACATATGATGCCATTCTCCTCATCGTGTAAGCATTGCCATATCTCCTCCAAGGTCTGTTTGGACGTGCTTTGTTGCGGACGTGGTAGCGATGTTTGCATCTCCAGCACTCTCGGCCGACGAGGACTTGCAGCCACCATATCAAAGACTCCTTTTTCTTTGAGGTTTTGGACATCTTTGTTCAATTTAGCGACCCTTTTTCCCAATTTGTAACGAGAAAAATGGTCGGTGCAACAACCATTCAAGCATGTTCTCCTTTGTCCGAACTCCAGTCTTATTGATTCAACTTCGGTTTCGAAATTGCTTACATCCCGGAGCCAATCATCCACTTGGGGTTTCTGTGTCTTTCCAACTGCTATAGCATCATCGACGTCTGCTCTGATTTCGTCACGCTTGGATTTTAGTTCTTCCGTTTCCCTCCTCAGATTCTCTATGTTGTTGTTGACGCGTCTGAGATAACCGATATGCCGAGAAATAGGAGCCCATAAGCAGCAAATGAACTTTACAACTGGACCCAGCACCTCCAACCACTCCATTGTAGATGGATGGATGTATGGATGGGTTGGTAATGGTGTTTTTGAAGAGGAAGGAAATGAAAGTGAATTGGTAATGGATGGATGGGTTGGTAATGGTGTTTTTTTGAAGAGTGAAATGAAAGTGAATTGGCAATGGATGGATGGGTTGGTAATGGTGTTTTTTGAAGAGGAAATAAATGAGAGTGAGTTGATAATGGATGGATGGGTTGGCAATGATGTTTTTGAAGGTTGGAGAGGAATGAAATGACACTAGTACTGTTGAGATAATGATGTGAAAGATCTCTGTATAACTTCACTTTTGAGAAGCTGAGGAGAAGGAAGGAGGATTAGCTGTAAGAAAAGAGAAAATGATCAATTACGATTTGGAAATGAAATGAGAAAGCTAAAAAGCAAAAGAAAAATAAGGACATGGTGGGGCCCATGGTGATGTGATGTTTAACCAGGACGTGGATTGTGTCCTACACGCGTCAGGACGGGGGCGCAGCTTAGGTGGATCCCTGATTGTAGGGCCCACCGTGATGAACCAGTGGGGCCACAGGAATGTTTATTGACCATCCAACGTGTTGATAATCTAACAACGGCCTGGATGAAAGGACCAAATAAATATCAGCTTGATCCAAAACTTTCGTGGCCTAAAGGGGTTTTTAACGGTCAATGATAACTGTTTCCTGTGGTGTGGTCTGACTGAGATGTAGATCCGCTTGGTTTTTTGGACCATGACCTAAAATTATTTGTATTATTTATAAAAGATGATGGACGGAATGGATTCAAGGAAATACATCCCCGTGGACCCACAGTCAGGGATCCACCCACCTCAGTGGATCCAGGGACGAACCGAAGCTATCCCCCTGCCGGGAAGGAGCTCTGTGGGACCAATGTAATGTACACGGTCCATTTTTTATTTTTATTTTTCATCACTTCAATATATGAACCAACCCAAAGGAAAGCAGATCCGAAGCTCAAGTGGACCAAACCACAGGAAATAGTGGGGATTGAACACCTAAGTTCAAAACTTCCTGAGGCTGCATGAGTTTGACTAAGCTGATATTTGTATTTTCCCTTCATCTAGGTTTATGTTACCCTGTGAATACTTTAGATTGCAAATAAACATGTTTTGAGCCTGGCGACTACGTCCTGTGGTGTGGCCCGCTTTAAATCTGCCTTATTTTTGGCTCATGCCTTAAAATGATTGGTTAAAATAGACAGACGCAAACACAGATCACAGTGGCCCCACAGAGCCTTTGACAGGACCTAATATATCCTAGCAGGGGTAGGATACAATCCACGTCCTTTTAATAGCTTCCTTTTAATCACATCCAATGTTTCCATCATGTGTGCCCTATTCTCCTTGGATCCCAAAGTTTGGATGTGGAGTTGCCAGTCCCCCCTACCCACTGGAAGTTGGATGAAATTATTCTTTTCATCAAACATTTATATATTGAATTTTGATTTAAATATTTTCGTTCAAATCGAAATACCTAACCTAACCCTTTAATACCACTTTGTTGTAAGTAAATCCGCTTTATATCACACTAAAAATGATGTAAATTCAAGCCAACAACAAATCTGGATCAAATTCTAGGTATTATAAATTTAGATCTAACATCACCGTCAATTCATGCGTTTTGTGGAAGTACGATAAATGAAGATAGAACAATATAATAATGCTTATTGACCAAACTAAAAGAAAACAATTTATAAACGCACGATATTTTATGTGAAAAGTTCTTACAAAAATAAACTACGACACAAATTGACACAAATTCACTATAATTAAAACCTTATGACCTATTTGGGAGTGTGGATTTGGAACCTCCTGGATTCAAAACCCTCAGGATTTAAAACCCTTGGCACCTAGGATTGTGAATCGATTTTAATCTAAAAGTAGTCATGCTTGGTATATTTATAAGAGTTTTGATGTAGAGCAGGTCGCGGACACTTTCATATCCAAGATGGATCACAAAAGGCCTAATTAGAAGCAAAAGTCATCAAGGCTATCAGAACCTTAAAACCAGCATATCTTGTAAATTGGAATGAGTTACTCGACGTATCATATATGATTTTTGGGGTAGGATGAGCCACTTTAGCCAACTAACTCGGCATATCTGCGTTCCCCACACCAAAATTTCGAGATTCCATCATATCGACGGTCAAATTCCATGTTTAATTTCATTTTTAATATAAATAATAAGTTTTAGTTTGATTATAACTCTTCATCCATTGGGCTTTAAGAGTTGCGCCCAACATGAAAAGAGTTTAGAATAATTAGGAGAATAACGTAGTTAAGTCATATAGGACACTTACTATAAATAGAAGATTTACTATTTATAGTAAGTTACAAAATTTAGGGAGTTTTAGTTATAGTTTAATTCTTAAACTTCTTCCTAGTCTTATTATCCCTATTTAAAGGTTGTAGACTCTTTTATTTCAGAAATCAATTAAATTACGAATTTATTGATATTCTTCTTACTTTTTGTCCTTATGGATTCGAGAAGCCTTTATGAGGAGTGCAGAAAAACTCCATGGATTCAAAGTAATTATCCTTGAGGAAGACGGTGATTGACCTCATCATGTTCATCGCTACATCAGGTTTGAATTTAATTACTAAATCAACTTTAATATCTCTAATTACTGAGATATGTAATTTTTGACACAATGGTTGTGATAAGCCCATTGAAATATATGCTTTGTCTGAGGATGATGAAATTCCAAGTTTCGAATGGGCCACAAGCACAAGATCATGTCTGAGTGACTAACCAATGATTTTCAATCACTGATTAACATGGACAATGTTTGGACAGTGCCGATTTACATAGATAATGTTTGGACGGTCATGATCATCATTAGTGGGCCATGTGCCCAATAGAATAATAGTATAGTGACACGCATGTTACACCTGCAACTATTGAAATGATTTTAGGTATAATCCAAGACCTTACTGTGGATTTTAAACCCCCTCAAAGAAAGGATTTGAAAACCACAGTTGCTTTACACTGCCAAACAACTAGGGGATTTCAAACCCTCTCTAACCCACGGTGACAAACGACCCCTTAAAGTTGTATAAACTCACAATTTTCAACCATAGATGTACTTAATTTCCCCTTACGGTACGCACGTATAGGAAATCCTCTGATCCCTTGAAAATTTCTTCACAAGCCCTTTATAAGTGTAGTAAATTCTATCATTTGGCAAATCCAAACCCCTTAAAAGAAAATACTCATATGGAATATAGCCCTAGTAAAAAATCATACTTAAATACCATGTTTTATGAAAAATTGCAAAAGTCGATAGTCACACCACGGTCGACTGACAATCGACCGGGAACATCATAGCGAGTCATGGTCGACTATGACTCACTCCAATGTTAATGTTCGACCATAGACTCTGACAGTCAACCATGCTCTGCAAAATGTAAGGCATCTGCACGACAAGATGTCTAGAGAAATCGACCCTGTCCATCAATTTCTCCCACATATGTTAGGATATGATCCAAAAATGAAACTCTGGTATTTATGATCCCAAATTGAGGCAGATTCAAATCTCTTGTACACACTGAGGAAATAGCGGGGATGGATTGCCTACAGTCGAAACCTTTACCAGGACTGAGAAGTTTTGAATCAGCTAATATTTGTGTTTTTATTTCATCCAGGTAGTAAACGTTTGCAATGTTTTGGTGGCAGATAAGCATGATGAGTTTTGAGTAATGCTTAGTTTTTGAGACTGCGTCTTCCTGTAAGTTTGGAGAAACTGATGGACGGTGGATTTCTCGTACTCACATCTCCTTCTGTTTTTTATCTAAAATTTAAGTGGCTTACCCATATAATCATGCTTAAAACCTTTAAAATCTAGTGTGATGGCCCAGCTAAGTTTCAAATGGCTTGATTTTTTGGGTGTCCAATCATCCTGGTTGGATGCATCTTTTGAATGAATGGTATCCCCATCCCAACTATTCTTACAGTGGACTTGATCATCTGATTAAAGCATCATGGAGGCCCCATACGCTGACTTGTAGTTTAAGCAGTTTAAGGTTCTCAAAAACCATTTCAACTGGATCCATCCCATGATAGAATAAAAGCAAAAGCAAAACAAAAAAAGCACTGAAACATTATCTAGTGGGCTTCCAATCAGGAGGAAATGTCCAAAATACGGCACATACATCTCTCTGTTTCCCTTCAAACCGTCATTTCTATAGAACATCCGATCCGCTGGAAAGGTGGGCCTCAACATAAAGGACACCAAAACCAGGATAGTCTCCTCGTTGGGCTGGCTTCACAATCGAAGTTGATGGGGAGCCATGAGTACCATTCACTTTATGACTGTAGCCCACCTAATGAGTAGATTGGTCCTTTTTTTTTTCCCCTAAAAGATGTTATGGTGTGTAACCCACTTTTTGAACGGCTTGGATATTCCACACAAAATGATACGTTGGCAGGAAACATATCACTGTCCAGAAAGCCGGCATAGGAGTTTGCATGTGAACATTTCTCAACCTGAAACGTTTGAACATCGTGTGAGGCCCACCATGATGTTCTAGTGGCATCCAATACGTCCATTACGTGAGCCCCTTAGTTTTCTCACTTGCGTCCCAAAATCAGGCTGATAAAAAAACTCAGGTAGGCCACACCACACCACAGGAAAAAGTTAGGATGGGGACGCCCCTCATTTACAGCCTTTCAGATTGTATTTGGGGTGGTTGTGTTTTGCATATTCTATCTAATCTATTAAGAAGATGCATCTAGTCAGGATGAATGGACACCCAAAACATCATCAGGCTATTCCAAAACTCAGGCGGGCCACAAAATGTGATTTTAAAAGTTCTAGGCACGATTTGACAAGATGATGCCCACCTAAATTTCAGATCAGCCTGCTTTCAAGAGCCAACAAGAATAGGAGGGACCGCATGTGAAGGACGGCTTAGATGTCCTTAAAATGTCACATGGGCCCTGCAGAATGCATAGAAACGTGTGTACTAATCCGGCCTAAAGAAATGTTGATTTTGGGCCTGCTGGAACTCACCATCCAGTCTACAGATAAACAACTGATTGTGAAGTTGAAATAATGAACTTCCCATTTTGGGGGCCTCATTACTTCAATTGAGATAATGAAACATCATTTAATCTTTTTAGTCATAACCTTAGGCGGTTCTATCACTGTATGTGGATGAATTTAAAGCAATTAAAGAAAAATTTTCAATGATTAGTATTCAACTCTAAAAACTGTAAGGTTAGGATTCTCTCCAAAGCTTGATTGTGGGCGAATAGATCATTGATCCTAACAAGAATATAGACTGTTCTAATTGTACCACTCATACGTGGACCTTGGGAAAAAGAAAAACTTGCCTGGTGAGAAGTCCACCAGCAGTGACCTAAATGGATTAGGTGCCGATATCAGAAATGGAGTCAATCGCATACATACCCAACCAAACAACTTTCAAATTAACATGCTTCACATGCCCCATTTGATAGTAATACATGGCCCAATTAATCAAATCTCACCACAAACATGTGACCGTATCACCTGGCAATCTATGTCCAAAACAAGCAATGCATTTGAAAGTGAATTTTTCCCTTTTTATTTATAAACAAATGAATAGGCATGTATATATGAATGAGGTTCTCCCCGGTTCTAAAAACAGCCATTTAATGACTATAAAAAAGAAGCAAGCCAAAGAACTCCAATCAAACTCTCTCAATATTAATTACCTTGAATCAATGGTAATCACGTGAAAGGATGCTCCTCGGATAGGCTGGCAGCGTAAGTTGGGGCCAACGAAACAAAACCTAATAAAATTGATTGCCAAGCTTTATTATTTATGGAAGTGAAAGCTATAGCAAAAGGAAGATAGAATAAAGGTTGAGCGAAAACACAAGGAAAACAATTTAAAGGTAAACAGTACTAAAAAAAAGCAAGAGGATCTAATGGTGGTCTTCTTAGTCACCATGCACAACCAACATCCAGTTATGCAAAGAAATATTCATGTACAATGTTAAAGGAAAACATTACTAAAAAAATTTTTTAAAAATGTTACATAATACTTTCTTTCGTGCTGACATGTCTAATGTACTAGAAACATCTATTTGTAAAAAAGGTGAGCTATAAACATAAAGATCTAATGTAATTGATGCGTAAATATAGAGAAGTGATTACCCTTTTCTTCTCAAGCCCTTGTATCTAAGAGAGAAGAAAATTCTCTAATAAAATTAACAGAAAATTGATATTATTAATAAAAGCCTATCTACAACGCTCTTTTATATGACGTTTTTGAACATGAATATATAAGTCAAATATAAATCTGTAACTACTTGAAATAGTAAACTTCTTAACTAAAAATAGTAAATGATTTTTAAACTGACTTAAACATTTTCTCATGGCTAGCTCAAACAAGAAATTTAAGTTATTATAGAGCTTCTAGAACCCTAAAGCATCCTAAAAATAGCAAAAATTCATAAGTTACTAAAAAAATTAACCTATGACAAGAAAATAACCCTCTAAAACAACTTATTTTTAGAAAATAATTCACGGGTCAATATTCTCTATTGTGTAAAATTTATTGATAGACTACCAACAATATATTATATGCATAAAATACATAATCAATCATAAATTTATATTTGTCAAATGCTATAATAGCTTGATCAAACTTTCTAACCTAATTTCGTTTAACCCTAGTCATCCACATGATTGACCTTGACTTTATCTAGGTTAGAGTGAGAGGAATGGAGAGTGCTTACGAAGCATTCACTTCTAATGCTTTTGAAAAATACTCATATATTGTTCTAGATGTAAACGCATACGAGGTCAGCTCAAAGCCCAAACTGGTTGAATAACCAGTTAACTAAGCGCATGTTTGTGATACTCATGAGTAAAGGAAGTGTGAATCCCTGTTCTAGTACTTGGATCGTGCAGGATTAGGATACTCGAGAGAGATTTAGCTGCTCTCTTCTCCTTTTGATTCTTAGTTTGGTTTAGTGGGCCAGTTTTTCCTTTTTACTAACAGGCCCACCCAGGCTATGTACAATCACATCTCAATGAATATAATACTTTTTTTACAAAAATTAAAAATAAAAATAAAAAATCCCTGCTCCAGTATCCTACATTGTTTATGTTTCTTAAGTGTAAGATATACTTAGATTCATCAAAATTTACTTTCATTTTAGTAATCCTTTTTAAACTTTATTATCATAATTGTTAAATGTGACCCATTACTTCAGATTGTTTTCATTATGCGAGACATGCCTCCTCCTTTTAGACACATATTTACAGATATGACTCTTTAGTAGCGGACAATTTCTAGGGTTTTTCCTTGGAGCGTTTTTATCACAGTAAAATCACAATTTTCTATATAATTTCTCTTAAAGGCATAAAAAGTAGGGTGTTTTTTCAATGGCTTTGGTGTTGGGTTTTCCTACAGCCTGTGCACTCGCCAGTACTCCATTATATAGATGATTGTATCCTCAGAATAGTGTACTGGTCGATTCTATGTAAACTATCTCTTCAAAAGTAACATAGTCCTCGTGTGTTCCAGGAAGAAATCATAATCATATATAATCATCATCGATGTTGTTACCTTTTCTGATCATCAAATCAGGTGCAACATCCCACTAATCTAGCTTTGATTTATTCGTGCCAATTTCTTGATTACATATTTCTAACGGAAAACGTCAACTATCATTTTGTATAGTCCCCTTATTTCTAAATTCTAACATTAGTATCTCACGAAAAGGCAAAATAGTCTAATTTTGAGACAACAGATCTACATGTCCTGAGCCCACGAATCTACATAAAAGGACATGTGACAGATTGCCATGAACTGATTTTCACGTTCCTAAGCTTCCTCTTTTGTTATCTTCAACCCTAGAAACACGGGACACTAACAAATTTAGAACAATGGGACGTGCATTAGCAGACTTTGTTTTTTACCCCTGGTTGTATTTTATTGTTTTCAACAAGCCAACAATGTCTATGATATGGCCAGTTCTTCCTTAAACTACAAGTGGCTTCCACCAAATTAATTTGTGGGCTTGATTTTCAAGACACGTGATATTTGTGGCCAAGATCCCTCACAAGTGTATCACACGGTGGGACCCACTGCTTGGGCTTTTAGAACATTTATACTTTGAAACAGTGTTAAATACAAATTCACGGCAATTTCTCAAAATGAGAATTTAAGTGGGATAAGGCATTGGCTGCTCACCTCGATTACTTAAAACTGAGGAAATGGTCCAGTAAGCCATGGTACAATATACCGTGGTAAGCCACCAACCAGCAAGGGTCAGGTGGTCTGTAAAGTCACTTAAAAACAAGGACTAAAAAGTCACTTTTTAAAGAAAAAAATTTCAGATATTTTCAATAAAGTGCTTTTAAGATATCAATAGGGCTACTGGATCACATGGTCTACCGTATCATTTCCCTTTAAAAGGACCCAAAGCTTTCAATGAGTGCCTCCCAATTACGGAAATGTCCTTGGGTTTTATCCAAATTACTGCCCCTGTCTTGCAACGAAATGCATGCACTGAAAAATAATTACTAAAAAGAAGTGGGCATCGTATTTGTCGAAGTCACAAGAAATTTCAGTGTCGTCCTTCTCATTGCGGCCATGACAGCAGGTCACAAAACACCTCAATTTCTCTCTTGCGAATAGATTGCATGCTACACAGCACAATTTTTAAGTGTGGAATTTTAATGGCTCCAATATGATTTTTGTTTTAGATCCACGTGGTTCATTAATTTTTCTGGATAATTCTAGAGCATGAGATTAAAAAAAACAGAAAAAAAAAAGAGATACGTCTGAAGCTCAAGTGCACTACACCACATAACTCAGTGGGGATTGAACAAACTATCATTGAAGCCTTCTTAAGGCCAACCATGAGGTTTATTTATCATTTAACCTATTTATAAGGTCACAAATACATGAATGAAAGTAAAATGCAAATATCAGCTTGGTCAAAGCCTTCTATGGCACCAAAAAGTTCTCAAGAGTAACATCAATTCCTATTGTTCCTGTGGCGTGATCCACTTAGGCTTTGGATCTCCCTTGTTTTGGGGCTCATGTCCATTAATGACTTGAAAAATGGAAGGATAGCGTGTGGATCTAAGAAATACATGTACATCATCAAGAGATCCTTTTGTAATTAAAAAAAATTATTATCATTATTATTATTATTATTATTATTATTATGATTATTATTATTATTATTATTATTATCATCATCAAGTCTACTTTTATCCCATAAAATTTCATCATATTAGAAGTTTTTAAAACATTTACTAAAGTTCTTGAAGTAACAATTGTCTAAAACTAATAATTTTCTCAACTGTTTTAAAGTGTCATAAAGTTTCAAAGTGTCATAAAATTACCCTTATTTGAGGATAAGTTTTTTTTTATATTTATTTTTATTTAGAACCAAGTTCATGAAAGTTCGTTTTGGATTTTGAATCACCCTAGAATTGTATTAAAGAAGATGCATATTTTTAAAATCAATATATTTATCAGCAGAAGAGTGTTGTGTGATTCCTCTTTGATTGTGAGTGATTCTAACTTATACCGGTCAAGTGATTTGCAACTTCTAGTTATAGAAAATTCTACTTCTGATAGGTCCGTTACTCGTGATGTTCTTAGCACTTCTGGAAGTTCTTAAGTAACAACTACCTAAAACTATCAATTTTCTGGACAATTTCAAAACGTTCTACAATCAACTTTCTTCGAGTGTGGGTTTTATTTATTTATTTATTTATTTATACTTAAAACTAGAATCATCAACCTTCTGAAACACCTCAAAATTAGAGTTGTATTCAATAATATACACATTTTGGAAGTCGGTGTATTTAAGCCATCAATTGTCGTTGTATATTGTGACCAATCAAAGTGGTATTCAAGCTGCATCAAAATCTGAGTGACCCTGGAGTAATCTGGCCCTAAACGATCATGGATTGAGCTACTAATTCTTCTTTTCTTTCCTTTTCATTTCTTTTCTTCTTCTTTTTCCTTTGTTTCTTTTTTTCTTTTTCTTTTCTCTCTCTTTCTTTCTTTCTTTTTTCCTTTTATAAAGGTAAGAGTACACCACCTATAACTTTATTGATAAGTTAAAAGGTTGTACAAATCTTTAGGCGGATACCTCAGTAAAGAAATAAAGTCTCACTTATCATGTAACTCAACCTGTAGTCTAAGTTACAATCAAAAGGTCAGCAAGGGCACCACACCAAGCAACAAAACTATACAAAACGGAAGCTCTATACTAACTGTCAGGCAACTTGATCAAACAAACAGGAACAAACAAAGTCTCCCAGCAAATCACAAAAGAGAATAACCAAGGGAACCAGATTTCATCCAGGAACTCCACTTATATGCCTAGAAGAAGCAGCACGTCAGCTAGGGCCTCTCCCCTCACCTCTTCTTTCTTCTCAAGAAGGTGCCCGCTCCATTAAAACTGAAATAGCAACAGCAGCCCGACCACTGAAATCAGCTGAGATCCGCAAGCGGCATTAACCTGATCAATCAGCCGACCCAAGAAAATGGCATCCACGAACCTGCTGAGATGGTTAAATCCTAAGCACAAATACTGCATAAAAAAACTGACAGGACAAGCTGCATAGCCAAACAACTCACTCAACCTGCAAATATCTACTCAAGGGACATGACCAGAAACCCACTCAGCATTTATCAATTTCACCCATCAACCACCTATATTTTTGCACAAAGATGATTGGAAATCTTTACTTCCAAACACAATCATCACCCATTCACCCCCTTACAGCTTTCACCAACACAAGCAAGCCATGAATCACCTCCATTCACCCCCTCACACAATCTGCCACCATTCACCCTCATACACTACAAATCAACACACCCCACAGGCTGCCATACATCTCCATAGCTTAAAGAACAAAACATACCTGGGAGGGCTTCTCCAATCATAAAGAAAGAGGACAGACAGAGTAACCAGCTGCAGTAGAACAGGTTGGGAGAGTGGAAAAACCACCCAGCTGTATCATCGAATTAGCATAGTGCAGGCTAGCTTGAAGGAAGATGTAGTTTGATGCAGCTAGTTTTTTTGAGGACCTGGACCTGATTTTCTGGGCCACTGAACTAGACCCTTGGGCTGGTCTTGGGCTTGAAATCAGGACCAATGTTTGTTCCAAGCTGAGCTAGGGTTAATGATGAATAGCCGGCCCGAACACGACCCATTGCCCTAGTGTATATTGTGTGTGTGTGTGTTTGTGTGTGTGTGTATTAAGTGGACTCATGCCACATGTAATTTCCTATTGATTTGAATGGAAGCTCAGTTTTTTTTTTTTTTTTTTTGTTTTAAAAAATGGTGGGCTCATGCCACATCAGTGTCATTGATTAGAGAAATTTACAGAATTTCGGGAGGGTCCCAACAACAAGACTGTGGACCTCTCCTATCATGTCGTCCCTCAAAAGACTAAAAGAAAACCAAAAAAAAAAGGATCTAAAAGGTCCTTTATGCAGAAGATTAAAAACCGAGATCTCCTGATCATGGTCTCCTCATAGAACCTAGGCCTGAGTTGTCCAAGACAAGCGCTCCTTTGACACTTCTAGGAAGGTCAGAAATGGTTCGGAATATTCCGTCTGGGCAGCCTTTGCTGGCCATTCAAGCTAGCTCATCTGCAACTGTGTTGCCTTCTTAAAAAATGTAAGTGAAGACAATTTTAAGATTAGTCATCTTTGCTTGATCAATTTCCCCCATCCTATACCAAATACTCCAAGGACAAGCTTCTTGAGGATCCCTTGCCACATTAATAACAATATTGGAGTCTGACTCGACAATCACTTTTGTCAGCCCTAGATTGGAACAGATGGACAAGCCATCAAGCATGGCCTAAGCTTCCGCCACTGTATTAGTTTCGATCTCATATTGTCTGCAGAAGGCAAAGATTAATCTCCCATAGTGGTCTCTACATATTCCTCCACTTCCGCTATCACCTAGGTTGTTTCTGGACGAGCCATTAGTGTTCAGTTTCAACCAGCCAATTGGTGGCTTGGACCATCTGACAAACTGGGTTCCACCTGATGAAATTGGGGCTGGGCATTTGATATTCAAGGTCTGGAGTATAACGTTAGCAACTATGGACTAAGTATCCTCCTCCTGAATAGAAGATCCAATCTCTCTAAACCGAGTGGACACCTTAGAGATGATGGATTTCTCAGACATTTTGTGGCCCTCAAACCGAGTGAAATTTCTATTTAGCCATATTTCCCATATAACCAAACTTGGGAGGAGACCGATTAGGATGGAGGAGCAGGATTAAGGGCTGGCCGTTGATGTCCAATGGCGGATGTGTTGAAGAATGGTTTGGTTGGGAGCAAGGGGAATGCCAAAGAGTTGATGGAAATGCAGCCAAACGTTTGAAGCAATAGTTCCCCGACTAAGAAGATGATCTATGGATTCCACTGCATAATCGTGATAGGTTGCTAGGTGAAGAGTGTCATGTTGCTGATGGTGGACGCTGCGTTCGACCGTTGTTGATGGTGAAGATTGCTCTGTCCCTGATGGGCGATGCTACTAGTTGACGCTATTATGTTGGGGGCATAGCTGATGGAGGATGTTGCATTGCCCCTAACAGACATTGTTGCTAACTGACGCTACTCAGGTGGAGGTGGGAAGGGTTGAGAGTTGGGCGCTGTGAAGGACTTTGGTTGCTTGGATGGTGCAAACCTACAGAGGGAGAAGGAGGTGACGGGAGGATTGGATGAGCTTGCAGACAGCATTCGCATTTCGAAACAATATGAACGCCGAACCTCTGTACTGTTGAATTAACAGGGATTGCGAGGTGAACTGTTTTCCAAGCAAAGATAGAAATTTTCGGTGGGAGGAGTTTATGCCAAAGCCATTTAATCCATGGAATTTCTAGCTAATGCTCCCTGATAGCGTTCCATGTTGATTTGAGGGAGAATGTACCTGACAAGGATAAGTTCCTAATTAACTTGTCCGCACAGTTGGACAGGGCCACTGAAGAAGCTGAGATAGATTGCATTGCCGAAGGGGTGATGAATCGTTGAATATCCGATATTTTCCATCGACCTGAAATGGGGCTGAAGTCTCTGATTGAAGCAGATAACAGAGTGTGAGGGACGGGAGATGTTATGGCACCTGCGAGTAGACCACTGCCCGACTAGTTATGTATCCAAAGGTTGATTTTTCCTTCTCCACTGAGCCATTTGGTGTGGAGAAGAGTACTAGGTAAGGATTTGAGAAGTTTGTTCTAGACTAGTGAGAAAGTTGAGCCGTTACTCATTTGTTAAAGATGAGCTTCCAGCAATACTTTGCTGCCATAAAAGAGGCCTAGAGAGATTTACTTTCGATGAGATTCTAGCACATTTTGACTCGGAAGGCCAGCATAACATCTTCTATTTTTCTAACCCCCAGACCTCCTTCTTAGGTAGGAGTGCAAACCTTTGACCAATTAATCCAATGCCTTTTGGGTCCCTCTTCACAATTGCCCCAGAAAAAATTGGCAAAAACTCTATTCAGGGAATTGCTGATTAACTTTGGAATGTTGATAGCCGGTAGGAGGTGGACTGGGATGCTTGATAAAACATGTTTGATGAGAGTTAATTTCGCTGCTTGACTGAGAAATTTTGCTTTCCAGCCTTCAATTTTATTAATGATCTTCTAGACGATCGGCTGCAATAAGGGGCTTCTGATCTTTCCGTTGGAAAAAGGAACACCTAAGTTAGAAGAGGGCAAAAAGGTCTGGCTGAACCCAATGAGGTTCATCAATCTTTGGGCTTTACGTCTAGATGTTTTTTTTGGGGTTATGATGGCCGTCTTGGACTCATTGACCCTTTGACCTGAAGCTAATTCGTAGTCTCCAATGAAACCGAGGATTTTGCGCACATTAGCCTGCCTGCCATTGAGAAAAAGGATTGCATCATTAGTATAAAAAAAAAAAAAAAAAAACAAATGGGTAATAGTTGGACAGCTGTGGGGAAGGTTGTACAATTAACATGCTCCAGTAGAGAAGAGATTGGAGATGCCCGGCCCTACTAAGAACTTTTGCTACTAAGATAAATATCAAAGGAGATATGGGGTCTCCCTGCCTTAAACCTTTGCTAGCTTGGGAAAAACTAAAGTTCCTGCCATTAATGAGGATGGAAAACCAAACCTCTTTCCAACAACGTTCTATCTCAGAAGTCCATCGTTGATTGAAGCCAAAACTCTGCAAGACTTTCAATATGAATCCCCATTCGAGCTGGTCGTAGGCCTTTTCCATATTTAATTTGATAATGGGATTTCCCTCAAACACTTTGCGATCTATCTCATTGACCATCTCTCTTGCTATGGAGATATTTTCCAATATTAGTCGGCCTTTGACAAAGGCCCCTTGCTCTTATAAGATAAGACTTGGGAGGATGTGGGACAGCCTTGAAGCCATGAGCTTGGAAAAGATTTTCATGATGCATATGCATAAGCTAATCAGCCTAAAATCTGTGATATATTTTGGGTTCTTCTTCTTTGGAATGAGATAAATCTGGGTACATTGAAAGGCTCTAGGGACTGGGCCTCCATTGAAGAAATCTTTAGTTGCTTCAAACAGGTTTGTTCATATCACATCCCAACATGAGGAGTAGAAGGCTCCATCAAAACCATTTAGGTCAGTGTATATATATATACATAAACATAAATAATTATGTAGGAAAAATCATTGATCGCATCATTGGTCACCTCCCGAGTCAAGCCTTTAGCCAACTAGTCAGTGCCCCCCCTCGCTTGCACTCCTGGGGCGGTCAGAGCTCCTCCAAGGAGGATCCTCTCCGATATGATATCATCGTTTGGAAAAAGCCGAATTTGGACTGTGTCAAACTGAATGTGGACGGCTCGGCGAGGGGGAATCCAGGTCTCTCGGGGGGTGGAGGGCTGTGTCGAAATGATAGAGGTTCATTTCTCTTTGCTTTCTCGACGGGGTACGGAGTGGGAACAAATAATGAAGCTGAACTCCGAGTGACTCATGACAGGTTGGCCCTGTGTTTGGAGAAGGGCTTTCATCCTGTTGAAGTGGAATCAGAGTCGCAAGTCATCATCGACCTCCTGAATCAGAAGTCGCAGCCTTCCTGGCGCTGAAAACCTTGGGCTAAGACGATTAGGAATATGTCTACGTGCAGTCTTCATTCAGTCTCCTTCAATCTAATCCCTAGAGAAGGAAATGGCCCAGCAGATGGGTTAGCTCGTCTTGGTAGTCTTGCCCAGTCTTTCTCCCTCTTTTCCCAGACTAAGGATCTTCCTATGGAGGTGAGGGGCAAGGTTTTTCTAGATAAAATCGGCTTGGGGAGTTTAAGAGCCGGATGAACCTCCTGTTTCCTCTGGGATTTCCATTTTGCTTTGTGGATTGCTCCAACCCTCTGTCTTTCGGGTGTCCTTTTCTCCTCTTGCATTCTTTTGGTTTTCTCTACTGTCGGAGGAGTGATATGATAGGAGTGGCCCTAATTTTTTGGTTTTGTAGGGCCCCTCCCGAATCAGCTTGTACATTCATCATTTGGGGTTTAATGAATTGAGGGTGGCACGAGTCCACTTTTCTTTAAAAATAAAAATAAAAATTATGTAGGCTCTGGAGTCTATACGTGGGCCCTGGTTAAGTCATATTTCCTGGTTTAGGATGGGCTGTATGTGGGTGGCCTTTTAAGTTTTGCATTTCCTACATACACACAAGTGGCTCTCAAGTCCAACCGGTTGGACTATAACTTGCAGTATACCCATCAAATAACTTCTAACCTGTGATGTGTGTGCAACATCCAACCCGTCTAATGAGTTGGCCATATCATGATGATCGACTATAGCAAAAAAATCAGCTACATCGGCCTTTCAAGTGGCCTGCAGTTGTAACTTTCTATTTATTAATGGCTAGAATTTGTTTACTATCTTGTGGTCGACCGAATGAACAGATGGGGCTGATTTTATAACTAGACAATCCTCATGGTTGGGCCAACCTATTCAACGGGTTTGATTCCACATTATCTTCATTGGTTGGAAATTATTTGCGGGATGAAATAAGATTTTTTTATTAACCAAGTATATACCCTATTTAATTATCCTTTATATGCATGGGCTTAACAGAGTGCATCCATACGTAGAGATCAACGTAGAAACACGTCTCTATGCCGATCTCTACATGCGTGTGTGAAGAACTTTAATACTCTGCAAGAGATGCACTCTTTTAAGTATATGCAATGTGCAGGTTTGAAGAGCTTAATAATCTACTAGAGAGGCACTTCTTTGAGTCCATAGAAATAATAGATAATTAGCTAATTAAAAAATCTTATTCAATATAGGTGTCCCATAAAAGACTAGTAATTTGAAAGAGTATAATAATTTATGAACACCCACTCACCAATTATAAAATAATTGTATAACTCTTATTATATAAGGTCATGGCTTCACCTTGTCCTAGCCCAAGCCCTGCCCAGCCTAGCCCAAAGCTCTAGGTCAAGGGCTAGGTGAGACCTTTTTAGCTTATTAAGAATTCCGGCAGGCCAAGGTCGGGATTTAGGGGCTGTTTGGCCAAGCCAAGTCCAACCATTGCCACCCCTTGCTTATATTTTATTTCGCTGATTGTGATATTGATCTAGGAGTAGACCTGCTGGCATTGTGATCCCGATTCAGGAAGAACTTCAAAGATCCACCGAGGAAGGACTTCAAAGATCCACCGTGTCCATCAGGTACACCAGCCTATATTTTGTATTGGGCCAAAAAAAATTAGGATGATTCAAATTTTAGGTGGGCTACACCATCATCTTGAACAGTTGAGATGAAAAATCCCACCACTAAAATTTTCCAAATTGGGTGGGTCCAACCATGGTGTGTATACGTCGTTCAATCCACTCATCAGATTGTGAAACACCAAGATGAATGTATTCCAAAAAATCATCCACGACTCATGACGGACCATGGCACCTGAATTTAGGATTATTAGGTATGATTTTACTTGGTCTTATAGTGCAGGCCACCTAAATCTGGATTGGGCTGATTTTTAAGATCTATATTGTGAAAATATGGCATCATACCTGATTAATCCCCCGCATGGTTGTGGGTTAGTTGTAGGTCAGGTTAGGGCAGTCGCACGCAAAAAAAAAAAAAAAATAGGGCTGTGATTCACCGTCTTGGATTCGGCAGCAGCGCACCTGAATGATGGAGTGAATCAGATGCACATTCTCCCCCATAGAGGACCATGAACCGTCCAAACAGTATCCAACTACGTCAGCATGTATTCTAGACAGAACTCTCAACCGTCCAAACAGTCAAAGTTGCTGAGGGAAAAATAGAGAGAGAAGTGATACGAAAGAATGGATGGGCCGCGAAATGGACAGTCGCCTGACAAAAAGTCAAAATTTCCAAGTCACCTGAAAAAGTCTCAGAATGTGAGATTTATTTTTGGACAGCTGCTGATTTATTTACTCTACATTTTTTAACCGTTGATATATATAATATATGCAGAGCCATCAGGTATATATATATATATATATATATATATATATATATATATATATATATATATATATATATATATATATATATATATATATATTGTATAGTTTCTATATGATCATCGACCTAAGGATAAGAAAAGTATTCTTAGTTTCTGACTTCTATATGTGGGTCCCACGGTTTAGTGATCCTGACCGTTGGTCTGGTGAGCCCCACAGAGTTGCAATCGATGGTCCAAAGTTTATTCGGTCAAACCATGATGGATGATCAGAAATAGATGTGGAAATTGATTGGAATCATTGATCTGAACTAGGCACTTAGTGGGGCACTCTTTGGATTGCTTATGATCCTAACCATCCTTTCCTTTGTCAGCTCTTCGATGGACAGGAAGTGATTGCTAATCTTGCATGGTGGCCCATGAAGTGTGGACGATTACGGTCTACATTGGACTGAGAATATGCAATAGGAGATGTTGTCTTCTTGGAATGAGAACACCGGACCTAATGTTCCAGGGTCCTTGCCCTTGCCCGGGTGGTAGACTCTCAGGAGTTTCAACTCCCGTCAAGGGTTCGAGTACCCATAGTGGTGAAATTCCACCAGCGTGAGTGTGTGGGGGTGTGTTTGCGTGTGTTAAAAAACAAAAAAAACAAAAAACAAAAAAAGGAGCTAATGTTCCAAAAACCTATTAACCCTTTCTAACGATGCTGCACCAGGATAGCCGTCCGACAGTGGGTGGACCGCTTCTTGAATTCATGACTATTTCCAATGGATGGCACGGGAGATTTTTGAACAATAATCTTCCGTGTTCGCACTGGAACACCGACCAGCAACTTGAGTGTATATTTCTGTACCTTATTAAGATGGCCAAGCTCTGTGGGGTTCACCATGATGTATGTGTTTTATCTGCATCATCCATCTATTTTTCCAACCTATTTAAGGCCATGATCCCCAAAATTATTCAGATCCAATGCTCAAGTGGACCACACCACGGAAAACTATGGAAATTGAATTATCACCGTTGAAAACTTCCTGGGGCCACAGTGATGTTTTGCCATCCAACCTGTTTATTATAAGGTCACACAATCTCAGATGAAGGGAAACACAAATAGTACTGGTGAGCCCCTTATCAGTTACCCCATGCATTTGCTAGATTAGTACGTGAACTACGTATAAAGGTGCATGGTGGTACCGCCAACCTCAATTCAAGCTGCACGTCCTCGCACTCGTCACTAGGGCCTGAGTTCTCCACGGGTGGCCCACCTGATTGAAGAGATTTAATTATTGGTAACATACAGTACTCTTTCATTTTCAAAGAGGACAATTCCAAAATAGATACAAATATACAACAATTGTATAAAGATAGCTGCAGTTTTAGCAAAGTCAATGGAGTTATGTAGCAGCTTTGCTCCCAAGCTACTAAAGCATTATTGCCGTTTTTTCTCTCTTTTTTATCTCTTACCCACTCTGTAAAACCAGAGTTAGTGATAACTGAGCTAGAGCTTGTGGAAGCTAGAGTAAAGTGGGCTCCATTTACAAGTTATAGTACATTTTGTGTTGCCACCATTAATGTTGCATGATGATCTATTTTATGTACTGAAAAGACCAACTTTGGACTGTGTGGATTGTGTGCAGGATGGCACTACATGAAACAAAAAAATAACTATTTGTGCATGTAGGTTGTAGGGCTCACAATTATTTGTGAATGGTATTGAATTGTATTAGATGGGATTAACATCTTATTGCTCAATGATTGCATGTCTGGAAATACCATGGTATTATAGCCATCCAATCCCATGTTTGGGATAAAATTTTTGCTATGGAAAAACACTAAATTAAGCAAAATCATGTTTGGCTTCCAAAAACCCTAGAAAAATTGTTTTCTGTTCACCCAAGTGATGGAGAAACAAGGTGTTCATCAAAAGAAAAACCCTAAACCCAAACCAAAGGAAGAAATACCAGTGAAGGTTGTCTACATCTTAAACCCCATGAAGGTGACGGTTAATCCCTCGAAGTTTATGGCCCTGGTGCAAGGACTCACTGGTCAGGACTCCGATCCTGCAGACATGGCGAAATTCTTGGAGAATGATGGTGTCGATGACCTAATGAGGATCCCGGAGCCGGCCACCGACACTATGGATGATGATTCTGGCACCACCGTAAGGCCGATCGCCACCGTCGATCCTGATCAAGAATCACTAATGAGCGACTCCTCTCCGTTTGATCTCTATGATGATGTCTTCACCACGCAGATGCTAGAGAACTTCACCGGGAGGTCGGTTTCTGCAGGACCCTCAGTGAGGAGTGAGTTCCACATGATCGTTATGTTTGTAAGTTATGTGTGATTGAGTTTCATAATTCATGTAATTATTCATAAGTACTGGTCTTTTAGTATACTATGAATTCTGTATTTGGTTTCAATCTATAATCGATAAACGGATTCGATTGTGGTGAGGAGTGATCATTAAAATAAATAAATAAATAAATAAATAAATAAATAAGCAAAATCATGTTTGGCAGACCCTGGAATTGTAATCAATGGACCAAAATCACAACGGATTTCATTCACTTGTACACATATATAATCAAAATGTCACGTGTAAACAGTGTATATGGATGGATGGCATGGATAAACACATCATCAATGTGGGGCCCACATGTGTAGTGGATTTCAAAATCCATAGAATTCCTACATAAGAACAACTACAAATACATGGGACTAAATGCAATTCCATCCCACCTAATCTCAACCTTTCCCATCCTCTCCAAATATTGAATGGAATTTGACGGGACAAAATGCAATTCTATCCCTCCTAGTCCCATCTAATACCCTGCGCCAAACACCCCTTAAAGATTATCTAGTATAAAATGATAATTTTATCCTTTCAAGTGGAGGTTCTATTATTGATAAGTTCATGTTATGCTTTTTTATTAATGACAAGTCATTATTGTGTGGGACATGTACAACAATGCATATTTGATAATTCATAGGCTCGTAATTTTAGGCACATATTATAAGCTAACATTCTCACCCTTTTTTTTTTCATGGGCTAGCTAGGATAGTACCTTGTAATATTTCCGTTGATATCACTCTATAGGTTTAAGGCTTCTCTATTCATTTAGGACTTACATGTAGATTTTAGAGAAACATACTTTCTTTTTTTTCATTTTTTACAAAGGAACTATTTCGGGCAGGGGAAATCCAGGGACAAAAGACTGGGCTGCCTATCATACGCTATACAGTGTGAGAAGTGGAGACTTCTCTTACGTATCTTAAACCTGATTTATCTAAGAGCACCTTTGTAGAATACTTTTTAGAGAAAAATACTTGTTTCATCTCTCCAAGTTTGTCTTTTTGGTTCCAATTACTAGTGTTTGAATTATTTCCTGAATGGATTGGATGATAGGGACCCATTTGGATACACCCTCAAAGGGACATTTAAGACCAAATTGCCATTTTAAATCAAATCACAATTTATTTTTGTCTTCATGCACTTCTACAGCAAAACTGTCTGATACCATGCATGCTCAACAAAATAAGTACTAAAAGCCCACTCACCGAAATCAATCTTATTGGTTTTGGACATGTCAACCGAAATTTTGCAGATTCCTCACTTTATGGGAGTTCCATCCAAAGGGCCTCCAGATTGGCTCATCACATGGTTAAAAAACTCCATGCGGCTGGACTGATTTGCCTGTTCTAAGTCGAGCCAGGAATTCGACCAGATTAGGTCCTGCTATATGTTCCTGTTGACTAGAATGAGTAACTCGTAAGATTCTTAAAACCAATAGACGTCATTTTCACTCAAGATTCAATGTAGATATGGCATTGTTATGGACTGTGTAGACTGATTAAGGTGGTCACCCGAGGAGCATGCCCGCAACTAGCCTAACTTTACTTTGGGGAGAATGTGCGTCTGATTCATCCTCTCCATCAAGTTAGGGGCCACATTTTCACCACTAAATCTAAAAATCAGTCTAATCCAAGGCTTATGTGGACCACACTATGCAAACAATGTAAATCATGCCTAAAATTACTAAATTCACAGTGTGGTCCACATGAATCTTGAAATGCTCTTGAGTATAGAGAAATCCATTCATCTTGGTGTGGCACATTAGATGAGTGGATTGGATGGCATATTCATACCACAGTGGACCCCACACAAAATTTAGACAATGCAACTATGGGACTTCCGGTCTCAAATGTTCCCCAGGTGTAGCCCATCTTAGTGTTGATGTTGTTGTTAAATCTAATATGAGGCTAGCGTGTATTAACCAACAGCTCGTGTTTAATTAAACGTGTGCAATTAAGATAGTGTCGGGTATGCTAAAGTTATATTTAACTCGAGTTTGATTGAATGTTACTCATCACCCGGGCGCTAAATCAGTCATAGGATCAGACTTGTGATGGTTTGCCTAACAGTCTTAACCACCATTGTTGCAGCAATTAGGCAATTTAAAAGGAGAAGTTTAGTCTTTCTGAATGGAAACTTTTTACCTTGAGATAAAGACTTTCCTCTCAACGATGATCGCGGGCCTTAGGTTTCTCAACAATGTAGTAATGGACTGAAATAATTAAAAACTAAAGGTTGAAATGTCAATTTTATTGATTTATAATGAAGTTTTTTTTTTCTTTTTTTTTTTTCAAAAATCCATCTAGTATATTCATGTGCCAAAAATTTACGGAAGTGGATTCAGGCAAACCCACAATATGGGCCCGCCTATCGTAAAATTTATAGGAAGTAGAAGAGGACGGATGGGGCCGCCAGCTAACCTACTCGGATGCTACTCAATCCGGTTCTATCTAGGAAAAGAAGACTTCTAATCTTGGCTAGTAATCCTTCCACCATCTGATCTGTTTGGCCCCCACTACTCATATGACCCAACTCATCAGCTGAATAATTAGCCTCTCTAAGGCATTGGACAAGGATTTATAATGAAGCGTAGTATAACCTACAAGGAAATAAAATAAGTAGAGAAATAGATAAAAGATTAATACCTACAATCTCATATATAGACAAACAATTAAGGTAAATGTTTAGTAAAATATGACCGATGTGTGATATTTCAAGTAAGGACTTAGTTGATCAAAGATCTAACAATGGCAGGTCATGGATATTTATACTATTCCTTTTTTTTTAATACTATTCCTAAGCATACTCTAGCGATGGTGTTGGACAACAGTGATATGGGCTACCATAAACTCCGGACATTTTACAGTGGGGCTAAACAGAAGTAGATGGATCTAAAGTTAAAATTTATAAGAGAGAGAGCGAGAGAGAGAGAGAGAGAGAGAGAGAGAGAGAGAGAGAGAGCATTGTTTAGAGAGAGAGAGAGAGAGCATTATTTAGAGAGAGAGAGAGAGAGAGAGAGAGAGAGAGAGAGAGAGCATTATTTAGAGAGATTTTCATGTGTGTTGGTGAAGGCCTGAAGCTCGATTTGTGCTCCGTATATAGATTTGGGAGGGTGATGGTCTATATTGGCATCTCCTTGTAAGTTACAGAGATCCTTGAAGGTTAGCAAAATATCAACCTGTATTCTAGTCGAACTTGAATGCCTCATTGCACCTCGTAATTTCCTTACATTTTAGGAAGAATCGACTTCTCCAACTTTCACAGTTGCCACAAAATCATTGATCATCTATAGGAAGTTCTATGTCAATAGGATTATATGAGACAACCTTGCTAAGTGTATCCAAATTACAATAGATTTTTTATCTCCAGTGTACTTTATAAGTTGTCGAGCACCCTATTTCAACCATATATGCCACTTATGTGAGGGCTGTGTCCTTTGTCATAGTGTCTCATTTATCAATGTGCATACGACTCTGAACCATTCTGCCTTTAGCATGTTATATGTCGCCGAGAGATACGGGGTGACAGATATCCTTAAGTCTCTTGAAATGATAGTGGATTAAAATTAAAAATAATAATAATAATAATAATAATAATAAGATATCCTTAAGTCACGACGGTAGGATCTCATATGTCATTAGTAGATAATGCCAATAATTTAAAGCATTTCATTAGTATGAGTGGATGTACAGGACAGGTGTAAACAATTGAATCAGCCTGATGTTTCTAGCTCTTGTCTGAGTAAAATGTGGTATAATTAATGGACGGTGTGGATATCATCTTGGTGAAGTCTTCCGTCCACCAGAAAAAAAAAAAAAAAAAAAGTCTTCCACCCACGTCAGCGAAACGGCCTCGTGTGAAGCATGCGATCTCGCAGTGTCGTTGCTTGACTTTGGATGTCTGACCCTCTCACCTGATTTTATTCACGGCAATTTCTCAGCCCAGAGTCTCCTGGGAGACTTTCAAAATTTGACATTTTCAGCAATATTACCGGAAAAATTGCACCAAAGATAAAATAGTTAAAAATACTTGTTAAATAATTTTAAGAATTGAATATTAATGTATAAACCAAATTATTTTAACATCTGAGATTTTGAACGTATTTGAATATTATCGCTGAGAAAGTAACATTTAATTAAAAAATTCTGCAATCCATATTTCGAAAATCTGGATGATATTTTTCAGCTTAATTGTCTAAAGTTCCGACTATTATAGAAGTGGGCAATGCCATTAAGTCATCCATCTGATCTTGATTGCGCAAGATCTTGTGACAAGACCACGTAATAAATTACTATTTTTTATTAGAATCATCTTAGCAATGAGCTTTACTATACCCAGGTTTACAATGCAACTCGTGAACACTGCATGTGTGCTGGAACACATAGGTTCGAGATTCAATCCATCCACAAGGGAGGTACAACCATGCAGACCCAAGAAAGTGGACAACCCACTTATGTGGTGGGCCACAGTACATGAAATAAATGTGTGGCTGTAAAAAAGTTGACCAGAGTTTCCTAACGTATCCACCTATTTCCAAGTGTTCCATGAGCCCAGTTGGCAAATAATAGCCACGGGTCTGACCGACTTGATGGATGGTTTGAATATGCCGTGTGTTTGCCACGCTGGCACATGTAGTGGTTGTAGATGTTATGGCTTTGTACAAACATGCAGCATAGAAAGCTCCCACAACTGTGGCCATGATCTCCACTAATATAGGTTATGAAAAGCTAAAACCAAGGCTCCTCTAGCGTACATTTAATGCCAAGCAGCCATTCAAAAGGTTAAAAAAAATTCCAGATAATTGCCGCATCGCGAACCAGCGGCAAGGAGGCATTTCCCGACCCACAGCTAGTTGCTGCCACCCTGCCTGCATTTTCAAGCTTTTACCTTTACACACAACCAGCAGCTTGTTCCTCTTAAACTTGTTTATATCTGCCTAGCCATCCCACCCAAACCTTTAACCTTTGAACACAACCTGCTACTTCAAAAGCTAGCACCTGGCCAATAGCATTTCCAAGGAAAACGTGTACCTTCGGACCAGATCGATTAAAGAAACACTCAAGCAGAGGCTGAAAGGGGTTGCATCAGCTCCTCAAACTAGGCCCAACAACCATCAAACTTCACAACCCCTCCAAAGGGACAACCGCATGTGTTAAGTCATAGTGAGTCTAAAAATGCTCAACCTAACCTAAAGTCTAGGTGCTTAGGGTTAAGGACACAAGCAAACCAAATCAACCTTAACCCTTCCTCTTTTTCTTTTCTTTTTTAAGAAAAGGAAATTTTTCATTGATCATCAAAATTTACAGACATTTCAGGTGGGTCCCTACAAAAAGGGAGGGGACCACACCTGTTGTGTGTTACCACTGATGGGGTTTTTTCCCCTTGCTCGACCGATCGTGAACCTTACATGACCGGTCGAGGGCTAGTGCACAACCAGTCATGGAGTCGAGCCCTGACTCGACTCAAAGTCCAGCGACTTTAGGTTATTTTTCTCCAGGGTGCTCGATCGGTCGAAGGTGATTCTCGACTGGTCGTGGGTGGCGCTCGACCGGTCGTGGCCTTATCTCGACCGATCGTAGTTATGCAGATTCATTCTGCGATTTTGAGGATTGCAGAAATTTAAGTCCTTTCGCAACTGCGATGCGGAAAGGAGTTTCCTAAAACTATAAATACAAGTTCCTAAGGTTGTTCTAGGGATATGAAAAATACAAGAGAGCTATCAAAGGTGTGTGTGTGAGAGAGAGAGAGAGAGAGAAAGAGAAAGAGAGAGATGAAGCTTGTAAAAGGGAGGCTATGCTCGTAGAGGTGATCTACCATATCTCAGCGCTTCTATATCTTCGTAATCGGTGAGATCTCTCTATTTTCTTTGTTTCTCTTATTGTTTATCCACTCCTGTGTGAGTAAAGAAGATTGTAACATTATACTTCATAGTGAATTATTGATCTGAACGAGGTCCCGTGATTTTTACCTCTTTGAGAGTTTTCCACGTAAATATCTCTTGTGTAGTGTGGTTTGTGCTTTGATTTATTTTATTGCTTTATTATTTCATAATTCTGGTTTGTTTTGGGAGGCTAGATCCTAAGGTTTTGTACAAGGCCCCCAACAAAGTGGTATCAAAGTCAGGTTCATTGAACGGGTGGGATCGGTTCTCAATTATGCAAGGTGGCTCATCAGGGATAATCAGCCTCAATGGTTCTAACTAGACTATATGGAAGGTTAAGATGGAGGACTTGCTTTATTGCATATCAGCAAAATCTAAGGATATATCTGGTGATGATTGGAAGAAGATGGACTGAAAGGCGGTGTGGTTTATTAAATAATTGCTGGATGATTCTGTGTTCCACCATGTGTCTACAGAGACCTTAGCCGCTAGCATATGGCTGAAATTTGAAGGGTTGTATGAGAGGAAGATAGCTGATAATAAAATTTTTGTAATAAGGCGACTTATGAATATCAAGTTTAAGGATGGTGGTTCTGTGGCCGAGCACATGAATGAGGTCAACAATATAGTGAACCAGCTCTCCGTTCTGAAGATGGTCATGGATGATGAATTACAGGCTTTACTTTTGCTTAATTCATTGCCTGATGATTGGGAGACATTGGTGGTGTCTCTAAGTAACTCCGCACTAGACGGAAGAATATCTATGGAATAGGTAACCAGTTGTCTCTTTAATGAGGAAACAAGGAGGAAGCCTCAGGGGTCTACTCAGCAAGAGGCCTTTGTGACAAAGGAAAGAACAGGAATAGCGAGAACGCCCGAGATAAATCAAAAGGCAAGTCGAGTAATAGAAAAGATGTTGATTGGTGGAATTGTGGCAAAAAAAGTCACTATAAGCATGAGTGTCATGGTAAGAAGAACAATAAGAAAGGAAAAGAAAAGGAGAAAGAAGATGAATCAAACTCCACTGCGGTCACTTCAGATGACGGCGTTGTAGTTAATCTTTCAGCAGATCACGATGTATGTCTCACGGCTACGAGTCAGGACACCGATTGGGTAATAGACTCAGGAGCCTCGTTTCATGCGACTTCACGCAGGGATTTCTTCTCAAGCTATAAGTCAGGTGACTATAGGACCGTGAAGATGAAAAATTCTAGCATAAAGAAGATCGTAGGGGTTGGTGATATTTATGTGAAGACCAATGTGGGTTGTACATTGGTTCTCAGGGATGTGAGGCATATCTCAAACCTTCGCCTCAACTTGATGTCGACAGGAAGGCTGGATGATGATGACTATGAAGTCAGTTTGCTGGTGAGCGTTGAAAGCTCATCAGAGGTTCATTGATCACAGCTGCAGAAAAGAAGTGTTGCACCCTTTACAAGGCAAGTGTCAGTGTCTGCAAGGGTGGGTTGAACGCAGTGGAGGACTTAGCTATTGACATATGGCACAGGCGTCTACGCCACATGAGTAAAAAAAGGGCTTCAACTACTAGCAAGGAAGCGACTTATTCTAGACATGCATGACAAGTACACCTCTCAAAACCTGTCATGATTGTTTATTAAGGAAACAACATAGAATTTCATTTAGTAAAACTGTTTCTCATGTAAATAAAGTACATGTATTAGATTTGGTTTATTCTGATGTTTGTGGTCCTATGAGGACAAAAACCTTGGGTGGGGCATTGTATTTTGTTACTTTTATAGATGATGCATCAAGAGGGTTTGAGTTTATTCTTTAAAATCCAAGGACGTGGTCTTTAGTGTGTTTAAGTTGTTTCATGCTATGGTCGAGAGAGAGATAGGTAGATCATTGAAGTGCATCCGCACTGACAATGGTGGTGAATACAGTGGTAACTTTCATGAGTATTGTAAATCCCTAAGTATACGGCATGAACAGATAGTTTCCAAGACCCCCAGCATAATGGTGTAGCTGAGCAAATGAATCGCATTATTGTAGAGAGAATCAGATGCATGTTATCCTATGCTAAGTTACCCAAGACGTTTTGGGGAGAAGCAATGTACATGGTAGTGTGTCTAAAAAACATGTCTTTAATGTATAACGTGTCACAGATCCGTTCCTAGCATGGTTGGGCCAAAAGAAGGTAGGTCGTAAATTGGTTGTAACTTTTGATCCGGGTATTGTTACGGGGCACACAACTTATCAATCTTTACTGAAACAGGCCATCCGAGGAGAATCAACCCACTATGTGAGTCATGTCTATCCGTTTTGTTAGAAAATATGCGCTTTCAGCTCAAAAATGAATTTTTAGAAAAAATTTACTATTTTTAGTAATTGTAATTTTTAAAATATTTTAAGAGTTTTAGATTTTCTTTCCTTTTAGAAATAACTTTTAGTTATACTAGGACTCTTTTAGAGAAAGTTTATTTGTAATTTTTATTTTTAAAAGTTAGGCCTTAGAAGAGTTTTATTAGAATTAGGATTTGTATTAGAGTTAGAATTTTGTTATTTTTGGTAATTACGAATTTTAGTTAATTTTTCTTTTATTAAAGGTGTAAGGAGACACATTAGACGATTATCAATGATTCATTAATCAATTTTGAATTTTATTAGAATTTATTTTTATTCTCTTGCTTTCTTTTCTCGTGGATTCAAGAAGTCTCTGTGAGGAGTCCGGAGAAGCTCCGTAGATTTGGAGTAGTTATCCTTAAGGAAGATGGTGATCGATCTCATCACGTTCATCCCTGCGTCAATCTCCATCAACCCCGTTGAATGGAGAAGTACCTGAGAAGGTGTGGACTGGACAGAATTCATTGTACAGTCATCTCAAGGTGTTTAGATGTAAGGCATCCGTTCACGTACCAAAGGATGAAAGGTCCAAGCTCGATATGAAGATCAAGCAGTGTGTGTTCTTATGGTACGGTAAGAAAAAGTTCGGTTACAGATTGTGGGATCTCATCGAGAGGAAGCTCGTCAGGAGTAGAGATGTGGTTTTCTTTAAAGATCAGTGTATAGAAGACATTGGTAAGCCGGAGAAGAACCAGCCAAGTTCAGGTGAGCTAGATGACATGGATCCGGTTATTCCTCCCGTGGTTCCTGGTGACGGAGGAATACAACAAGGTGCAGAGGACGAGGGATTTCTTTTAGAAGATGGACCAGGGGAGCAGCCCCCACTTGATTCACCTGTTAAGGCACAAGTGAGGCGGTCATATAGAGACAAGTAGTCATCCAAGAGGTACTCGCCGCATGAGTACATTATGCTGACTGATTGGGGAGAGCTAGAAGATTATTCTGAGGCCCTAACCGATGAGCATAAGGAGAAGTAGTTGAAAGTTATGCAAGAGGAGATGAAATTCTTACATAAGAACCACACCTATGATATGGTGAAATTGCCTAAGGACAAGAAAGCTTTGAGCAAAAAGTGGGTGTTTAGAAAGAAGGTTAAGTAGAAGAATTCACAGACAAAGTTCAACGCCAGACTTGTGGTAAAAGGGTTCAGTCAGAAGAAAGGCATAAACTTCGAGGAGATATTCTCACCGATGGTGAAGATGACATCCATACGGGTGTTGCTTGGGTTAGCGGCTAGTATGGATCTGGAGATAGAGCAGTTAGATGTTAAAACTGTATTCCTCCATGGTGACATGGAAGAAGAGATCTACATGCATCAACCAGAAGGTTTCGAAGTCAAGGGCAAAGAGCATATGGTGTGTAGGCTGAGAAAGAGCTTATATAGACTGAAATAAACTTCACAGTAATGGTACAAGAAGTTTGTCTCGTTTATGTTGGAGCATGGGTATGACAGAAAGGAGTCTGACCATTGTGTGTTCACGCGCAAGTTCTTAGATGGTGATTTTTTAGTTCTGCTGTTATATGTTGATGACATGCTCATCATGGGAAAGGACATCAAGAAGATCGACAAGCTGAAACAGGAGTTGGGTAAGTCGTTTATGATGAAAGACTTAGGCCTGGCTAAACAGATCCTAAAAATGGAGATAACCCGTGATAAAAGCAGCAGGAAGCTTTGGCTGTCACAAGAATGATATATTGAGAAAGTTGTACAGCAGTTCAATATGAATGTCGCGAAGCCGGTCAGTACTCCACTGGATGGTCACTTCAGATTGAGCGACAGGTAATGTCCCAAGACGAAGACAGAGGTGGAAGAGATACAGAAGATACCCTATGCGTCAGCTGTAGGAAGTTTGATATATGTTATAGTGTGTACATGCCCAGACATAGCTATGCGGTTGGTGTTGTCAGCCGGTATCTTGCCAATCCTAACAAAGAACATTGGGCAGTAGTGAAATGGATACTGTGGTATCTAAGAGGCTCATCTAGGTTGAGCCTATACTATAGTAACGATAAACCTATGTTAGAGGGATACACAGATGCAGATATGACAGGCGACATAGACTCTAAGAAGTCTACATTGAGGTTCATGTCACGTTTGTAAGGGGAGCGATTTCTTAGCAGAGCAAGCTATAGAGGGTCGTATCATTATCGATGACAGAAGCTGAGTATATTGCAGTCATAGAGGCATGTAAAGAGATGCTTTGGATGAAGAGGTTCTTACAGGAACTTAGCTAGAAGCAGGAGCAACATGTGGTCTATTGCGATAGTCAGAGTACTATACACTTGAGCAAGAATCCAAGTCAGCATTCCAAGTCGAAGCACATAGAGATTCGGTATCACTGGATTAGGGATACTTTGGAACAAAAGGTGTTACAGCTTGAGAATGTCCACATGGACAATAATGGGTTAGATATGATGACTAAGGCTTTGCTTAAGGGTAAGTTTGAGGTTTGTAGAAACCAGACTGGCTTGAAGAAGGTAAATTCTTCGTGGGTTAAAAAGGCAGAGTTTTGATGGGGGTTTTTCCCCGTGCTCGACTAGTCGTGAGACCTACATGACCGTTCGAGGGCTAGTTGTCACGCCCCAAACTCGGAAACCGGGCTCACAAAATTCCCGATCGCCGAATCCGGCGCCGACAGCCTCCGTAGAACCCCATTCTCGGCTCCTAGCTCCCATTCGCCAGGTTCCGATCCTGGGATGCTACGAGGAGGATTTTAAATACCAGTTTGTTTCGTAATAAGCATAACCAAAGGCATAACCCACAAACAACAACCAAGAAATCCATTACATTTCCACTATGATCAAAAACTTTACAAGTACAATGGGCATAAAGGGAAATACAAGGGTAAATAACGGAAACTCCAAAATGACCAGCAACGCGCTCCTGCCTCAACGCTGCTGCGATCCAACGTCACCTGCACGCAACGGTCGTGCATAAGCTTACAGAAAGCTTAGAGGGTGGTGAAAGTGTGTGCGCAAGGTAGTAATATGAATGCAATGTCTGAGTGATGCGGAATATGCAAATGGAAACATAATATCATGAGCCGTACCAAGGCTTATGCGATGCAAGACATGAATGGTATCGGCCATCCCAAGGCCATGCAATGTATAATGCAACTCAAGCATACAGATACTCATCAATGTCCACACATCAATACAGCTCAAAGTATGGAATATCACCGGGGTCTAGTACACTCTAAACCAGATTGCCGCCACATCGCGCACAATAAGGTAAGTGGAAGAGACCTCACTATCCGTCTGCCAATATCGGGCGCGACTCGTCGATAGCGGACCCATTCCTCGAGCTGGTCAAACTCAGCCTAGCATTGCCCCCTACACTCGGGCGGGTAAGGCCGTACCCCCTTCCAACCGACCACGACACAGTGGAGAGCGTAACCGTCTGGTAATCGGCACTCAACGCTCATCTACCCACTCGGTCTAGACGTTGAAGCAACCTCTTGGTACCATAAGGGTTTAGGGACTTTCACCCAGGGATATCTATAGTACCCCATGTAGAACAAGATTTCCGGGATCCAATCCTGCCAACCACGATGCGTCTGTGGAGGCTACGGCCCTGATGTTGCTAGGGCGTACAATACCCATGTCACACAAGTGCGAAATGCATGATTCACGCTGTCCAGTCATGCAACAATCCATGCGCATATCATGCGCTCATGTAGGGCAATACTGCCTAACCAGGAGCCCATAACAACCTGCCCGAAGGCATATGCCATGATCAGTCAATCCCCATATCAAGCATACATATGATGCGTATGATCATGAGTCATGAAACTATACTAACATGTAAATGAGTGATGAACCATCCTTACAACGCAGATGGGCCTGGACGGCCGAAATACAACAAGTACGGCCCAGTAATGGGCCCTAAGGAGAGTCGTAATGTGGACATCCAACCAACATTACACTCGCAATGTGGACGTCAAACCAACATTGCTCCCCAGGCACGATCTTCTTAAACTTTGCTACGTAATCGGTATGGGATTACACATTGCAATGGGCCTTAGGTTCACCCCATTGGGCTTTTCATATATATATCAAGTGGCCATATCCTATGGGCCTTTTATTCATCAGATGGGCCACATAAATGGGCCACACCAATGGGTCTTATGTACATTGCAATGGGTCAAACCCGTGGGCCTTGGATTACATCAATTTGGACCTAGTCACATGAGTCTAATATGTATCAAATGGGCCACACCAATTAGGCCCCACATGTAGATCAAGTGGACCTTAACCCATAGAACTAACATGAGTCAAATGGGCCCAAATCCCTAGGACTTACATATATCAAATGGGCCTAACCCATGAGACTTCAATAAATTAAATGGGTCTAACCCATAGGCCTCGTATGCATATCAAAGTGGGCCTAAACCCCTAGGCCTTACATATATCAAATGGCCTACTTCCATGGGCTTTAAATTTCAACAAAAGGGTCCAATTGCATGGGCCTTGAAGTACATCCAATGGGCCTAGTCCCATGGACTTGCAACACATCATATGGGCCTAAGTTCTTAGGCCTTAAATGAATCTAATGGGCCTAGCCCATAAGCATTTCATAATTCAAATGGGCCTAGCCCATAGGCCTGTTACGAATCAAATGGGCCTAACCCATGTGAGCGGCCCACCCATCTAATAGCCTCAGGCCTTTTTCTTTTTTTTTCTTTTTTTTTTAAAAAAAAATATATAAAAATAATCCCACCAAGGGGATGGACGACTTGGATGCATCACGTCCATCATGGTGGGTCCCACTGTCGCTGGACAGTGAGGACCACCCATTTATTCCAAGGGCCCCACCGTTGGGAGAGAAATCACATTACAGTGGGTGCTACCGTCCACTGGACGGTGGACTTGATACCCATGCACTATCGTGGATCCTATGTGGGGCCCACCGAATTGTTTAGATGTCATCCAGTCCATTCATAGGGTCCCTCGGGCCTGGGTGAAGGGACAACATAAATTTCAGCTTGATCCAATACTTCTGTGGGCCCCAAGAAAATTTTCAAAGGCAAACATTCAATTCTACTGTTTTCTGTGGTGTGGGCCATCAGAGCCTTGGATGGGCCTGAATTTTGGCAGAGGCCCACTTTAGAAGGTGGCCCACCACATGAATAGGTTGGATCGCAAATAAACATCTCAGTGGGGCCCACGAGCAGGGCCGTGGGTGGCCAGGGGCCGCCCGCCCGCCTGCCATCACGCCTGCACGAGCAGCGTGCAGCGCTGCCAGCGCCGTTGGGTACAGAGGCTCTGCCTCATTGAGTTTCATTTTTTGAAAAAAATTGTTTTCTCGGGCTTTTTCGCACGTGGGACCCGCTTCGTCAAAATCTGTCCCGACCATGGCGTTCAGCGGCTCGAGGCCGTCCAAATGAGTCTAGAGTTCGAATTTTTTTGGCGCATGGAAAGCGAAATAACACCAGAATTAACATTTGAATGGTGAAGATGCAACATTCGGCGCTATGGTCCACCAGATGATCTGATTAGCTCCAAACTTCTACCCAACGGCTAAAACGCCGTGGGTAAGAGGATGGACGGCTTGGATCGGGCTTAAGCATTAAGGTGGAGCCTATGCAAGTGGGCCACCAAAAGCCCTCTTTCATTCTTACCTTTTTCTTTCTTTCCTTCCTTAAAAAAAATAATAAAAAAAAACGTCCAGCGTCCCAGACGCTGGACGGTGTATTATAAAATTTATAAATATATTTTTTTGATGATGGTGGGCCCTGATGAAGTGGGCCCCCCACTGATGGGTGGCATGGGAGCAACGACCAAGGTGGACCCTACTTGAGAAAAATCAAATATCTCAAAGTGGGATCTATTCCAGTGGGCCACACCATCCTTTTTCAATAAAATAAAATAAAATGAAATAAAATACAATAAAATAACAGAGAGAGGGAGAGAGACATGGAGAGTGGGACACGGCTTGTGATGGAGGGACCCCGTCATTATGGGCCCTCCCATTCATGAAATCATACAAGAAATGGGTCCCTTGCACATGGGACCGTTAAAAATGTAAATCAACGGTGGAGATCCATTCTCCACCGATACGGACGGTCTAGATGACCTTTCCAAATGAAAATAAGCATCATGATGGGGTCCATGGAGAATGGCCCCATCATGGAACGATCATGATGATCTAAGTGGTCCATCGGCCACAATTTTTAGGGTGCCAAGTGAGATCCACACCATTGATTGGTGGGCCTCACTTGGTCCATCATAAAAGCAAGTAAAACTACCCTATAGAGGCACCCACCGTCCGATCTTCTCGCTCCTAGGGGTTCCTTGGCACCTTGGCTTCAACTTCAACGGTTAGGATGAAGAATGGAGGGTTGAGATGGGAGATTTTGGGGTAGGAAGGTGGGCCACTTGGAGCTTAAGGAAGGTTGGAATTCTCATACGTGGGAGCCCTTGCAATTTCTTGTTGCTTGGAAGTTTTGGAATGAAAAAGAGAGTAAGAGAGAGAGTGATGTAAAGGGAGAGAGAGAGAGTGATGGATGGATGGGTGAGTGATGGTTGTGTAAGAAAAGTATGGGTTAGGAAGACTTTTGTGGCTTTTGTGTAAGAGAGGTATGGGATGTGGAGACTTTTGTGGTTACTTGGGAAAAGGGATGGAGGTGATGTGTACTTGACATGTGATGGGTTGATGGGTGATTGATTGATGGGATTGATGTGATTGATGTGACACATCGTTGAGATTCTCTTGGTTTTCGCAACGCGCGGCGTTTTCTCGCACCGAACGTTGGCTCATATCTCTTGATCAGGGTATCGCCTTGGCGCACGAGTCGCGGTATCGGAACCGCAACGTCGGCGCGGTCGCTATGGTATAGGTCTCGAGTTGAGTCGACTCGGGTTGTCGGCACATGAATCTGGGTCGCGCGTCGATACTGGTTAAGGGTCGAAAGTTGCCGGAATTCGACCGGTAAGACCGCGGAAGTGTACGGAAAGGTACGGACCAAAATACGGGTCTTACACTAATGTACGACCATTCGTGGAGTCGAGCCCTGACTTGACTCAAAGTCCAGCGACTTTGGGTTATTTTTCTCCAGGGTGCTCGACCGGTCGAAGGTGGTTCTCGACCAGTCGTGGGTGGTGTTCGATCGGTCGTGGCATCGTCTCGACCAATCGTGGTTATGCAGTTTCGTTCCGCGATTTTACAGATTATGAAAATCTGAGTCCTTTGGCAATTACGATGCGGAAAAGAGTTTCCTAAAATTATAAATAGGGGTTCGTAGGATTTTTCTAGGAATATGAAAAATACAAGAGAGCTATCAAAGGTGTGTGTGAGAGAGAGAGAGAGAGAAAAAGAGAGAGAGGAAGCTTGTAGAAGGGAGGTTAGCACTTTTATGTCCTCGTAATCGGTAAGATCTCTCCATTTTCTTTGTTTCTTTTATTGTTTATCCACTCCTGCATGAGTGAAGAATATTATAATGTTCTACTTTATAGTGGATTATTGATTTAGACGAGGTTCCGTGGTTTTTATCTCTTCGAGAGTTTTCTATATAAAAATTTCTTATCTGGTGTGGTTTGTGCTTTGATTTTATTTCATTGCTTTATTATTTCATAATTCTGATTTGTTTCGAGAGGCTAAATCCTAAGGTTTTGTGTAAGGCCCTCAACAACCACGAGGGGAAAAAAACAAAGACCAAAGTAGAAAGAAATTGACATCAATTAGTGTCGAAGTCTCTTGATATACATTAACACGCTAATCCTATATTAGTTGGACCTCTTACAGCAAGCGATGATTTATCAAGGTGTCAACGGCTAGCCATTGAGGAAATACACAGGGGTGTGTGTATGTATTCTCAATTTTAAAAGATACATCCTTAATTTTAAAAATACCCCACAACATATAATATATCTACATAGAAGTTAAGACTAACAAACATGATATAAACATAAATTCATGGCATGCATATTAAATAAGGTTCATGATTTTTTATTTTTTATTTCTTTTTACATCCTTAATTTTGAAAATATCCAACAAAATATAATATATCTACATATAAATTATGGCTAGCACATGATATAAACATAAATTCTTAGCATGCATATTAAATGGGATTCATGATTTTTTAATTTATTTCTTCAAATAGGGTTCATGATTAGAGGCATCCGTGGCACAGACCGTCTGCCAAGGGGTTTGATGACTGTACTCATCACCACCTTTAGATGAATTTTGAACATTAAAAAAAAAGATCTTCAATGACTTGCATTCAACTCTAAAAAAATAAAAATTAAAAATTAAAGGTTAGAATACTCAACAAATTATAATCATGGGATAATTGCTTATTTATAGTAATAGGAAGAACATGAATGGATTCAATGTTTGAATAGTTAGATTTTTATTTTATGTGTTAATCCAATCAAACCCGAACTACATTAGAGTATTAACATTCCTTAACTTGGGTTGGTTCCCAGGCCTTTTGGCTGACTTATGATCTGGTGCTTCATCACCAGTCCATCTGATCCAATCAAAGGTGGGCCCACCTGAATTCCATGGTGCGACAGATAGGTTGGCATTTGATAACTCCTCTTTCTAGAATCCACCCAATGATAAATCACGTTTGGCATGTGAATGGCAGATTTGGTAATTTTCCAATATCGAAATCGCGTAGAGACCACCGTCCGCGACACATTTCAATTTTATCCAAATCATGGGTCCTCGACCCAGGATATGCATACTATACTAAGGCTTTGAGCTTGTAGTATTGGACCCATGGTTCAGTAATCCGGGCCGTTGATATTTTGGCTCACATAGAAATGTAATGATCTGAAATATTTCCAGGTATAGAAGATCAAAACCACTAATCTTGGCCGTTTTTCATTTGCACGTGTAATATCATTGGTTTCTTGTTTTCACCGTTTATTTGTAAGCCACAAATCCAAATGTTATAAAAATTTGATGGAAGATTATTTCAGGAAATGGTCCATCCATGGTAGAAACCAACGAGTTAATGGTCTCGATTTCCCATTTGTGGGCCCCACTTGTACAAACCAGTGTACCAAGTATAGCGCTCATGTGGTTCTATCATGGCATGTATGGTATATCTCATTTTCAACGCCAAACCTTTTTGTTTTCTTTTTATTTTTTCTTTTTATTTTTTCTATTATTGAATTTTATTTTTCTTTTGTTGCGATTATAAATGTAGGCATGCAGCAAAGGTACGCACGGCATTTTAAACGGCATTTTTAACATGAATTAAATGACATTTATAATCTTTTCTTGCCCTTTAAAAAGGCAAGCAGATTACGTGGTATGACACACACCACCCATGTGGGTGATGTGCTGACGGCACAAGGGTATGTGGCCCTCACATGATGTATGTGTTATATCCCTATTGTTCATACATTTTGAAAGATAAAAAATAAGCAAATCCAAAGTTCAAATGGACCACACCACAAAGATTAGAGGAGATTGAATGACTGCCGATGAAAGTTTTGGATGAAACTGATATTTGTGTTTTTTTTTTGTCCAAATAGTGTGACCTAATGAACAAGCTGCATAGAAAATAAATATCATAGGGGCCCTAAAAAGGTTTCAATTCAGGGCATCATTGCCACCGTTACTTTCTATAGTGTGGTCCACTTAAGCTTTGGAACTGCCTCCTTTTCAAGCACTTGTCATCAAATGACCATAATCGTGTGGGGCCCACCTTAATAAATGTATTTCATATCCATGCTATTCATCTATTTTTTCAACTCATTTAATGACATTATTCCAAAACTTCAACATATCTAGAATATGAAGTGGACCATGGTGAATGGAAAAAGTGGTGAATGACCATTAAAAACTTTTTATAGGCCACAAAAGTTGTGAATCAAGCTAATCCTTGTATTTTCCCATCGTTCAATTCGAGTTGACCTTATCAATGGGTTGGATGGAAAATAAATATTACACATCCACTTACAGTAGGCCTTGGAAAGCTTTTAACAGTGAGTGTTCAATCATCATCATTTCTTATGTCGTGGTCCACTTGAGATTCGGATAGATGTGTGTGTGTGTGTATAGCGGAACGCTGACCTATGAACCAGTTCGTACATACTACGTACGAACTTTTTTGAAAACCCATCATACATGATGTGGATCCAAAATCTGAACCGTTCATGTGAAGCAGCACCTCGTCAAACCCCTCATGCCGAAGTTTTACTTAAATCTAAGACTTTATGGGCCATGAAAAGTAAAAACAATTTCTTCCCTTGATTTGCATTTTTCTTTGCTATGGCCCAACAGAATTTTAAATTGGGGTGAAAATTTATCACATAGGATTTCATGGAATTCCGCATCACATGAACCGTTCAGATTAAACACCCATGGCATGTGCGCAAAGGTGGGCACATGCATAGGTGGACAGGAGAGCATGACTCTATATATATAAATATAAATTTCTAACAAGCATTTCAGTTGGTCTCCCCGAGCATCCTTGCGCGGGAACTTCCTGCCAAAGGCTTTCCACAGATCCGCGTTCATTAATGATATGCAGCCCTACCTATGTAGGGTAACACCTTAGTTGGAGAAACACCTGTACCGCTCCTAGATGCAGCCCATGCCTCTCCCAAGATGGTACGATCCTCACCATGGGAGCCACCTCAATTTATCTATTCTACGTCCACGCTCCCAAAACCTAAAGTGAACCGTACCATAGGGAACAAGGGTGACTTACCATTAAAACCTTGTTATGGCTATAAATGTTTTAGATTAAGCTGATATTAATTTTTTCCCTTCATCCAATTTGGTGTCGCCTTATTAACAGGTTGGATGGTAAATAAACATTATGGAAACATCACAATGGGCCTTAGAAAGTTTTTAATGGTTGGCCCTGTTGATTTAATACAAGTTTGATGGCTGATGGCTCTGTTCCATCTTTAAAAAAAAAAAAAAAAAGTTAATAATGGTTGGACGTTCAATCACCATTGTTTCCTATAGTATGGTGCATTTTTTCTTTTCTTTTCTTTTTTTTGGGGGGGGTTAGCTTGTTAGTACACACCCATGTCAGTACACACACTCCATGTTAGCCACCCCTACTAGGGATCAATACCAAGACCTTGAGTGGTGAAACGAGGTATCACTACTCAGTCTGCCAGTTGAGCTATGGATCTGGGTGTGGTATGGTGCATTTGAGATTTAGATCTGCTTCAATTTTGGACTCTTTCCATAAAATGATCTAGAAAAACAAATAGAAAGTGTTGATATAGAATATATACATCAAGGTGGGCTCCACGGTAAGGGCCACACGACATTGGGTGAGGCCGGGATCGCACCTAATCTGCTCCCCTCAAAAGGTACATTAGCTATGTTTTTCATGACATGTTCCGTTGATCCAATGCTCCACTCTCTTGATTGATCACAACTTAAAACCTCATTATTCGTAGACTTTTCACATATTAAATGAATGGGAAAGATCATTTAATGTTTGAAACTTGAGCTTTTTTCCCAAGTAAATTGTAGGAATGTTATGAGACCCAAAATAGCACTCCTTTTAAAAAAACTTACTCTTTTAGACTTAAAAATACTTTCTGCTTTTTTTTTTTTTTGGAATGAAAATGTCCTTCAACCTTCTTCTCCATACCTTCTTTGTTTACCATTACTTTTCGATTAGCTCTTCTTTTACAACTATACTTTGGTGATCTTTTATGTTTTCCAAGTACTCTCTAACAATCTTTTGTGCTTTCCAGTTACTGTCTCATGCAGAAACTCTCACCTTAAGAAAATGGGTTATGAGCATGTTTAAGAAGAAGATGAGAATAATGAGATGAAAACAAAAATTACAAAAAAATCACTTTCAGAAAATTTCTTCTTTCTTTTTTCAAAAGCTTTGGGTCTTTTGTCAAGAAACAACAACAATCACTCATGTAACGATAATGATTGATGATGTAATAAAATCAGGAATTTTTATTTTATTTTATTTTACACACACACCCATGCACGCCGTTATGGGATTTCACTACCTATGGGTTTCAAACCCAAGATCTCATGTTGAAACTCCTCAGAATCTACCACTCGGCCACATTGCCCAATCCCATGAAAATGCTCATAACTCCCTTATGATCATAAGTCGGATCAAGTAGATCTTGGGCTCATGATGTAAAACGTGTCACAGAGATATTCTCAGCATGGTTGAGCCACAAGAAGATGGACCGTGAATTGACCATAACTTTTGATCCGGGTATCGTTACGGGGTGTACAACCTATCAATCTTTACTGAAACGGGCCATCCGGGGTGAACCGACCCACAAAATGGGTCGCATCTGTCCGTTTCATCAGAAAACGTGCGCTTTCAGCTCAAAAATGAATTTTTTTAAAAAAATTACTATTTTTAGTAATTCTGAATTTTTAAATATTTTAGAGTTTTAGATTTTCTTTTCTTTTGAAAATAACTTTTAGTTATACTAGGACTCTTCTAGAGAAAGTTTATTTGCAATTTTTATTTTGCAATTTTTATTTTTAGAAATTAGGCCTTATAAGAGTTTTAATAGAATTAGGATTTGTGTTAGAGTTAGAATTTTGCTATTTTTGATAATTACGAATTCTAGTTTATTTATTTTTCTATATTAATGGTGTAAGGAGACACATTAAACAATTATCAATTATTCATCAATTAATTTCAAATTTTATTAGAATATATTTCTATTCTCTTGCTTTCTTTCCTCGTAGATTCGAGAATTCTCTATGAGGAGTCCAGAGAAGCTCCGTGGATTCGGAGTAGTTATCCTTGAGGAAGATCGTGATCGACCTCATCACATTCATCCCTGCGTCAGCTCATTAGAAAAGATAATTCAATGACCTTTTTAAATAGGACTAGAATCATATCATTTTGACACCCTTTAACTATTTAAAGTGGGCTTAAAGTCTATCTTATATTCGTTTTTGTTTCTAAAAGTAAAGTTTTTGCTATTTTTTCTCTTTCCTTCTATCCATTTCTTGTCAAAAGATTCATCTAAGTAGAATCTTTTGAAAAAAGAATAATAACCCATATTCTAAATGTAAATGTTTTACAATTATTTTTTTTTATCTTATTTCTTCTTTTCTTCTCAAACAAGCTTAGAACTCATTTTTCTAAAATGAGAGTTTTTTATCAGAGAGAGAGAGAAAGAGAGAGAGTAGTTAGAAAGCACGAAATATTGTCGAAGAGTAATCGAAAATCAAAGAGTAGAGATAAAAGAAGACGGTATGGGAAAAAAGGTGAAGGAGCATTTTTGTCCTAGAAATAAAACATTTTTAAGACTAAAAATGTAAATTTTAAAAAAAGGGTACTATTTTGAGTCTCCTAGTAGACTTGGGGTTTACTCAAGGAAAATTAAATCCCTTGAAACTCTTTGCAGCAATCTAGTCAGATGATTGTGATCATTCAATAATTGAAATTTCTGGGCCATGTTTAGCTGATGAACAATCCAAATTAATGGTAAAATGGGCTCTAAATGAAGAGGGTCTTCAACATTAAACATTGGTAATTTCTTGCTAGTTCTGCACATGTGAGGCCCATGTTTTGGGGATCTCAACTGTCGGGAATGGTTCATAAATTTCCAATATCAAAAGGTGTTAACCCTTTGATGAACAGCCCGTATAGACCATTTTTAATGAGGTAATGTTAGGATCATATTTTTGGAACAACCCTATGTTGGACATAGGCCAGTGGGGCTCACTGGTGAGCAATCAATAGTGGGTGGGTCCCACAAGTTTAAGCTTCTTCTGGCCTTTTTTCTTTTTTGTTATATTTCAAATTCAACTTTGAATTTGATTTATGATAGGTGATAAGGATAAGACCAGATGATATGGTCTCATCCAATCTCATGCGATCTCTCATTTCTTTCCTATATAAAGGATGAGACTCTCTTTCCTGTGAGACATAATAAGTAATACCGAGAGTATACGGGAAGAGATATAGTGTGCACATTAGCTTGTCTATTTTGGCTTGTCCTTGGGACGATCCAATCCATATATCGCAATCCAGGGTCACTATATACCATAGGATTCGAGGTGTGAATATCTAGATCCATCTGCTCCAATAGTAGCTAGGCGGGCCGTTGGAGCGTCAATCTTCTACTTTGTGAGGGTCCCAAAACTCGTGTAGACCGTCAGATTTGAGAGCTCAACTTCCGTGCTTCCCTACACCTTAACCTATATACGGTGGGCCAGATCATGTGGAATGTCTTCCTCATCGATTGCAAACTAAGTAACTCAGTAGACTATGGAGTGCTGAGTAAACTCTATGAGGCCCACATGTGTTGTATGTGTCTTATCCATGTTGTCGATCTGTTTTATTGGCTCGTTTTATGGCATGATATATACCATTTCCAAAGCTCAAGTAAACCACACCACATGCAATAGTGTGGATTGAGCCCCTATGGTTGAAAATTTCTTTAAGGACATAAGTTTTGAATTAATTATATTTGTGCTTTCCTTATATCTATGTATGTGTGACCTTATGAACAAGTCAGATGGCAAATAAACATTAATGCGGCCACTAGGAAGGGTTTCAACAGTGACGCATTATCCCCACTGTTTCCTATGGTGTGGTCCTTAAAGGAGCTGGAAAAATGGATGGACCTACGACGTGGATAAGGCATAGATATCACGTGCAGGCTATACGAAGTTGACTTGGTACGATATAGGATATTCAGCTTATCGAGTTACTCAGAACACAATCTGCATTCCTCATAGAAAACAAAAGTATTATCTTGTTTCAAAACTTTTGTGGCCCCAAAAGTTTTTATTGATGGATATTCAATCACCACTATTTCCAATTGTGTGGTTCCCTTGGGCTTTTAAACTGCCCAATCTTTGGGCTCATGTTCTAGAATAAGTTGGCAAAACATATGGATAAAAATTAAGATAAAGACAAAAACATCATGGTGGGCTTCAAACAGCCTACACTAATTAGCTTGGCGGCATTGGCATTGCCACCCAATTTGCTTCCCTCCCTTACATCCCTTCCTCACCAAGACACAAGTCCCCTATTGGAGTAAACCAGATCCTTATCACACCAAAATGATGTTAGCCTAAGACAGAACAAACTTGAATTAATCATAATCTGTGTACTTTACAAAAGCATGTACAAAGAAGATAGAACAATCACAATAAAGCAAAATAACTAATAAAATGATCACACACAGAACATAATAACATTTACGTTACATGAAAAAACCATGGCACAAAAATACAGAAATCCACTATAATTAAAACCTTAAAGTTTTACATGCTCACATTATTCATTCCCAAGCCCTTACAACCGTAGAAACTCTCTCTCTTACTAAAGCACTTGCCTCTTGACAGAAAACACTTGTATTATTTTGGTCATAATTCCGAATTAGGCTTAAATTTCCTTTACTTACACAAAAACATGCAAATTAACAATCACACATTTGGTCAATTGAGCTTTCAACAAATACTCTCGGTCGACCAAGGACATCACGCGAGGTTTGATCAACACAAGACTTTCTCAGTCTGAAAGGCAGAAAGTAAGGCATCCCACGCAACATAAATTGCATTGGAGCAACATTTAATTGGGTCAAATCTTTGAAACATTAGTACTCGAATGAACCACTTTCAAACATGTGTTGCATGGCCCATCTCTAATAGGAGCACATGACCTAATTAAACGTCACCATGTCAGACCTTGCTGTATTCGGTGGATGGCAGTTTGGCTGGTGATCCCCACACCAACCAACTGGCTAGTACAAAAACTCTTTGGGCCTTTTAAGTTTTTTCAAAAAGGTGGGAGCACATTCCCTTTAACTTTTTGTTGAAATTTAAAATTTTAAAAAAGAAGAAGAAGAAGAAGAAAAGAAACAGGCTATTTAGAGATTCGTGCAGGCACCAGAGAAAGAACAAACCATGCCTAATATATGTACTCCCCTTACCATAGCTAGGATTGCCACACAAAGAACCATCTACATTTGGCTTAAGTCAGCCAAGGTCCAGCCGAACCAATTTGATAACTTCAAATATATGTTCCTTGCTGCAAATGGGCTGGAAACAAGAGAATCCGGGTCAATTCCCTCACCCAGCATCCTATTTCCGCCCTTAGCTACCTACTCTTTTTTTTTTCTGTTTTTTTTTTTTTTTTTGACGCACCCACACACTCACGCTTGTGGAATTTCACCACCTATGGGTACTCGAACCCTTGACCGGGAGTTGAAACTCCCGAGAGTCAACCACCCGGGCAAGATTTAAGACCCACCTTAGCTGCCCACTTCAGACCTTGGTAATAACTCCACCCCTCAATATCATTATCATATTCCCTTTATACATTCAACCATTCAACCCTTACGAAAGTTCATAAACAATAAAGCACGGGACCATGCCACCAACCATGATACATGTCCTTTATCCACATCGTCCATCCATTCCACTAAATCTAGGGCATGAGCCCACAGGTTCAAAACTCAAGTGGACCATACACAAGAAATGGTGGGTATCAAACGGTTATTGTGAAGAGCTTCTTTGGGGCCACCGCAGTGTCTATTTTCCATCCAACCTGTTCATAAAGTCACCTAACCCTAGATGAAGGGAAAACACAAATATTAGTTTGATCCAAAACTTCTATGGCCCTAAGAAGTTTTCAATGGTAAGTGTTCAATGGTTACTATTTCTTGTGATGTGGTCCACTTGAGCTTTAAATCTACCTTTTCTATTTTGGCTCTTGAATTAAATAATGTGGCAAAATAAATGGACGGTGTCGATGAAACATAAGTCATGATGGGGACACAAAGCTTTTCGACCAACTATCTGGAATCAGCTGCCAAACCGCGTCCTTTTCGGTGAAGCCCGCCTCATGCAATGCGCTACCCCCGTACTCCATCGATAAAAGGGTAATTTCGTGTTTTGAGAGGGAAATTTTCGTTTTTTGGAAAAAGTTTCAGACTCGGACACACCACCGACCTTGGTAGTGTGTTGACGTGGTAAAATTTTGCGAGTCCATCGTATGAAACGGACTGCCTACTCCCCCTGCCACCGGCCCCGTGGTGGTCGGTGCTCCGTGGGCCCCACCATGATGTATATATTTCATTCATTTTTAAAGATCATTTTAGGGCTTTATCCAAAAATTGAGGAGTTAAAAATCTCATGTGGACTAGGCCATAGGAAAAAAATAGTGATCCGATATCCACTGTTTAAATCTTCCTAAGGACCACTGTACTATTTATTTGAGATCCAATCTGCTAACTAGGTCATAAAGACTCAGATGAAGGAAAAACGCAAATATAAACTTAATCCAAAACTTTTATGGCCCCAAAAAAGTTTTTAATGGTTGAGGTTCATTTGACACTGTTTCCTATAATGTGACCGGTTTGAGATTGGGACATGCCTTATTTTTTGCCTCATATCATAAAATGATCTAGAAAAATATATGAACGGCATGGATGAAATACATACATCATGGTGGGGCCCATAGAGCACCAACCATCAGCCATTGGCCGGTGGAGGGGGAGTAGCCATCCATTTCCGCCATTGTAATGTATGCGTTCTATCCGTACCGTCCATATATTTTGTCAGGGTGCTCTCGGGTATAAAAGATAAAAAATAAAAATAATAAATCACATCCAAGGTTCAGGGGGACCATACCATAGAAAGAAAGCATTGGGAACAATATAGTCTACTGTTGAAGTTTCCTTAGGCCTTATGTGTTTATTTGCTATCCAACGTCACACGGACTTTGATAAAAGAAAATCACAACTGTTTCTTCTCAAACTTGTATGACTCTTAAAAAGCTTTTAAAGGTCAACATTCAATCCTCGCTTTTTGTGGTGTTATGCATTTGAGGTTTGGATGTGCCTTACATTTTAATGTAGAATCAATCAAACATACTTTCATGGCAAAGATGAGCCAAATAATTAAGGGCCAATCAAAGGTGAAAATGATTTAAAACATCAGAACCTTAAATAGTCATATCTTTGCAAATATGAATGATTTTTTCAACTTATTATATATGATTTTGGAGTAAAAGAACTTACTTAAGCCAACTAACTTAGATTGCCCCTGTTAGATTTACAAGATTCCATCAAATTAATAATCAAAAGTCACATTTAATTTCATTTTTACTATAAATAATAAATTTTATAATGCATATAATTTTTGATTCTTTGAGTTTTAGAAGTCCAACATAAAATTAGCTTTAGGAGAATAATATAGTTGGGCGAATTCGACACTTACTATTTTTTGCCGAAAATTATGAAGTCTTAAGCAGGAATAAAAGTTGTCTATTAATAGTAAGTCACATTTTTAAGGTGTTTGGGTTGGAATAAAAATCTAAAACTCCATATTGAGTTTGATATATTTATTTATAGATTTGTAATTTTATTTTTTATTATCAATTAATTTATTTCAACTTTATTAAGAATTATTCTAGCTTTTATCCCTTGTGTGAGAAATCCGGAGAGCTCCATAAATTTTGAGTTGTCATCCTCTATAGAAGGCGGTAATTGACCTCATCAAGGCCTTCTTGCACCACTTTTGGGCTCATGTATTTAAATGATCTCTTATTCTTTGGGCTCGTGAAATCCTTAACTGAATTTAAAAAAATTAAAAATAATAAAAATAAAAATAAAAATAAAATGGATGAATGGTATGAATATAACATAAACATCAAATTGGAGGCCACAAACCCTAAACTACACAGGTCAGAGGTGTCTCCTGAACCATGAGAATGGAATCCTTTTCTCTTTTTCTCTGTTTTTCTTTATTTTTAGAAAACAGAGGGTGTCCTCACCTTATTTTTGAAGTGAAACTAATCTTCGCAGAAACACAAAATCACCCGCAACTACATGCATCTACTTGAAAAGCAATGGAATGGTCAAGACATATAACATGGTGGGCCACACATATAAATTTAAAAAACAGGAAGCTGTTCGTATCATATGGCAGGCGCCTGACAAACTGAAAGATTGTAAAGCCATCTCTCGACTGTGCATGTTGCAGGACGATGTATCTATCATGTCCATCGATCTACTGGCCCAAGGTATTGATAAAAGTAATTAGAAAATCATGTCCATCCATCTACTTGAAAAGCAATGGAATGGTCAAGACTAACCCGATAGGAATCTCCCATCCATCAATCTCGAGTGCATGGCTACGCCTTCATTTTCCAGCAATATGCAACGTGACCATACGATATGGATAGAGATTGCAGTAAGGATGCTCAACTGACGGAAGGAGATACGTCACACATATAACATGGTGGGCCACACACGGGCCGTTGTACTGTTGTGGACGATTCCAATCCAGCTTGAATGCATACATGCCGCGTGGACGGCTGTGGACACGAAATCACAACTTAAGCTGTGATCTTCGAGTATCACTATGGTCAAGTCAATGGACTTGCTAAAAGATATATAATAGAAAAAAAAAATGATTTAAAATAGAAAATATGAACAAGTGTAAATAAAAAATAAAAAATAAACCATTTAAGGCAGAAAAGGTTGCTGCTTCTTTCTTGCTTTTTGTGGTCAATATCCAACATCTGCAGTATGTAGAATTCTCTCTATAAATTCCTTTCTCTTCTCCTGCATTCCTACCAACATACACTTCTCCACACACACACATAGAGAGAGAGAGAGAGAGAGAGAGAGAGAGAGAGAGAGAGAGAGAGAGAGAGAGAGAGAGAGATATGGAGTTTCTACAGATTTTCCAATCTCTAACCTTAGCCATGGGATCCTTTCTCCTCTTCGTGATCTTGATTGGGGTCTTTCAGTTTTGGGTTTTGCCCGTCAGAGCGAATCAACGGTTACGGAGGAACGGCTTCAGTGGGCCACCTCCAAGTTTCCCACTTGGGAACATTAGTGAGATGAGCAAGAAGGTTAAGAAAGGCTATCATGGTGGGCCTCTAGGGATCACTAATGATATCCATTCATCTGTTTTTCCTTACTTTGTTCAATGGAGGCAATCATATGGTGAGTTGGGTTGATTACTTAAACCATGTTTCTCTTTTGTTAGTGAGATTTCTGATCTGGGTCGTTAGATTTTTGGCCTTTGATCGTTTATGTAAGTCAAATCGAGGCCATCGGATCTTGTTGCAATGATTGCAGTGAGTTCCTCTTAGCACCCTCGATTTGCCTGATAGACGAAACCTGCAGCTACGGAGGAATGACTTAGTGGGCCACCTCCAAATTTCCCGCTGGGGAAGATATTGAAATGCGTAAGAAGGGTTATCATGGTTGGCCACAAGGGATCACATATGATATCCATTCAACTCTTCTCCCTACTTTGATGAATGGAGACAATCATATGGTAGTTTGGGTTGATTCCTTAAACCATATTTTGCTTTCATTGGCGAATTTTATGAAGTGGGGTCCATATATTTCAGCTTTTGATCTCCAGTGTATGGAGATTCTGGGGAGCCCCGAGCACTATAAGTGTATGAGAGGTTGTGAGGATATATGGAAGTTGTTATTGTTTAGATGTTCACGTAAGGTTGGGAACGTGATCAATATCCTCAATCTATAGCTCCACTCGTGGCCTATGCATTCGAGATCCAGATGGTCCAAAAGGAGGCCCCAACCGCATATGGGTTATAGCCTGAAAATCATACAAATGAAATTATCCTGGCGGTCCCATCAAATGAGTTTACGTGGATGTGGACCGTTACTTCTGCGTATTTCCCTTTGGGATACTGATCAAACAGTTAGGATCGTCTAATGGTGAAATTTCTCAAGTATGGATGTAATCTAACATGGAAGGTTTTTCTTTCTTTTTTTTTTTTTTTCAGGGAAGGTGTTTATTTACTGGCTTGGTACAGAGCCATTTCTGTACATAGCAGACCCTGAGTTCTTGAAACAAGCAGCATCAGGTGTGCTGAGCAAGACATGGGGAAAACCAACGGTGTTTAAGAGAGATAGAAAGCCAATGTTTGGGAAAGGATTGATGATGGTTGAGGGAGATGATTGGGTACGCCATAGGCACATCATAGCACCTGCGTTCTCTTCAGCTAACTTCAAGGTGAGAATCCCCCCCCCCCCCCCCCCCCCCCCCCACACACACACAAAAAAATAAATAAATCTAAAACTGTGATGAATCTCACCCGTGCTGGCTTTCCTCATAGCCACGTAGAATCTCACAAGCACCCTATCCCCTCCCTCTCTCTCATGTAATTAGAAAAATAATGGCAGTCGCATGAAGGCACAAGATTTTGAAAAGTTAGATATTTGTGGGAGAAAACAAAAGACCTCATGAGTTCTATAGCTTCTAATTATCTGATCATTGATAATAATCATGCATATCATGATATGCTGTTGGAAAGCTATCAACAAGATACTCTTAAAAATCACGCATATAATATGCCAAAAAGCTATCAACAAGCTCTACTACCTCGCCAATGCCAAATAGCAATTGGCCTTCAAAACAGTTTCACAATAATTTAATTTGTGAGTCAAAGTTGCAGTATTAGGTCATTATTTACTCTCTTTTTTTAGTAGTTTAGATGTTTAGAGAGTCCTATAATATCTTAAAGTTCATTTTTAACTCAGTTAAGACATCTTATCTTAATTTTAGAAAGTATACTATTTTAGAAACTTATTAAATATCCAAGGCTTACACAAGTCATACAAAGGTGGCAATGAGCTGGGCTAGGATTGGGCCAAGGTTGGCCCTGGACTGCCCTAGAGAGTCCTAAGTTATGACCCTAGTCTAGCCAAGCCCTGATGGGCTAAAGAGGGCCCCGCCTGCCTATTTGCCCAAGAGGGTCAACCTCGCCCGGCTGGGGCATATATATCAACCCAAAGATAAGTTACATGTTTGGTATGTGTATTGGTGAATGCGTATTAATGATCATTCATCAACCAATCATACGCCCCACCCAATTATGCTCCATATACATAGATTCTTTTCTTCTTTTTTTTTACACACGCACACACTCACGGCTTAGTGGGATTAATTTCACCACCTATGGATACTTGAACCCTCAACCGGGTGTTGAAACTCCTGAGAGTCTACCACCGGAGGAAGAGTAATTAAGGATCCTCTGTTTACATAGACTTAAATAGTTGCATCAATATAGTTTAGTACATAAAGTAGGGTTTACATTTTGGACAGCTTATAAGTACTTTTCTATCTCTATCAATCCTACTAGAGTATCCAAATTCTTACCCTTAACCCTATAGTCTACAGTGCAAATACATATGTACTATATATACTAGGGAAACGGGTGAAAGGCGGGGCTTTGCCAGCCCTGGCCAAACCTGGCCGAACACAGGCCAAAATTTCAAGCCCTAGCCTAGCCCGCCCAAACACAGGGCCAAGATTTCAAGCCCTAGCCCAGCCCTCTAGCCAAGTGTAGTGCCTCAAACCTTGACCCTTTAGGGCCAGGTTACTTGGGTTGGTCTAGGCATTGTAAATATTCATTCACAATTTATTCAACAATACAAATTTTCTTATTCTCATTTAGAGAATTTTCTATCCTATTCAAGGATTATAATCGTAAATGAAGAAAACGTACCTGTCTCTCTGTCTACTTTAAGAGGACCATAGAAAAAAGTATGCAGGCATGTTTTGTACCTGTTACTTAAGTACATACATATGTAGATTTGCATCCGTCCTTTTTCGATAGAGACTCTTGTTTTTTCTCTATCAGTAATACAACACAAACAGTTTGTAGTACTATCGTATTGCCAAATATAGTAGTATCGGTAATACAACACAAACAGTTTGTAGTACTATCGTATTGCCAAATATAGTAGTAGAAGGGACATATAAAAGAGACCACTTGAGGCACTGTTTGTGAGCTTCTCTTTATTTCCTGCAAACTTACAGTATGTGTAGGGCATCCAAGCCATGAAATAGATGGGCCACACAATGAAGATCGTTTTCCTTGAAAAATAAGTACATTCCCGCATATTCTGGAGAACAACACCCCCACGGTCAGTTAGATCATCAATTATCTATTATTCGATGGTGTGGCCCTTCCAACCAACTGAATTAATCTGATTTCATAGAGTGTGATCTTCCTGGTGAGGCCCACCTTGAAGCATGGCTCAGATTTTCTACACAAGTAGCATTTTCGCAGGAAGAAAGATGAAGCTGCATGTGAACTTGTTAGTATTGTTATTATTTATTTTTATTTTTTTAAGCTTGAGGACCTCAATCTTGTGTTTTTTTTTTTTCGTGTAGAATATGATAAGCATGATGGTGGGGTCCACTACCAAAATGTTAGATGGATGGAGCAGGCTTGTGGAATCAGGCATGCCAGAGATAGATGTGGAGATAGACATTACAAACAATGCAGCAGAGATCATTGCTAAGACTAGCTTTGGAATGGGTAACCATCATGGCCGCCTAGTGTTTGAGAAGCTTAAAGCCATGCAAGTCATGCTCTTTAATTCCAATCGCTTGGTGGGGGTCCCATTCAGTAAGTTCATGTACCTGAAACAAACCCTAGAGTTATGTAAGCTAGGGAAGGAGATCGACCATCTTCTTCTGTCCATCATAACTTCGAGAAAGGCATCGAACGTGTCTGAACCCCAGCAAGACCTGCTGGGCCTTCTGCTAGCCGATAACCCTGTGGACGGTCAGATCAGGAAGAAGTTGACGGTTCAGGAGCTGGTGGACGAGTGCAAGACCTTCTTCTTCGGTGGTCATGAGACCACAGCACTGGCCGTCTCTTGGACATTACTGCTCCTGGCCAAACATCCCGACTGGCAGAGCCTGCTGAGGGAAGAAATCATGGAGATCACTGCAGGAGAGCCGTTAGATTTCGCCATGCTTGCCAAACTAGAGAAGGTAAGGTTTGACTTTACGTGGGACGCGGTTTGCTGACTGCCACTAGCCAGGTGGCTAGTGGTCGGTGCTCCGTGGACCTTACTATGTTGTATGTGTCTTATTCACACCGTCCATCCATTTTTTTAGATTTTTTTTATGGTATGAGCCTAAAAAGAGGTAGATCTAAATTTCAACTAGACAACATCACACGAAAAAGTGTTCAGTGAACGCCCACCATTAAAAACTTCTTGGGGGGCATCATGGTGGAGCGTCCATGATGGAATTCGAATCATAGATCTGGACCGTCCATTTAGTCTAACACACTCTTCATGGTCAATCTTGAAATTAAAAATTGTTAAGATGAGCTAAACTAATGGATGGTCAAGATGTTTGTAAAAAAATAAACCCGATAAATCTGAAGCATTCACTCAGTTTAGTCTCCCTGTTTATGATTCTACTTTGATCAGCTAAAGCTAATGGTCCGGCCATTATAACGAAAGAGACCAATGTTCAAATGATTGGGATGATCTGATCCGTTAGATTTTTTTTACTGGTCAGTTATAATGGTCGATAGGAATGTGTAGACCGTCCTGATCAATGATATAATCTGCCCATGTGTTCAGATACTCCAAATAAAATATAAAGAGTTGCATTAGAGGACTTTTTTTCATACATGCTTTAGTGAAATGAATCAATGATATTGATCTAACCATCCAATGTGCCTCCATGTAGATGGGATGGGTCATGAACGAGGTCCTACGGCTATACTCGCCGGCCCCAAATACCCAACGGCAAGCGAGAGAAGACATCTACGCCGGCAACATCGTCATCCCCAAGGGAACCAACATGTGGATCGACATCGTCGGTATGCACCATGACCCAGCTCTGTGGGGCCCAGATGTTAATGATTTTCGACCAGATCGATTCAAAGATAGCCCACATGGAGGATGCAAGCACCGGATGGGGTTCCAACCGTTTGGATTTGGAGGGAGGATGTGTGTGGGCAGGAACTTGTCCATGATGGAGTACAAGATTGTGTTGACCCTCATCCTATCTAAATTTTCATTCACAATTTCACCCTCCTATTGTCATTCTCCAACCATTCTGCTCTCTCTCAGGCCTTCCCATGGAATTCCTCTCATCCTTCAACCCATTTAGAGAAGATATTTGATTTTATTTTATTTTTGGACAATCCATGTTATCAATCTGATCCGTCCATTTAGCATGTCCCACTATATGTAGGCTTCCTTCAAAATTTATAATTATTTGATCGATTCAGTAGCATGAAAAAATTGATGGACAAGATCGTTCATTGAAGACAGGTCAATCGTGGATGTTTTGGGTCATTCAATTGTTGTGATTCTTGCAAAGCAGCCGAAGAAGCATGGACCCATCCTAATGAATGGTCTAGATGGGTTACAAAGATGCGAAGGAGTACTCCAAATGCAACTGGATACATGAGAAGATTTCCATACACTTACAATCATAAGTCTTTTAGCTTTGTAAGCAATATAAACAGTTTGTTTTATATAGTTATACAAGGAATCATATATAGTATTTTTAAGAAGTATAAAATTAAAAAATAAATAATTATTTTAAAAATTCAATAAATAAGTGGGTAAGAGGGATATTTGCCTTGGCAAAATCTTGTTTCAAATCACCTCAAGGATGAGGGTTCCTGGGCACAACGTGGGCCGTATATCCACCCTATCCATCAGCTTTGCTAGATCATTTTAGGGTATGAGCCTAAAACCAAGCAGATCAAAAGCTCAAGTGGATAACACCAGGGAAACAGCAGGATGATGACACTCACAGTTAAAACATAACTAGGACCCACTGTAATGTTTGCCATACAAAAATATCAGCTTGATCCAAAACTCGTGGTCCTCAAAATATTTGTAATGATGGGTGTTTAGTCACCACTATTTCCTGTTGTGTGGTACACTTGAACTTTTAAACTAATTTTTTTTCTATAATCTCTCTCTATCTATTTATGTAATTTTAATCTACTTTAATTTTGAGCTCATGCCCTAAAATAAGCTGAAAAAAGAGTGGACATCCTACATATAAAACACATATCACAGTGGGCCCCATAGTGTTCAACACAACCTTCTTGGTGATGGGTCACCACCCAATTGGCTTCCCTCCCTCGCCAAGATGGGTGTGGATGCGTGCTGAGACTGTATTAGCAACTACTGCAATCGCTATTGGACAGTGTTCTATGGCCCCCACAATGATTTACGTGTTCTATGCACACCGTTCATCCATTTGGTATTTTTATTTCATGGTATCATCTCAAAAATAAGGCAAATTCAAATATCAGGTGTATATATGTGTTCCATCCACATCATTGGTTTTATGGTATGATCAAAAAAATAAGGCATATTCAAATCTCAAGTGGATCACACTATAGGAAAACCGCCATGATTGGACGGCCACTATTAAAACCTTCTTAAGTTCCATTGCAATGTTTGTTTGCCATCAAAGCTATATATATATATCAGAAAGGTGGGAGCACACCACCTGAATATGTATTGATTGGAAAATTCGTTGTACATCCAATAGGCGGGCACTAAAAAAAATCGAGCCATACTTAGCATAATCTAACCATAAAGAGCCAAAAAAAAAACAAGGAGTATGCCTAAACAGAGCAAAAAGCTTATATTGCTACGAATCTCCTCGCTGCCAGAACAGCCAGCTCAAAAGGCCCACAGGCCGCATGCAACCACCCGCAAACTGCCAGTCACCACCCAAAATCCAAACGGTAGCATTAGCAGCCCACACCACAGCAAACAGCTTCACCGTCAGCCAACAGCGCAACTGCAGTCCAAAATCTGCTCCAGCACTTCAGAGATTAAACACTAACAGCTGGGCCTGCATTCCCACTGCTGCCCGTCCGAGTTTTCCATGCCCATCACCCAGGAGGAAAATTGCAGCAGCTGCAATCAGCCAAAAGCCAATATCTGAGCAGCCATCCATAGTCTGAAGGAGGAACAACATCTGCAACAGAAGACTGGACGCAGAAGCAGCTCAGAAGCTCTGTATGAAGTCACCAAAACACAAGACAGCAGAGCAGACAGTTCTGCCCCTACTACCAGAATACAGTGGCGGCAGGGAGCAGAGAATTGCCCAGATCTTCAAGTTTCGATGCTACAGGAACTCACATAAGGAAGACCATCTGCAAACACGGTAAGAACATGGCAGGAAGATGGGCAGCCCTCCCCATTGTTGCATTATCCCACAGACTCTTCCACTACACCCTGGCCCCGGATTACCCCTCGACAAGCCATCCACATTGAGTTTCAGATAACCCATACTCGGCCTCGACCATTTGACTATCTGCACTGACTTCTCCATCGATGAGGTATTTGGTGATAGTCCTAGCGCCTACAGTGCTATAGATTCTATCAAGAAGTTCCTATCTGGGTTTGACTTTCCCAATCACTCAAGCTGCCAAGAATAGGTGTCCTTTGAATTTAGCAGCATTGCGGCCCCGCCAGAGTTCCCACATAATGAAAATTGGGGCTAAGCCCCAGCCAGAATAAATAGCTAGCCTTCGAATATTCAAATCTCAGGTGGACCACCCTATATATAGGAAAACAGTCATGATTGGATGCCCACCATTGAAACCTTCTTAAGTCTCATTGTAATGTTTGTTTGCCATCGAAGCTATTGATTACGTCACAAAGCTTGGGCGAAGAGAAAACACAAACTTCTGCATAATCCAAAACTTCTCTAGATAGCCTTAGGAAAAGTTTTTAACGGTCGGTGTTCGATCATTTCCAATGGTGTGTTCCCTGAGATTTTGATATATGTGCCTCATTTTTTGGCTTATGCCCTAAATGAGCTGGCAAAATGAATGGATGATGGGGATAAAAGCACATCTATTGTGGTGAGGCCCAAAGAATCTCATCCATTAGCAGCGAGTGGGAAGTCTCGTATCTTACTGAGTAAACTCTTTTGGGCCCACCGTGAATGCATGTGGTTTATCCACGCCGTCCATTCGTTTTTCCGGATCATTTAGGGGTTAAACCCAAAATCGATGCATATACAGAGCTCAAGTGAACCATACAGGAAAAAGTAGACGTATTGATTTCCACCGATCTACGGCCCCCGGTGATGTTTATTTGTCATCCAACCTTTTCATAAGATCATACAGACATGGATGAAGGGAAAACACAAATATCAGCTTGATCTAAAACTTCGGTTGCCCCCAAGAATTTTTCAACGGTAGATGTTCATTTCAAACTTTTTTTAGTGGTGTGGTCCACTTGAATTTTGGATATGCTCCATTTTAGGCTTAAATCCCTAAAATTATGTGGTAAAAGAGATGGACGGAGTAGATACAATGCGTGAATGACAGTGGGGTCCACAGAGTTTGCTCAGTACGCTTCGCGTAGTTAGTTACTCAGTACGTTCAATCCGCTTCCGAAGAGTGGCTATTAGCAGTGTCGGTAGAGCGCGGTTTCGGTTTCGGTTTCGGTGGATGATCCACTGAGGTGGATGGGATCCCTAACTATGGAACCCACTTTGATTTATGTAGCTTACATCTAGGCCATCTATCCATTTTAAAAGCTATTTTTAGAGCATTATCCCAAAAATCAAGCAGATTCAGATCTTAGGTAGACCACACCAAAAAACATTAGTGGTGATTGAATCTCCACTAGATAAAAATTCCTGGGTGCCACCGAAATATTTATTTGCCATCCAATCTTTTGATAAGGTGACAAAGACCTAGTTGAAAGACCCACGCAAACATGAGCTTGATCCGAAATTTTCTGACCCACAGGAAGTTTTTAATTGTCAATCACCACTATTTCCTGTGGTATGGTCCAAATGAGATTTGGATCCGCTTCATTTTTAGTATCATGCACTGAAAAGAGCTGTCAAAACGGTTGGACGGTGTAGATGCAAGGAACATACATAAAGGTAGCCCCACAGTAAGGGATCCTACCCACTGCAGTGGATCTGCGCCCGTGTCGGTAGGCAGTGTGTCCCACAAAGAGATGGGCACCAATCAGATTGCCTCAGCAAACAACGGAAGTCCTTGAAATGGTGACATTGTACTCGACCCAACCATTTTCCAACGCGTATTGTGTGGCCCACCTTTGACAGCATCAGGTGAGCCTATTTAAATGTCAGCACCACATCAGGCCTTACCGTGTTCGGTGAGGCCCACCTCACCTGCTACGATCCGTGAGTGGATTAGGCGTTACTCTCAGTAACATGTTAGTGGGTGTTGCCCCATGACTGTGGGGCCCACCTAGATATATGTGTTGTATATCCACACCGTTCATCGGTTTTTCTAGGCCATTTTAAAGGATGGTCCTAAAAATGAAGCAAGTCCAGATCTCAATTGCACTACACCACAGATTGATCCAAAACTTTTGTGGCCTTTAAGAAGTTTTTAACGGTAGGCATTCAATCTCTACTGTGTGGTGCACTTGAGATTTAGACCTACTTCATTTCTGGAACATGCCATTAAATGAGCTGGAAAACTGATGGACGGTATGGATATACAACACGTACATCATGGTTGGCCTAATCCGCTCCCCACCGTAAACACGGGTCAAAACTCCTGCTTACGGAGAAGGTTCCGGTTGGAAAATTTGCGAAACTAGTCATAGGTCATAGGTTGCTTTTTGAAATTGACATGTTAGTCAGTCTTTTTTACCAATCTTCTTACACTTTGGGCCCTTTCTTTCACAAAAAATCCCGTCCATCCATCTACTACAAAAGCAACGGAATGGACAAAACTGACTCCCTGATAGTTCAGACCAACTCTGAAGTGTTGGTGTCGCGTGGAATGTACACGTGACATCCGCAAATCGTCCGCCGCAGACGTTGGGCATCATGCATCACGTTTGCAATCAATACGGACGGTTGAAAATAAATGTTTGGTGCTAAACGTACGGTGGACAAAATCAGACGGTGTGCAATGTGAACCACGATTTGGACAGTCTAGATTTGAATAAAACTATACCGATGGTACCCACCAGCTTTTAGATCTGGGGATCTCATCCACTTTACACATGGCATTCATGCACATCAAACGACCACTCCCACATGGACGGTTAAGAATAAATATTCAGACCATATTCCAAGTTCAATGAGCAAAATTCAGACGGTTGAGATCATCCAATCAATGCAACGTGACCCACGATATGGACAGAACTGTAGTTAGGATGATCAACTGATGGAAGCAGATACGTCGCACATACAACATGGTGGGCCCCACACATACTGCTATACTACATGCCGTGTGTACAGCCTTGGATCCGACACCGCAATTTAAAGTATGGTATAGTGATAATAGAAAAATATAAAATATAAAATATGAACAAGTGGAGGGAAAAACGACATCTGAAACAAGAAAGGTCAATATTCAACATCTGCAGTATGTAGAATTCTCTCTATTAATTCCTTTCTCTTCTCCTGCATTCCTACCAACATACACTCCCATACAGATAGATAGATAGATAGATAGAGAGAGAGAGAGAGAGAGAGAGAGAGAGAGAGAGAGAGAGAGAGAGAGAGAGATGGAGTTTCTACAGCTTTTCCAACCTCTAACCTTAGCCATGGGATCCTTTCTCCTCTTCCTGATCTTGATTGGGGTCTTTCAGTTTTGGGTTTTGCCTGTCAGAGCGAATCAACGGTTACGTAGGAGCGGCTCAGTGGGCCACCTCCAAGTTTCCCACTTGGGAACATTAGTGAGATGAGCAAGAAGGTTTATAAGAAAGGTTATCATGGTGGGCCTCTAGGGATCACACATGATATCCATTCATCTGTTTTTCCTTACTTTGCTCAATGGAGAGAATCATATGGTGAGTTGGGTTGATGACTTGAACCATGTTTTTCTTTCTTTCGTGAATTTTTTTTATGTGGATCATTAGATTTCGGCCTTTGATTGGTAGTGTAAGTTGAATCGAGGCCATTGGATCCCATTACAATGATCGCAGTGGGTTCTTCTTAGCACTCTCAATTTGCCTGATCGAGCAAATCGACGGCTACGGAGGAATTGCTTTAGAGGTCCACCTCCAAGTTTCCCATTGGTGAACAAAATGAGATGAGTAAGAAGGATAAGAAGGGTTATCATGGTGAGCTACAAAGGGTCACACATAATATCCATTCGTACTGTTCTCCCATACTCTGATGAATGGAAGCAATGAATTGGGTTGATTACTAAAACCATATGTTGCTTTCGTTGGTGAATTTTATGAAGTGGGGGTCCATAGATTTCAGCCCTTTATCACCAGTGTATGGAGATTCTGGGGGCCACAACGAATCTAAGTGGGATCACAAGCACTATAAGGGTATTAGAGGTCAGGAATCTGGATCAAGGAAGTGTGTGATGATGTGGTCCAATTAGATTGTAACAAGGAGAATTTTCCTGCTTGCAGCAAGCAAAGAATCCGGATTCTTCGGAGGTTTTGAGGATAGAAGATTTTATTGTTTAGATGTTCACGTAAGGATGAGAATGTCATACCAATGCAATTATCCTGGCCGTCCCATCAAATGAATTTAGGTAGATGTGCTTACGTGCATTTTTAAATGGTTAGGATGGTCTAATAGTGAAATTTCTAGAGTATGGGTCATCCAAAATGAGGTCTACTAGATGAACGTTCAGTGATGGATGTAATCTAACATAGGTATTTTTTTTTGTTTTTCAGGGAAGGTGTTTATTTACTGGCTGGGTACAGAGCCATTTCTGTACATCGCAGATCCTGAATTCTTCAAACAAGTATCATCAAGTGTGGTGAGCAAGACCTGGGGAAAACCGACTGTGTTTAAGAGAGATAGGAAGCCAATGTTCGGGAAAGGATTGGTGATGGTTGAGGGTGATGATTGGGTACGCCACAGGCACATCATAGCTCCTGCCTTCACTTCGGCCAACTTGAAGGTGAGGATCTCTCTCTCTCTCTTCCACAGACTCAAACGACATGTCCTATTTTAATCCATTTTTAGAGCCTTACATGTAGACTCGTCAATCAAACTATCTCTATCACTCTCCCTCATTTTTAGAGTCCTTGCATTAAGTTGTCGTCCATTTTCAAATCAACTCAGTCATCTTATCCTAATTTTAGAAAGTTTACTATTCCAAGAACGTCACTTGCATAGGGCTTACATAAGTCATATAAAGGAGACAATGGGCTGAGCTAGGGTTGAGCCGAGGTTGGACCTGGCCCCGTTCTAGAGCCCTAAGCCATGACCGTTTAGTTCAGTCCAAGCCCTAATTGGCTAAAGCGACCCCAAGTCCAGATATCTGTCCTATGGAGCTGGCTTAACCCTAAAAGTTAAAGATAAGCTATATGTTTGCTACATGTCCAGACAGTAAGTGATGTAGAGCGGGTCGCGGACAATTTCATGGCCAAGATAGATCAGAAAAGGCACAGTCGACAACATAAGTGATTCGGACCGTTGGACCTTAGATCAGGCGTATCTTGCAATCCGGAATGAGTTATCTGACGTAAAATATATGCATTTGGGGTAGAATGAGCTATTTTAGCCAACCAACCCTGCCATGCCAGGTTGCGTAGGCCGGATTTGCGAGAAACCCCCTGATCGACGATCGTTTTCCCGTTTTAATTTCGTTTTTACTATAAATAGTAAGTTTTAGTTTGCTTATAACTCTTCATCCGTTGGGCTTTAGAAGTTGTGTCCAACATGAAAAGTACTTAGAATAATTAGGAGAACGGTTTGGTGAAGCCAAATAGGACACTTACTATTTTTGGCCAAAAACCTTGCGCACTAGTAGACATCACGACCGCCTATAAATAATAAGTTTACTATTTATAGTAAGTCGTGGATTCTAGGAGTTTTAGTTGTAGTTTAAGTCTGATTTCTTTCCTATTGCTTGGTTCTCTTATTTAAAGGGGTGTAAACTCATTTTTATTCATTCATCAATTAATTTCAAATTTATTAGAATTTATTTCTATTTTTCTACTTTCTTTCTTCGTGGATTCGAGAAGTCTCTATGAGGAGTCCAGACAAGCTTCGTGGACTCGGAGTAGTTATCCTTGAGGAAGATGGGGATCGACCTCATCACATTCATCCCTGCGTCAATTTGGTATCAGAGCAAGGTTTCCCCTCGGGCCGATGGCAAACAACGAAGGTATGAATCAAAATCCTGTGGACGGTGATTTAGGGATTCGTTATCTTTTGGAAAGAATGGAAGCTTTCCATCGGGAGAGTCAGTTGACCATACAAGGGCTGCAGGCAACCCTCGACCGTCTTGCTGATACGCTACTTCCTCCCCGAGCCCTAGGCAGTGCTCCACCACCTATGGTCGCTCCACCACCCGTGGTTACTATACGACGTGACCCCGATTATCGCAAAGTACTACCAGTGGCAAACCGTAGGGCTACACCAGATGATTCTAGTTCCAGCGACGAGGACATTAATGAGGGTTTTAACCGATGACCAATCCATTAAGGCGATCGTCTAGATCGTGCTGAAAGAGACTATCGAGGTAAGGCTGAACTTTCTAATTTTAACGGTTTATTATGTATCGAAGATTTTCTCGATTGGCTAGCCGAAATAGAGAGATATTTGGATTATATGGATGTGTCAGATCATAAAAAGGTAAAATTGATAGCATTTAAATTAAAATCCGGCGCTTCTGCATGATGGGAACAATTACAACTCTCACGAGCCTTCCAGAACAAGGCGCCCATCGCATCATGGCCTCGGATGAGACGTCTTCTTCGATCACGTTTTCTCCCCAGTGATTATGAGCAGATATTATTCCAGCAATACCAGAACTGCCGGCAAGGAAATCAAACTGTTACAGATTACACTGAAGAATTTCAGCGGTTGGCTACACGAAACGATTTGTCAGAATCTGAGTCACAAAAGGTGGCATGATTTATAGGTGAATTGCGACCGGTAATTCAGGATCGAGTTCAGATGTACCCATTCAGGACCGTAGATGAAGTAGTTCAATTGGCAGGAAGGGCAGAAACACAACTTGCAAGAGCTCCTGCTCGTCCCTATCCTTCAAATCGACCCCATATAACAGATCCCACACAGGATCCAGTGCTGGCTTGAGGAAAAGATCCGGTAGGAGAACGTCCTCAACCTCCTCCACCCGTGAACCGTGATACGGGGAGTGGACCATCCAAACCTCAATGGGCAGCACCCACAACAGCGGGGCCGAGTAAGATTTCGAATCCTTATGCTCGGCCAAGGCCGAACAATTGTTACCGCTGTGGCCAACCAGGCCACTTATCAAACACTTGTCCTCAACGTCCAGTAGCACACTTGACTATAAACGAAGGGGGCACTGAAAATGAGGCCGCAGAAGAAGATCATGACTTTGATGAATATGAACAAACCACTGAAGAAATAGCAGGTGGCGGTGAAGTGACAGGTAAGAATCGTGGCGAATCTCTCGTTGTGAGGCGACTGTTGTATACCCCGCGAAAGGAATTACATCTACAGCGGCACAATATATTTCGTACTCGGTGCACTGTAAGCGAAAAGGTATATGATGTGATCATAAACATTGATAGTAGCGAGAACATCATCTCAAGAGTGATGGTGGACAAGTTGCTGCTACCAACGACGAGACATCCTTCCCCGTACTCAATTGGCTGGATAAAAAAGGTGAATGAGACCAAGGTAACTAAAGAATGCACTATCTCATTTTTAAATGATAAACATTATAAGGATCAGATACTTTATGATGTGGTTGACATGGAAGCCTGCCATATGCTACTCGGTTGACCCTGGCAGTCGGACCGTGATGCGACCCATCGGGGATGAGACAATGTATACGTATTCGTCAAGGATAGTCGAAAAATAATCCTTGCCCCTATGGCGGCAGAGAACCACCCTGAAGCCTCTAAAGTGGAGGGGAGTTCTCTCTTAACCATTCAGAATTTTATGGAGGAATCCAAGAAAATCGGCAAGGTATATACCGTAGTGGTGAAGGGCAAGGAAGAGGAACCCTCAAACATCCCACCAAGCTTAAGACTGTTGCTAAATGAATTTAAAGAAGTCTGGTCTAAAGATTTACCTGATAGATTACCCCCCATGAGGGGCATCCAACATCACATAGACCTCGTCCCTGGGGCTATCCTGCCCAATCGCCCTCATTATCGGATGAGTTCGAAGGAGTGTGAGATACTTCAGGGGCAAGTGAAGGAATTGATCCGTAAAGGTCTATTAAGAGAGAGCATGAGCCCATGTGTTGTACCAGCATTATTAACGTCCAAAAAAGATAAAAGCTGGTGCATGTGTGTCGACAGCCGAGCAATCAACAAAATTACCATCAAATATCAGTTTCCAATACCACGGTTGGACGGCATGCTCGATATGATAGGAGGGGCTAAGGTATTCTCTAAACTAGATCTAAAAAGCGGGTACCATCAGATTCGTATCTGACCTGGTGATGAGTGGAAAACAGCATTCAAGACAAAGAAAGGATTGTATGAGTGGCTGATCATGCCCTTCGGCCTATCAAACGCACCAAGTACTTTAATGCGTTTGATGAATCAAGTTCTAAAACAGTTCACTAACTGATTTGTGGTAGTATATTTTGATGACATATTAATATATAGCCAAGATGAGGCGGAGCATAAGAAACATCTCAAGCAGGTGTTGCAGGTCCTATAAGATAACAAGTTATACCTCAACTTGAAAAAGTGTAGTTTTTTAACTGACAGCCTGTTGTTTCTAGGATTAGTTGTAACGTCCACAGGCATTCTAGTGGACAATAAAAAAGTACGAGCTATTAGGGAATGGTCGATCCCAACAAACATTCATGAGGTGAGGAGTTTTCACGGATTGGTGACTTTTTATCGTCGATTTATGCGAGACTTTAGCACCATAGTCACTCCTATAACAGATTGCATGAAGAAGGGAACATTCCAGTGGATCGATAAAGCTGACAAGAGCTTTCATAAGATCAAGCATCGTCTGTCTACAACACCAGTCTTGGTGCTTCCTAATTTCGACAAATTGCTTGAGGATGAGTGTGACGCTTCATACGTCAAAATTAGGGGAGTATTATCACATGAAGACAGGCCGGTAGCCTTCTACAACGAGAAGCTCAGCGAAGCACGAAAGAACTGGTCGACTTATGAGCTTGAGTTGTACGCAGTTGTTCAGGCACTGCGACATTGGCGGCATTATCTGATTCAAAGGAAGTTTGTTCTGCACACTGACCATTAAGCATTAAAGTTTATTAATAGTCAGACTAACGTGAATCGCGTGCATGCTAGATGGGTTACGTTTTTACAGGAATTCACGTTTGTACTGAAGCACAAGTCAAGACAGCAGAACAAGGTGGCTGATGCACTTAGCCCTCGTACATCACTACTTGTTACGATGAACAACGAGGTGGTCGATTTTGACTGTCTCAAGGAGCTGTATGCCGAGGATGAGGACTTCAAAGAGTCTTGGTTGAAGTGCCAAGAAGGTCACCCCAGTGACCTTCATATACAGGACGGTTTTCTCTTCAAAGGGAATCGATCGTGCATCCCCTAAAGTTCTCTAAAGGAGCAGATTATTCAAGAGCTACATGGAAGTGGGCTCGGTGGACACCTTGGGTGAGACAAGACACGAGCTCTTGTGGAAGAGCGGTATTACTGGCCTCAATTAGTACCTGCAGCACCTGCCTGAGATGTTTTTTGTGCTCCACCTCATCCTAGCTATATATTAATATGTCATCAAAATATACTACCACAAATCAGCCAGTGAACTTTTTTAAAACTTGATTCATCAAACGCATAAAAGTACTTGGTGCGTTTGATAGGCCGAAGGGCATGACCAGCCACTCATACAATCCTTCATTTGTCTTGAATGTCGTTTTTCACTCATCACTGGGTCAGATACGAATCTGATGGTACCCATTCTTTTGATCTAGTTTAAACAACACCTTGGCCCCTCCCAGCATATCGAGCATGTCGTCCAACCGTGGTATTGAAAACTGATATTTGATGGTAATTTTGTTGATTGCTCGACTATCGACACACATGCACCAGCTTCCATCTTTTTTATGCGTTAATAATGCTGGAACAGCACATGGGCTCATGCACTCTCTTAATAGACCCTTACGGATCAATTCCTCCACTTGTCCCTGAAGTATCTCACACTCCTTCGGACTAATCCGATAATGAGGGCGATTGGGCAGGCTAGCCCCAGGGACGAGGTCTATGTGATGTTGGATGTCCCTCATGGGGGGAATCCATCAGGTAAATCTTCAGGCCAGACTTCTTTGAATTCGTTTAGCAACAGTCTTAAGCTTATAGGGATGTTTGAGGGTTCCTCTTCCTCGCCCTTCACCACCACGGCGTATACCTCACCAATTTCCTTGGATTCCTCCATAAAATTCTGAATAGTTAAGAGAGAAATCCTCTCTACTTTAGAGGCTTTAGGGTGGTTCTCTGGTGCCATAGGGGCAAGGATTATTTTTCAACTATCCTTGACGAATATATAGACATTATCTCGTCCCCGATGAGTCGCATCACGGTCCGACTGCCAGGGTCGACCGAGTAGCATATGGTAGGCTTCCATGTCAACCATGTCACAAAGTATCTAATCTTTATAATATTTACCAATTGAAAATGAGATAGTGCATTGTTCAGTTACCTTGGTCTCATTCACCTTTTTTATCCAGTCAATTGAGTACGGGGAAGGATGTCTCGTCGTTGGTAGTTGCAACTTGTCCTGCATCACTCTTGAGATGATGTTCTCGCTGCTACCACTGTCTATGATCACATCACAGACCTTTCCGCTGATAGTGCACCGAGTACGAAATATATTGTGTCGCTGTGGATGTAATTCCTTTTGCGGGGTATACAGTAGTCGCCTCACAACGAGAGATTCGCCACGATCCTCGCCTGTCACTTCACCTGCTATTTTTTCAGTGGTTTGTTCATATTTATCAAATCCATGATATTCTTCTGCGGCCTCATCTTCAGTGCTCCCTTCGTTTATAGTCAAGTGTGTTGCCAGACGTTAAGGACAAGTGTTTGATAAGTGTCCTGTTTGGCCATAGCGGTAACAATTGTTCGGCCTTGGCCGAGTATAAGGATTCGGAATCCTACTCAGCCCCGCTGTTGTGCGTGCTGCCCGTTGAGGTCTGGATAGTCCGCTCCCCGTATCACGGTTCACAGGTGAAGGAGGTTGAGGACGTTCTCCTACCGGATCTTTTCCTCGAGCCAGCACTAGATCCTGTGTGGGACCTATTATAGGGGATCGATTTAAAGGATAGGGACGAGCAGGAGCTCTTGCAAGTTGTGTTTCTTCCCTTCCTGCCAATTGAACTGCTTCATCTACGGTCCCGACTGGCTACATCTGAACTCGGTCCTGAATTATCGGTCGCAACCCACTTATAAATCGTGCCACCTTTTGTGACTCAGATTCTGACAAATCGTTTCGTGTAGCCAATCGCTGAAATTCTTCAGTGTAATCTGTTACAGCTTGATTTCCTTGCCAGCAGTTCTAGTATTGCTGGAATAATATCTGCTCATAATCACTGGGGAGAAAACGTGATCGAATAAGACGTCTCATCCAAGGCCATGATGCGATGGGCGCCTTATTCTAATGGGCTCGTGAGAGTTGTAATTGTTCCCACCATGCAGAAGCGTCAAATTTTAATTTAAACGCTACCAATTTTACCTTTTTATGATCTGGCATATCCATATAATCGAAATATCTCTCTACTTCGGCTAGACAATCGAGGAAATCTTCGATACATAATAAACCATTAAAACTAGAAAGTTTAGCCTTACCTTGATAGTCTCTTTCAGCACAATCTAGACGATCGCTTCCATGAATTGGTGGTCGGTCAAAACCCTCATTAATGTCCTCATCGATGGAACTAGAATCATCTGATGTAGCCCTACAGTTTGTCACTGGTAGTACTCTGCGATAATCGGGGTCACGTCGTACACCAACCACGGGTGGTGGAGAGACCATACGTGGTGGAGCACCGCCTAGGGCTCGGGGAGGAAGTAGCGCATCCGCAAGACAGTCGAGGATTGCCTGCAACCCTTGCATGGTCAACTGACTCTCCCGATGGAAAGCTTCCATTCTTTTCGAAAGATAACGAATCCCTGGATCACCGTCCACAGGATTTTGATTCATACCTTCGTTATTTGTCATCGGTCCGAGGGGAAACCTCTCTCTGATACCAAATAAACGCAGGGATGAATGTGATGAGTTCGATCACCGTCTTCCTCAACGATAATTACTCCAAATCCACGGAGCTTCTCTGGACTCCTCACAGAGACTTCTCGAATCCACGAGGAAAGAAAGCAGAAAAATAGAAATAAATTCAAATAAATTTAAAATTAATTGATGAATGAATAAAAATGAGTTTACACTCCTTTAAATAAGGGAACCAAGCAACAGGAAAGAAATCAGACTCAAACTACAACTAAAACTCCTAGAATCCGCGACTTACTATAAATAGTAACTTACTATTTATAGGCGGTCGTGATGTCTACTAGTGCGCAAGGTTTTCGGCTAAAAATACTAAGTATCCTATTTGGCTTCACCAAACCGTTCTCCTAATTATTCTAAGCACTTTTCATGTTGAACACAACTCCTAAAGCCCAATGGATGAAGAGTTATAAGCAAACTAAAACTTACTATTTATAGTAAAAATGAAATTAAAATGGGCAAACGACCGTCGATCAGGGGGTTTCTTGCAAATCCGGGTTGTACAACCTGGTGTGGCTGGGTTGGTTGGCTAAAGTAGCTCGTTCTACCCCAAATTCATATATTTTACGTCAAATAACTCATTCTGAATTGCAAGATACGCCCGATCTAAGGTCCAACGGTCCGAATCACTTATGTTGTCGACCGTGCCTTTTCTGATCCATCTTGGCCATGAAATTGTCTGCGACCCACTCTACATTAGTAAATTGATGTAGGGATGAACGTGATGAGGTCGATCACCGTCTTCCTCAAGGATAACTACTCCGAATCCACAGAACTTCCCTGGACTCCTCACAGAGACTTCTCGAATCCACAAGGAAAGAAAGCAGGAAAATAGAAATAAATTCTAATAAATTTGAAATTAATTGATGAATGAAAAAAAATGAGTTTACACCCCTTTAAATAAGGGAACCAAGAAACAGGAAAGAAATCAGACTCAAACTACAACTAAAACTCCTAGAATCCGCGACTTACTATAAATAGAAACTTACTATTTATAGGCAGTCGTGATGTCTACTAGTGCGCAAGGTTTTCGGCCAAAAATAGTAAGTGTCCTATTTGGCTTTACCAAACCATTCTCCTAATTATTCTGAGCACTTTTCATGTTGGACACAACTCCTAAAGCCCATAAGATGAAGAGTTATATGCAAACTAAAACTTACTATTTATAGTAAAAACGAAATTAAAACGGGGAAACGACCGTCGATCAGGGGGTTTCTAACAAATTCGGGCTGTGCAATTCGGCAGATAGGGTTGGTTGGCTAAAGTATCTCGTTCTACCCCAAATTAATATATTTTACGTCAGATAACTCATTCCGAATTGCAAGATACGCTCGATCTAAGATCCAACGGTCCGAATCACTTATGTTGTTGACCGTGCCTTTTCTGATCTATCTTGGCCATGAAATTGTCCGTGACCCACTCTACATCAGTAAATTGACGCAGGGATGAACGTGATGAGGTCGATCACCGTCTTCCTCAATGATAACCGAATCCACGGAACTTCTCTGGACTCCTCACAGAGACTTCTCGAATCCACGAGGAAAGAAAGCAGGAAAATAGAAATAAATTTTAATAAATTTGAAATTAATTGATGAATGAATAAAAATGAGTTTACACCCCTTTAAATAAAGGAACCAAGCAACAGGAAAGAAATCAAACTCAAACTACAACTAAAACTCCTAGAATGCGTGACTTACTATAAATAGTAACTTACTATTTATAGGCGGTCGTGATGTCTACTAGTGCGCAAGGTTTTCGGCCAAAAATAGTAAGTGTCCTATTTGGCTTCACCAAACCATTCTCTTAATTATTCTAAGCACTTTTCATGTTGGACACAACTCCTAAAGCCCAACGGAAGAAGAGTTATAAGCAAACTAAAACTTACTATTTATAGTAAAAATGAAATTAAAACGGGAAAACGACCGTCGATTAGGGGGTTTCTTGCAAATTCGGGCTGCGCAACCCTGCGTGGCAATGCTGGTTGGCTAAAGTAGCTCGTTCTACCCCAAATTCATATATTTTATGTCAGATAACTCATTCTGGATTGTAAGATACGCCCGATCTAAGGTCCAACGGTCCGAATCACTTATGTTCTCGACCGTGCCTTTTCTGATCCATCTTGGCCGTGAAATTGTTCGCGACCCGCTCTACATCAGTCCCCTCCACTTGAAAAGAACTCGCCCTTGAGTTCTCCTCCTGCGCTGGTTCATGATACTCAGTCAGGTCCGCGACGTTGAAAGTCCATGAGATTGTCAAGTCATCTGGAAGATCAACAACATAAGCGTTGTCATGGATCTTTCGGATGATCGGTACCGGTCCAATCTTCTTATTTTTCAACTTTTTGTATGTTTCGGTCGAAAATCTCTCTTTACACAGATGAAGCATAATGCGATCGCCCACCTTGAACACTTTTTGTCGCTGGTTCTTGTCCGCTTGTTCCTTGTACTTCTCATTCGAGGCATGTAGCTTGGCCTGCACTTCTGCATGGATGTCCATGATCTTATCTACCATATGTCCTGCTGCAATGCTCGTGTCTGGGTGCTTGGGCAAAGGGACCAAGTCAAGTGTGTGGCGAGGCACTCGTCCGTAGATAATCTGGAACGGTGATTTCCCTGTCGAGCGGTTCACCATGTTGTTTAACGTAAACTCTGCTTGAGACAAGGCCAAGTCCCACTGCTTCGACTTTTCTCCTGCAATACTGTGAAGGAGGTTTCCTAATGTGCGATTCACAACTTCGGTCTGCTCATCAGTCTGTGGGTGGTAAGCACTGCGAAGGAGGTTTCTCAACCAGGTGCTGCAGGATGACGCAGGACAGCCCTAATTATGATGCATGCTCATGAACATAATTAAACAGTAGAAATAAAAGGAATAAATGATCTAAAATTCTAACAGTAATCATCATAACTGAGAAAACCATAAAGGAAACATGCAATGGAGCGGGCCATCATCACAACCATGGAATATGGAATTCAATTATTACTTAGGTTGGATCGGTCCTACAAAAGCGGGCTACCATCACAACCATGAAATATGAAATTCAATTATTACTTAGGTTGGAGCGGTCCTACAAGAGCTTATATGGCGAGGAATAATTATAGTTGTCATATTTCAATTCAGCAATGCTTACCACCCACAGACTGATGGGCAGATCGAAGTTGTGAATCGCACATTGGGAAACCTCCTTCGTAGTATTGCAGGAGAAAAGCCGAAGTAGTGGGACTTGGCCTTGTCTCAAGCAGAGTTTGCATTCAACAACATGGTGAACCGCTCGACAGGAAAATCGCCTTTCCAGATTATTTACGGACGAGTGTCTCGGCACACACTTGACTTGGTCCCTTTGCCCAAGTACCTAGGCACGAGCATTGCAGTAGAACATATGGCAGATAAGATCATGAGCATCCATGCAAAAGTGCAGGCCAAGCTACATGCCTCGAACGAGAAGTATAAGGAACAAGCGGACAAGCACCGGCGACAAAAAGTGTTCGAGGTGGGCGATCGCGTTATGGTCCATCTGCGTAAAGAGAGATTTCCAACAAGGACATACAACAAATTGAAAAATAAAAGGATTGGACCGGTACCGATCATCCGAAAGATCAATGACAACGCTTATATTGTCGATCTTCCAGATGACCTGGCAATCTCACGGACTTTCAACGTCGCGGACATGACCAAGTATCATGAACCAGGGTAGCAGGAGAACTCGAGGACGAGTTCTTTTCAAGTGGAAGGGACTGATGTAGAGCAGGTCACGGACAATTTCATGGCTAAGATGGATCAGAAAAGGCACGGCCGACAACATAAGTGATTCGGACTGTTGGACCTTAGATCAGGCGTATCTTGCAATCCGGAATGAGTTATCTGACGTAAAATATGTGAATTTGGGGTAAAACGAGCTACTTTAGCCAACCAACCCTACCACACCGGGTTGCGCAGACCGGATTTACGAGAAACCCCCTGATCGATGGTCATTTCCCCATTTTAATTTCGTTTTTACTATAAATAGTAAGTTTTAGTTTGCTTATAACTCTTCATCCGTTGGGCCTTAGGAGTTGTGTTCAACATGAAAAGTGCTTAGAATAATTAGGAGAACGGTTTGGTGAAGCCAAATAGGACACTTAATATTTTTGGCCGAAAACCTTACGCACTGGTAGACATCACGACCGCCTATAAATAGTAAGTTTACTATTTATAGTAAGTCGCGGATTCTAGGAGTTTTAGTTATAGTTTGAGTCTGATTTCTTTCCTGTTGCTTGGTTCCCTTATTTAAAGGAGTGTAAACTCATTTTTATTCATTCATCAATTAATTTTGAATTTATTAGAATTTATTTGTATTTTCCTGCTTTCTTTCCTCGTGGATTCGAGAAGTCTCTGTGAAGAGTCCAAAGAAGCTCCATGGATTCGGAGTAGTTATCCTTGAGGAAGACAGTGATCGACCTCATCACGTTCATCCCTGCGTCAGTAAGTGTGTATTTATAGGTGGGGGTTCACAATTTAGACAGTTGCAGGGTCCACTATTTAAATGGTTTATATGTGCTTATCAGCTATACTAAATTAGCATCAAAGCTAAAATTACTATATATGCCAAGTATTCGAACTCTACAATTTACACTGAAAATACGTGTAGCATATAGGAAGACGGGTGCCGGACCAAGCCTGGTTATTTATCATTGCCCAACCCTAGCCTAGCCCGGCCTGAACACGCCGCAAGATTTCAAGTTGTAGCCTAGCCTAGGCCGAACACCAGGCCAAGATTTCAAGCCCTAGCCCAGCTCTCTAGCTAAATTTAGTGGTCCAAGCCTTAGACTTTCAGGGCCAGGTTACCTGGGCTGGTCCAGGCAATCCAGCCAATTGCCACTACTCCTGTAGTTATATAAAGTGCATTGTAAACATTCATTCACAGTTTATTCAATAATACCATTTTTTTTTTCTCATTTTTTAGAAAAGTTTGTATTTGTATATTTAAGAATTATGAATTTAGATAAAGAAAACAGTGATCTTTGTTGTGAAATTTATACAGATTAATGTAGTTTCTGTATAATATGGAAACCGAAAATAATATGGACAGGCTGAAGCACGTCTGAAAACGCTGTCCTTAAAGCGTTATTTGCCCCAACTCAAGTAAATTGAGTATGCTGATAGGTTACAGGCAAATTGCTTCTAGGATACGACGAGTCTGGTGTGGGTCTGCGTTCAGCAAACACGAAGGCCCACCAAATGGAACTCAATTTCACTATTTCTGGCAGTATTACAATATAAAGGAAAATCCCAAAATAAGAAAAGAAGAAAATAGAAAAGTGGTTTGCTCGATTAAGTTCTAATCTTCAGCCTGCTGGTTCGGTTGAACCGTCCTAGACCACACCGCTGGTCTGTTCTTCAAGCTAAGGTTGACACCTTGCTGTATTGCTGGATAACACTTAGAATATATGAGTGGAGAGGCTATTTTTTGGAATTCGTATGGAGTGAGTTGAGATTGATTTGGAACCTATCCAGGCCCTCCTTTTATAGGCTATGGTGGCTGGGGGTTATGGTCCAGGGAAATAAATCCCATGACCGTTTTCTGGCTGTTGAGAAAACTAGCCGTTTTATGGCCGTTTTCTGACCGTTGTGCATGGGCCATTAAGCTGCTGCATGCTGACCGTTGTGAGACAGCAGCTAGCCGTTTTATAGCTGTTGGGGCTAGCCATGCAGCAGTTTCAGCTGGACCCTGCACTTATTGCACAGCTGTTACAGAATTTCTGCAACAGCTCTTTTTCAGCCCTCTATATATTCTAAGGGACTCTCATTCAGTCCTTTAGATTTTCGTCCAACCAACCATCTGCCTTAGCCACTAGTCGCACCGCGACTCGCACACGTCTCGCTGCGGTTCGCGAAGGGAGCGACCCTCTGCGACACGATGCGCACGTGCGAAGTGCAAAGTGCGCCACTAGCGCCTCTACAGCCACACTGCCTCACATGCCCACGCCCTCGCACCGAGCCCGAGACCGAGACCGTGACCGTGACCGAGACCGAGACCGAGCCCGAGCCCGAGCGCGAGCGCGAGCGCGTGCGCGTGCGCGTGCGCGGTGTTCCAGTGCTTCGCACTGGAACACGCAAGTCCCATGGTCCACGGACTAGGTAGGCAAATATTATGGTACTCCACTATTATCATTTAAACCACTTTTCTTTCTCTTCTCTTTCCCATGTGGGACTATTCCCAAAGCCCCAAACGTTTTTCAAAAAATAACTTTTTTATTATTAAAATATTTTTATTAAAATCAATATTTTACAACAATCCCCCACTTGATTTTTTATAAAAATATTTTCTCGGTTAAACATACTGCCAGAATAATTAGCTTATATGCATAAAGAAAAATATCTTTCGATTTTAATCTTCCCTTAGTGTAAGTATCTCAAAACTCTATCGAAATGACTGGTAGCCGCAGCTTTGAACCAGTTATTTCTAGATAACAGAGTTGGAGAAACCACACACATATTCGCTATGTGTTGTTAGAGTTCCCACAATCTTGCTCAGCACAATTAATGGCCATGTGCTTATCCTAATTCGTGAACGATCCCGAGAGAAAACTCTTAACTCTCATGAGAGACGGCACCATCTCTACGTTCATATAGGTGAAATCCTTCCAGTGTCTCCGTTACTATAAGACACTTGTCCTAAAGACTGGAATTCATTAAGAGTTCTAAGACTCAACCCTCTTTCGTAACGCTCAGCACTTATCTATTATGGATGAGGTTATATAATTTAGTGCTGAAAACTTTCCACTTATCAGTGACTTGTTCTTACCCATTAAACCCAAGATTAGAGATTTTCTGATTTTAGGTTGGGTTACCATCACTGGTGGAACTTTGGTTGAAGAGTTTCAACCCCATCCCTCTAGATGTAGCCTTTACTACCTCTCTCGGTAGAGGTTTAGTGAAAGGATCTGCCAGGTTATTGCTTGATTTCACATATGAAATAGCAATGATTCCATCTTGAATCAATTGTCTGACATAATCATGTCGAAGACTAATATGTCTAGACTTACCATTATAAGTACCGCTATAGGCTCTAGCTAATGTGGCTTCACTATCACAATGTAGTGATACAGCCGATATAGGCTTTACACAAAAAGAAATTTCTAATAGAAGATCCCTTAGCCACTCAGCCTCTTTGCCTGTTGCAGCTAGGGCTATAAATTCAGACTCCATAGTCGAGTGCGTTATGCAAGTCTGTTTCTTGGATCCCCAAGATACAGCAGCACCTCCTAGGGTGAATACCCACCCTGTAGTAGACTTATTGTCCCCTGCACTCGATATCTAGCTCGCATCGGTATATCCTTCCAATACGGCAGGAAACTCTGAATAAAATAGTCCTAAGTCTTTGGTTGCTTTTAAGTAACCAAGGACTCTACTGATTGCATTCCAGTGTTCATTACTGGGGTTACTAGTAAACCTACTAAGTTTACTCACAGCATATGCGATATCAGGTCTAGTGCATTGCATAGCATACATAAGACTTCCTATAGCACTCGCATATTCTAATTGTGCAACTGTTCTTCCAGTATTTTCTTTTAGTTTGATACTTGGATCAAATGGGGTTTTTGCTTCCTTTATATTTAGATGGTTAAACTTGTTTAGTATCTTCTCAATATAATGAGATTGACACAAAGCATAACCCCCACAATGTTTTTTAACTTTGACACCTAAGATGGTATCAACTTGTCCAAGATCCTTCATTTTAAATACGGAAGAAAGAAACTTCTTTGTTTCAGTCACACCTTCCATTTTATTACTTATTATTAACATATCATCAACATATAAACAGATAATAATGATATGACTACCATCTTTTTTAGAATATATGCATTTATCAGCTACATTATGCATGAAACCATGAGATAGTATTTTGGAATCAAACTTCTCATGCCATTGTTTAGGTGCTTGTTTTAATCCATACAGCGATTTGACTAATCTACATACTTTGTTTTCATTTCCTGGTAGAACGAAACCTTCAGGTTGTTCCATGTATACCTCCTCATTGAGGTCACCGTTCAGGAAAGCAGTCTTTACATCCATTTGGTGGATGTGAAGATGATGTATGGAAGCTAGCGCAAATAATATCCTAATGGATGTTATCCTAGCTACAGGTGAGTATGTGTCAAAGTAGTCTATCCCTTCTTTTTGTCTAAAACCCTTAGCTACTAGTCGAGCTTTAAAGGTTTGGATAGTCCCATCAGTGTGATATTTCTTCCTAAATACCCATTTGCAACCTATGGGTCTAGAACCTGGAGGTAAGTTTACTAGTTCCCATGTTTGATTTGATAGTATAGATTCCATTTCATCATTTATAGCTTCTTTCCAAAAAGCTGAGTCTCTAGAGGATACAGCTTCCTTATATGTTTTAGGATCATCTTCTATAGTCATTACTATAGGTATTCGTCTTATAACATTTTCTCTATCTGCTTCTACCAGATGAAAAATGATGCGTTGTGAGTCTATATAGTCATCTCCAAAACTCTTCTCTATTCTAGTTCTTTGACTCCTACGAGGTTCAGTGGGAGCTTCCATTATATGTGAAGCTGTGCTATTTGGTTCTCTATTAGGAGTTTGAATTTCATTATCCTTTGACTCCAAGGATAGTGAGTTCTCAAAGAATTCAACGTCTCTTGATTCTATAATTGTATTAGACTCCATGTCTAGAAGTCTATAAGCTTTACTATTTTGTGCATACCCTACGAAGGCGCACTTAATAGCTCTTGGTCCTAACTTGGTTCTTTTTGGGTCAGGAGTTTTGCAGTATGCAAGACACCCCCACACTTTAAGATATCCTAGGTTAGGTTTTCTACCTCTCCATGTTTCATATGGAGATACTTTATATTTTTTAGACGGAAGTCTGTTTATTATATGGCATGCTGCAAGCAGTGCCTCACCCCACAGATTTAGTGGCAACTTTGCTTTTATTAGCATTGAGTTGACCATTTCTACTAATGTTCTATTCTTCCTTTCAGCTATTCCGTTTTGTTGAGGTGTGTATGGAGCTGTACATTGATGTACCAGTCCATGTTCTTCACAGAAGTAATCGAATTCATTCGAGAAGTATTCTCCTCCTCGATCGCTACGGAGAATTTTTATCTTCTTACTTAGTTGATTCTCTACTTCTGCTTTATATATCTTAAACATGTTCAATGCTTCATCTTTGCTCTTTAATAGATAAACATACACATATCTAGAGCAATCATCTATAAAGGTTATGAAGTACCGTTTACCTCCACGAGTAAGAATGCCGTTTAACTCACAGATATCACTGTGCACAAGATCCAAAATTTGAGACGATCTTTCAACACTTGGAAAAGGTTTTTTCGTCATTTTGGATTGTATGCACACTTCACATTTATTAGTTTCATTATCTGTGTATGAGATTAAACCATTCTTAGCCATGAACTTCAAAGTACTATACCCTATATGGGCTAGTCTATCATGCCACAGTCCAGCAGATTCAACCATATACGCAGAAGTGCTACTTTCATTCAGAGAAAACTTAACCATCCCGTTACAAGCATATCCCTTTCCAACAAAATTCCCATTCTTGGATAGAATCAGTTTTCCTGACTCGTATACCACCCTTATACCTGGTTTTCCCAGAAGATCCCCAGAAACTAAGTTTCGCCTCATGTCTGGGACGTGCAGTACATTAGTTAGAATCACTTTCTTTCCAAAAGTGAATATCAGTTCGACAGTTCCTTTGCCGACGACCTTCGATCGAACTTCATTACCCATTTGGACTTCTTGACCATCGGTCAATTCCTCATAGGTTTTGAAGGCTGATTTGTCGTAGCACACATGTACTGTAGCGGCAGTATCATACCACCAGCCTGGAACTTTGCCTTGGATGGTATTCACTTCAGTGATCATAGCCACGATATCGCCTTCTTCTACTGCACTTGCCTCTTTTTTAGATTTGCGATATCGGCATACTCGAGCATAGTGCCCGATTTTTCACAGACATGGCATGGGCCTTTGAACTTTCCGTTCTTCTTTTGGGCGTTTTTCTTGAATTTCCCTTTATTGGGTTTTAGGGAATCATCTTTCTCGGGATTCTTGTTATTGGTGTTTTCTACTGCATGTACCTTGGACGAGGCATTCCCGTTATCATTCTTTTTATCGCGGTTACGGGATTCTTCCTCAATCCTTAGGTGTTTCTGGATTTGTTCCAGTGTGTAGTCCTCGGTTTTATGCAGCAACTTCTTTCTATAGTCTTTCCACATTGGTGGCAATTTAGCGATTATAGCCCCAACTTGGAATGATTCAGGAAGATCGATTTTGATCGCTTTGATTTTGTTTACTATTAGCTGCAGTTCTTGGATTTGGGGCAGCAGCGGTTTATTATCTACCATGCTGAAGTCAAAATACCTGGCGATGAGAAATTTGTTGGTCCCTTCTTCTTCAGCCTTGTACTTGAATTCCAGTGCGGCCCAGATCTCCTTTGCTGATGATGTCTGTTGGTACAGATCGTACAGGCGGTCGGAGAGTGCGTTCAGAATGTGTCCACGACACAATAGTTCGTCTTCGGCTCTTTTAGCACGGGCAGCCACTTGCTCAGGTGTGTCTTTGTCGGTTGCTTCAGGCAATGCTTGCAGATTTGGATCTAGTATGTAGTAGATCTTCAGCGCCGTCAGGAGAAATTTCAGCTTGTCTTGCCATCTTGTAAAATTGGTTCCATCGAACCGATCAAGACGTATCAAGTCCTGATTCATCAATTTAATAGATGAAACGCTATCGGCTTCCATTTTAGAAATAACGCTTTAAGAATGTTGTGAAATTTATACAGATTAATGTAGTTTCTGTATAATATGGAAACCGAAAATAATATGGACAGGCTGAAGCACGTCTGAAAACGCTGTCCTTAAAGCGTTATTTGCCCCAACTCAAGTAAATTGAGTATGCTGATAGGTTACAGGCAAATTGCTTCTAGGATACGACGAGTCTGGTGTGGGTCTGCGTTCAGCAAACACGAAGGCCCACCAAATGGAACTCAATTTCACTATTTCTGGCAGTATTACAATATAAAGGAAAATCCCAAAATAAGAAAAGAAGAAAATAGAAAAGTGGTTTGCTCGATTAAGTTCTAATCTTCAGCCTGCTGGTTCGGTTGAACCGTCCTAGACCACACCGCTGGTCTGTTCTTCAAGCTAAGGTTGACACCTTGCTGTATTGCTGGATAACACTTAGAATATATGAGTGGAGAGGCTATTTTTTGGAATTCGTATGGAGTGAGTTGAGATTGATTTGGAACCTATCCAGGCCCTCCTTTTATAGGCTATGGTGGCTGGGGGTTATGGTCCAGGGAAATAAATCCCATGACCGTTTTTTGGCTGTTGAGAAAACTAGCCGTTTTATGGCCGTTTTCTGACCGTTGTGCATGGGCCATTAAGCTGCTGCATGCTGACCGTTGTGAGACAGCAGCTAGCCGTTTTATAGCTGTTGGGGCTAGCCATGCAGCAGTTTCAGCTGGACCCTGCACTTATTGCACAGCTGTTACAGAATTTCTGCAACAGCTCTTTTTCAGCCCTCTATATATTCTAAGGGACTCTCATTCAGTCCTTTAGATTTTCGTCCAACCAACCATCTGCCTTAGCCACTAGTCGCACCGCGACTCGCACACGTCTCGCGAAGGGAGCGACCCTCTGCGACACGATGCGCACGTGCGAAGTGCAAAGTGCGCCACTAGCGCCTCTACAGCCACACTGCCTCACATGCCCACGCCCTCGCACCGAGCCCGAGCCCGAGCCCGAGCCCGAGCCCGAGCCCGTGCGCGTGCGCGTGCGCGGTGTTCCAGTGCTTCGCACTGGAACACGCAAGTCCCATGGTCCACGGACTAGGTAGGCAAATATTATGGTACTCCACTATTATCATTTAAACCACTTTTCTTTCTCTTCTCTTTCCCATGTGGGACTATTCCCAAAGCCCCAAACGTTTTTCAAAAAATAACTTTTTTATTATTAAAATATTTTTATTAAAATCAATATTTTACAACAATCTTTTCATCCATTTTTTCCATTTAGCTACCTATCTACTTGACACATGTGAATCAGAGGTACTACACAAAATGTCTTCTTGTGTATTTTGTACGTGGTATTAAGTACATACAAATATATATTTGCACCTGTTTTTCTAGTTACTTTCAGTAACACAGCATAAAAAGTTTGTAGAGATTGCCAGATATGATGGTAGAAGAGAGATATAAAAGAGACCACTTAAGGCACTGTATGTGACCTTTCACATGCAGCACCTTGTTTCCTGCCATGTGTAGCATATCCAATCAAGGCAAAAGATGGGCCACACAATGAAGATAGCTTTCCTTGAAAATCAGTCCATTCAGAATATTCAGGGCAATGACACCTGCACGGTTGATCAGATCAACCATTGATTCGACGGTGTGGCCCCTCCAACCGACTGGACCAACCTGATTTTCAAAGAATGTCATCTTTCTAGCGGGGCCCACATTTTGCATGGCTCAGATATTCTACACAAATGCCATTTTTCGCAGGAGGAAAGATGAAGCTGCATGCGAATATATCTCCTGGTAACTTAATTCTTTCTAAATGTTAATATGTTATTTTTAAATTTTTATTTTTAGCCTGTGGGCCTCTGAATCTCGTGCATTTTTTTCCATGCAGAACATGGTAAACATGATGGTGGGGTCCACTACCAAAATACTGGATGGATGGAGTAGGCTTCTGGAATCAGGCATGTCAGAGATAGATGTGGAGAGAGACATCAAAAACAATGCAGCAGAGATCATTGCAAAGACAGTCTTTGGGATGGGCCACCATCATGGCCGTCTAGTGTTTGAGAAGCTTAAAGCCATGCAAGTCAAGCTTTTCAAATCCAATCGCTTGGTGGGGGTCCCATTCAGCAAGTTCATGTACCTGAAACAAACCCTAGACTTACGTAAACTAGGGAATGAGATCGACCATCTTCTTCTGTCCATCATAACTTCCCGAAAGGCATCGCACATGTCTGAGCCCCAGCAGGACCTGCTGGGCCTTCTGCTCGCCGATAACCTTGTGGACGGTCAGATCAGGAAGAAGTTGACGATCCAGGAGCTGGTGGACGAGTGCAAGACTTTATTCTTCGGTGGTCATGAGACCACAGCACTGGCCGTCTCTTGGACACTACTACTGCTGGCCCACCATCCGGAGTGGCAGAGCCTGCTGAGGGAAGAGATCATGGATGTCACTGCAGGAGAACCGTTAGATTTCGCCATGCTTGCCAAACTAGAGAAGGTAAGGTTTGACTTTACGTGTTCCTCATGTTGCATGCGCAAAGCATGAACGTGAGATGTGGACACCATTTTCTAGTGCATTGCAGATTGGACACATGGAAGTCCCAATCGTAGATCTGGACCGTCCATTTACTCTAACAAACTCTTTATAGGCAATCTTGAAAAAAAAAAAGCTCATCATGATCAACCGGGCCAACACACGGTCAAGATGCTTTTAAAATATCTGCCCAATAAATCTGGAGCATTATTCCCTCACTTGGTTCCACTTAAATTGTTCATGGTTCTATTTCGATTATCTAATGCTAATGATCCGACCATTGTAGCAAAATGGGCCAATGTTCAAATGATTGAGATCATCTACTCCATAAAAAAAATTTTATTGGTCAGCTATGATGGTGGATTGGATTCTGTGGGCCGTCCTTACTGATGATACAATCTACCCATTTGTCAGCTATGACGGTGGATTGCATTGTGTGGGCCGTCCTTATTGATGATACAATCTAATCCATAAATTTTTTTTATTTGGTCACCTATGATGGTTGGTTGGATTGTGTGGGCCGTACTTTGAATAAAACTTGGTTAGTCATAACTTATATATATATATATATATATATATATATATATATATATATATATATATATATATATATTATAAAGAGTTTCAACACTTGAGGTCCTGGTATCGATCTCCAGTGGCGGTGGCTAACATGAAGGGTGTGTACTGACATGGTTGTGTACTGACAAGTAACAAGCTAACCCAGGAAAAAACACAAAGAGTTGCACTGGAGCACTTTTCTGATGCATGCTTAGTGAAATGAATCAATGTAATTGATCGGACCATCTAATGTGCATGTATACGGATGGGATGGGTTATGAAGGAGGTCCTACGAGTATACTCGCCAGCCCCAAATGCCCGACGGCAAGCAAGAGAAGACATCCACGTCACCAACATCATCATCCCGAAGGGGACCAACATGTGGATCGACATCGTCGGCATGCACCATGATCCGGCTCTGTGGGGCCCAGATGTTAATGATTTCCAACCTGATCGATTCAAAGATGGCCCACATGGGGGATGCAAGCATTGGATGGGGTTCCAACCGTTTGGATTTGGAGGGAGGATGTGTGTGGGCAGGAACTTGTCCATGATGGAGTACAAGATTATGTTAACCCTCATCCTATCAAGATTTTCATTCACAATTTCACCCAACTATTGTCGTTCTCCAACCATTCTGCTCTCTCTCAGGCCTTCCCATGGAATTCCTCTCATCCTTCGACCCATTTAGAGAATATATTTGAATTTATTTTTTTATTTATTTAGACAATCCATGTCATCAATTCGAGCCAATCATTTTGCCTGTCCCAATCTGTGTAGGCTGCTTTGAAAAACTATAATTAATGGATCAATTCATTGGCATGAATAAAATTGATGGACAAGATCATTCATAGATGATGGTTCAATCATGGATGTTTAGGGCCATCTAATTGTTATGATTCTTTCAAAACAGCCGAAGAAGTATGGACCAGTCCTAATGAATGGTCTAGATAGGTTACAACGATGACAAGGAGTCTAAATGCAAATAGGTGTTAATATAGACATCAATCATAAATCTTTACTTTGTAATCAATATAGACTTCTATTATTTATTTTATTTTTTAAAGAGTTACACAAGAAAGCACACATCAGCCCATGTATCACAGCCGATTTTTTTTTTTCATTTTTTTTTTTTTTAAACACAACCCCAACACCATGTTCACTGATCATCTGAAAGGCAACATGGACCAGCTCAACCACCGTATGCATTCAAACTTCACATAACCCTCAGCGAATGAGCACCTTAACCCACACCTAAGTATCTTCCATTACATGACTAGCCACAACTTGTTAATAATAACTAAGATAAGATGAACCTTACCCAACAATCGTAGTATCAACAAGACACACTTCGCAGTGTAGAAATTTGCTGAAGTAAATAAGATATTTCCACTTAAGTTACTCATAGTGTTAGAATCTATTTGTGTCGGACTGCTTAAAATACAACAAATAGTATAGTTTGTGTTATTTGAAACTTCCATGTAAAAATCAATGTAAAAGCTTATACCACATTCAACAGGTGTAAAAGCTTATCCCACATTCAACAGGGAGGAGTGAAGGGAGAATGAATGTCCAGTGCTTATAACCATCCAATTTTTTAGTGTCTATGAAAATGCTTACATTGTGCTCTGCCTTGTATGTGTGCGCAAGGCTTTCCTGAGAAGTAAATTACCCGAGACACAGTTAACTTGGTATATGAGGGGGTCCTTTTTTTTAGTCTTGATATAGGCATGATTTCATCAAAATCTACTTTGGTTTAATTATTATTTTTTAAATCATTATAATCACAATCATTCTTAGTTTATCAAATAATTAAACTAGCCAATTTGAAGAGAAAAAAAATGCATCTACATGGTGGGAATCACTTGATGGATGGTTTGGATTTCACACATTTGTGATTAGCATGTAGCACACATGATCGAACAATTCTAACCATCCACTTAATAGTTGTCAAGTAAATGGTTACAAGTAAAATAGTCAGTAGTGAAAATTCAAGGAAAAAATCTATGTTATATTTGATGTCTTAAATTTAATCAGATTCTATATAGATTTTTTTACAAAAATGCAAAATTGTGAAATTTATTTTCGATTTTGTTTAGGATTTTTTCCAAGGCTATATATATATATATATATATATATATATATATATATATATATATATATATATATATATATATATATATATATATATATATATATATATATATAAACAGGATTGGGATGCATTTCAATGATTTCTAAATACTTCTAGAGTTTCAAAGGGGTGTAGCAAGGGTGAGATTCGAGGTTATTCAAATCGGGTAAGCCTTCTTTCTTTGTAATTTTTACTTTCATAATGAATTTTTGTCGCTTTGTGTCGTGATTTTTTCTCAGAAGAGTTTTCTACGTTAAATCATTGTGTTTTCCTTTCCTTTTGCTTGTTACTTTTGGATTCATATCCTAGATTCATCTGTGTGACTCCACCGTTTCCCCAACAATCCGATGATTATTATTATCTTTTCAATGCAAATTTTATGGAGCATGGTGTCCGTCCCAAAAACAAATAAATTTCATCACTGGGGACGGTATTTTATGACGAACCAAAATTTGTCTTTTCGTCCATTGCACATTTACAACAGCCTAAATCTGTCACAAATATCATTTTAAATCCCGCCAACTTCCATAAATGGGGGTTTTCTGTTAGCGATGAAGTATGTATGTCGTTAAGCTAACCTTTTTTGCGACAGACCAAATCCATCACAAATTCACGATTTGGACAGTGCAAATTGCTTATAATGTAAGTGAACATTTGATTGACAATAGTCTTAAGAACCATTTTGATTGAATGATTCTAACCATGCTATTAATGGCTAAGAAAATAGATAGTCCATATTAGATATAAATTATTATTTTTAAAGGTATATTTGTTGGACTTATAGCTCTTCATGTAGGCCTCACCTCTAACTGAGCATAACTTTACAAATTTACTTTGTTTGGTGATTTTGACCATTCAATCAACAAACAGAAAAACTATTGGTTTGGATTGATTACATTAAAACACGTCTGATAAGTAATGTGAACCATCTATCATATATTCATCACATTTAATTAACCATGTTCTCTAGAATAACTTTGGTCAGCTGATCATAAGCATTTGATCAATGGTCAATATAGTGGATGATTGATATTTATTATTCTAAAAAAACAAAAACAAAAAAAAAAAAAAAAAAAAAAAAAAAACAAATCATGATTTGTACCATCTATGATGTAGGGTTCACCCCGACTGAGCATAACTCTCAAGAAATACTCTGATTTGTGGATTCTATGATCCGATCAATGTTAAGGAAAATGGATGATCTAGATTAATTATGTTGGAAAAAGGGTTAGATCATGCACTACCTTTAACTCTCTATAACTCTCACTTTGATCAAGTAATTCTTGTTGTCTGATCAATGGTTAGGAAAATGTTTAGTCTAGAATAATAGTAGTGGAAAAGTTCCTATTCACATAAACATATCCACCCATTTTGATTAACCGAAGCTATCAGGAAGCAGGTGGGTTGAATGTACAACTATTCAATCAATGACCAAGAAAATTGATGGTTAAAATTGATCATACAACTATTCAATCAATGACCAAGAAAACTGATGGTTAAAATTGATCATACAACTATTCAATCAATGACCAAGAAAATTGATGGTTGAAATCGATCTTAAAAAGTTTTAATTTTTGACCTAGATTGTAACAACCTGTCTATTTTTAATGGTGAGAACTATATCCCATTTTTTCCTTTGGTGTGGCCCACTTAAGCCTTGAATCTACCTCATTTATTGGCCTATGTCCTAACATCATCCAGCAAGAAAGATGGACGGAGTGGATTTTCCACATCATCTTTGTAGATCCCACCATGTTTAAAAATAAAAAAAATAAAAATAAAAATAAAAATAAAGGGTAAAGAAAGTGACGTGCATCAGCACGTCACTCCTCTCAGATAACTTATCCCAACTCCCTTCTCAATTTTTTCTCTCCTCTCTATCCTTCTTCTTCATAGCTCCAAACGTCCTCATGATTGGACCCAGTCTTACTAGCCGTCTTGCACATGGGACCCACCTCACCTATCTGAACCATCCATCAGATTCAGACTCCAGAGAGAGTTCGGCGAGAGAGTTTGAGAATGAGGGAGAGAGGGTGTGAACTCCACACAGCTTCCAAATTGACTCATTGCCATAGGGTTCAGTCGATGCGCCACCGACTTTAACACCTTACATCAGCCATCTATCAAAGATCTCTAGCATTTCACGTAGAAACGCTCACCAAGTGGCGTTATGTTGAATTGAGTTGAACTTGATCTAACTGGAATGAATGGATCACATTTCTATCGATCTTAGATCTTCTCGCCTAATCCAACCATACATGAGATCTGTCACACTAAATTAGGCAGGTGATATTTCTTTTTAAAAATTTTAGGTTAACATATCGATTGATTTGATTAGTTATTATAATGTATTAAATTATTTGATCATTGTCATTAGTTACTTATTATTTTATTTGATTTCTTAGTTGCATATTGTAGAGATAATTTATTTGAGTTATTAATTGACTTCATTTTATGTATCATGCGTGTTTAAATTATAATTATTTTCTTATTAATACATGATGAAGAATGTATTTCAAGTTACGGGTGCTCTGTCCCAAAAAGATTACCATGCTATTTGTTTATGGGTGCTCTGCCCTAAAAGGATGGTTGTATTTTTATAGGTGTTCTGACAAGAGTCATTTCTGAAATGATCGGTACGGTACGGGTGCTCTACCTAGGGTCATACTAGAAAGGATTGGCACGGGTACTATGCCCTGGGTATTTACCCTAAAAGTTTATTCACCCGGTCTCTGCCAAGGGTCATTCTTTAAAAGGATCAACACTGATACTCTACCAAGGGTCGTTCCCTAAAATGATTAACACACAGGGGTGCTCTCTCATGAATTGAACCAAAAAGGATTTTAGATGACTATGTTATCTTATTTTGATATTATGAAAAATAAATTATTATTGTTATCATGTAAAATGTCAATTCAATACTCTTAATTAATCATATTTATTTTATTGAGTTGTATGGGTGTTAAAGTAGAATTTTCAATTTTGGAAATGATTTGACCCTACGAGCCGTCGCAGCCTTCCCCTTACCACCTGGCTAACCAAGAGGAGACAGACCAGAAGAAAGGGTATTCAAAATCACATATAGAATATTTTGCAGGGTTTGTATATGAAGAACCGATTGAGCAAGATTAAGGACTTTTCCTATTGCTTTATTTGAAGATTTATTAAAATTCAATGCATTTTGTTATTATCATTATTATTTTTATCAATGTAATTAAATATTCAAGAATTGATTAGTGAACGTTATTTAATGACAATGATTATTATAGTTTTACATGATCTGTTTGTCATGAAAATAATGTGGGTTGCGACGTAAATTTTTTTTAAGTACAACTCACAGTCTTGGAATTCGAGTTCAAGCCTGGCCAACTTCAGTACCGAATTTCGAGGCGTGACATAGATAATCTACCCGTGGAATTTCATGTTCAACCGATAATAACTATTAAGAATCACTTTGAACAATGATCATGGCTATCCAGTCAATCTTGACTGACAACAGCTACTAATAATTGCTTCGAACAATGATCATAGCCATCCGATCAATCAATACTATAAAAAATGGCCCACTCTACCAATAGCCAAGATAATGGATGGTCCACATTGAGGGACAAAAATTGAGTGTTACCTCCACATGGATCGAGCTCCCTCTACACTTGGCATGTTTAGATTTAAGTGAACGGCAGATGTTATCAGAGATGGGCTGACAAAAAGCAAATTTGGAAGTTGTTTGGTCAAGTATGCCCTTAATTGTGCCCTAGCTCTAACATTAGCCTATTGTACATCAAATCTAGCTTTTGTACCCACATGTGATATTTCTTGTGAGAATGTCATGTGTTTACATTTATTTTTGACAAACCATCGTGGATCAATAAGAAGCCACCACGCGTTAACGCTATGAGTTTAATAATAATAGAATTGTACTTGCTCTCAAGAATATCTTTTGCCATTTTTCCATCAGCGATATATCTTTTCATCATAAATGTAATAGCACAAAATCGCATGCATGCTTTTGAATAAAACTAAGCAATGAATGACATGTAGCCCTAATTTGTAGGGTGCGTGACCAAGGAAGCATACTCAGTACGTCCATAAAAGACCCACAAAGGCAATAATCATATCATAAATATAGATATGCTCGGTAAGGTTGTTTCTTACAATCCTTCCAAAATGAGAAATCTTCATAAATATGTTCGGAGCTCTCACGACAATTACCAAGATTCGAAAATCATGTCAATATCTATGCAAATGAGAAATAAAGAATTAAGTCTCAATTTAGATCCAGTGGGATCGATTCCACCAGTTCCTCGAATATTCAATGTCACAATAGGGGAAGATCTAAAAACAATTTGTGACCCACTCGGATATGATAAGACAAACTCCTAAAAGTCCATGGAACAGCCACGCTAGCAAGAGATTTTAAAATGATTTCTAATATCGAGGAAATCTCTTGTGGGAAGGTCATATAAAAAGGCCATGGTAAGAAAGAATCTTGAACCAATAAGGAAACTCAATAAGAGTTTCATTACCTCTAAAAACTTAAAAAAGAGAACACAATGATGAACTCTGGATCCATGCAAAACACAATTTACCTTTTTTTTTTATCGCAACATAGTCTACCCTAGTCTTAACTTAGATCACTACATTCCAATGCCAACGCTATAGCACCTTAAGAGTATGATAGATATCCACATCCTTTTATTACTATATCCCAATTAACTGAGTTCTTACTTGGGAGATCAAACTTTTTAGCCACATTCTTGCTAACTATTCACCTAAATTGTTTGTCCATAAAGACAATTTAAGTATTTATCTCCTTTTATTCATTCTCTAATTTATTTTCTAGTGTGTTGAAAGTAATAAACATTATTCATAAATCAATAAAAAATTGATATTATTTTTAGCTTTTTTCTCTTTTAGTTTATCCATCTTCATTAATTACTTTGATAATTCTATTGGCTGTAATTATTGATAACCAAACAAGTTCTTAAGATACAAAGTAAAAAAGAAACCATCATGAAGGATTAACCGTTATCCATCCATAAATGTCTGGTCGTTATTACAACAGTTGCCTGATAATTAAGGGTGATTGAGTCCTAAAAGTTGGCATTAATCAGTCCTGAGCACCAATGTTACCAGCATTCAACTCAATATATTGAGTCGAGTACAACTCTAGTACACTCATATTTTCCTAATCACATAAGTTAAACTAATATAGGCCCTCATTAACACACAGGACTTCGCGTTTGATTGAATTATATATGCAAACACTATAGTGACCAAATGTGATGAAATTTGATTAATTGACTACCTGTTATAAGAGAAGGAGCCAATCGAGTATGAAAAAAGCTTCAAACATGCTTTGCATGGGCTTCATCTCTAAACACCTACAGTTGAATCCTTCCTGGAGTTGGGGCTACATAAGTTTTTGAATCAAGTTAATATTTATGTTTTCCATTCAACCAAATCTATGTGACCTAGATGACAAATAAACATTTGTGTGGAGCCTTAGAAGGTTTCAATGGTGGAGATCATCATCCCTCCATATCCCCATCTATGGTTTAGCTAAGCTTTGGATCTGCTTCAATTTTTGGATCATGCCTTAAAAGGAGCTGGCTAAAGGGGAGACGGATTGGCTACTCCCCCTGACACCAGCCCCCTGGCTGATGGTTGGTGCTCCATGGGCCCCACATCATGTTTCATCCATTCTTACGGATCATTTTAGGGCTTGATACAAAAAATGATAGGGATATAAATCTCAAGTGGACCATACCACCGAAAAAAATAATGATTGGATATCCACCATTAAAATCTTCCCACGGCCCACTGTACTGTTTTTTCGACTTTCAATCTGTTGATTAGGTCATAAAGACCCAGATGAAGGGAAACAATAAATATCAGCTTGATCCAAAACTTTTATGGCCCCAGAACGTTTTTAATGGTCAACGTTCATTCAGCACTGTTTCCTTTGATGTGGTCCACTTGAGATTGAAATATTCCTCATTTTTTCTTTCATACCATAAAATGATCTATAAAAATAGATGGACGGTATGGATGAAGCACATATATCATAGTGGGGCCCACAGAGCACCGACCACCAACCAATGGCTGGTGGCAGGGGAGTAGCCAATCCGTGTCCGGCAAAAGGGATAGATCGGTATGCATGAAACACATACACCACGGTGTGCCCAGAAGAGTCCTTGCCTATTGTACCTACGTGGTGTTGAGATCACCAAGCAATCTTTGCCCCACTCATATATGCCACGTCAGTACATGTTGGCTGCTTGTCTCTGGTGTATCCCTAGCATTCACCCAGCAATTATAGAATACTCACTTGCGATGGGCCCCATCCACACGCATGCACTTAATTACTCACCCACTAATTATATAATATTCGCCCACTTATGGTGGACCACACTCATTCACATAATTACTGCCTATTCGGCGTGCATGTGCCACAAATCCAAACCATTTATATCATAATTCCCATTAGGAATGGTACACATGCCCAATAACAAACAAATGGCCTTTCTATCTAGTCAATGAACATATGTTTAAAATGGACGGTTGTCCCTTTTCTTCCCAATTATCCATTTGATGGCCTCCAGATGGATGGTTAGAATTCTTTGATTGGAGTTGGTGTGTAGAATGCCCCATCTACAATTGGACCAGGTTAGAATCAGCCCCACCCACTTTTGATGCAGTTATGAGCTCATCCTAATAGGCAGTGACTCGGGTTTGGTTTGGCTCAGAAAAAGTAGCCTATCTTCGCTAATGGGTTGGGCTTCACAGGCCCCACCCAACAAATGGTCAGGCCTAACCGGCCCAGAACCTAAAACAAACCAATAGAAAATCATGAATGGTGGACCCATCAATGATATTATCAACCGTGAGAAATCTCCTTTTTTGGACCATGATCTCAGGTGGACCCATCAAGGAGGCTTCCGGACTGGTATTTTGCCCAGGGAATCTACATTACCAGTCCCACCTGACGACCCGATCGGATCTCGGAAGTTCCCACGTGCTGCTGCGAGTACGCTATTGATACTCTGCGACTGCATTGGTTCATACACATGAACTCAGAAATGCATGAGAGGAATTTTGGTGACTCAAATTAAACTGTACAAATTAATTTTCCTTCTTAATGAAGGTGAAAAGCCTAATATAATACATATTACATATCATGCCTGGCGGATTAATGGACATGGAATGGACGGTTAAAAAAAGATAAGAACGGTCCAAATTCAACAAATAAATTCCCACTAATCAGACTATTAAAATTGTACAATCAATTTAAAGTTTATCTTGTATCCTATAGGTAGTGGGATCCACATTTTCTACAATTTACTTTCAGTCCTATCTATGACACGTAGTGCACGTGTATGAACATCACAATCTGCCGGTGTACAATATAACAAGTGGTAACATTTTCAAAATATCACGATATTTTGTTTGACTAAGAAATTGAATTGCTTTGGCTGTACACGTATATGCGGATCGCCACCGAAAGCCTTCTCACAGGAATTTCCTATGATGGGAAGCCATGTGGGGTCCACCGTGATGTTTTTAAAAAATCCACCCCGTCCACAACCTGTTTTTCCATATCTAGTATGGCCCCATCATGGAATGATCATGATGATCCTAGTGGGCCATCGACCACATCTTAGGGTCCCAAGTGAGATCCAAACCATTGATCGGTTGGCCTCACTTGGCCCATCTCAAAACATGAAAAACTAGTACGATCATGCACCCACCGTCCGATCTTCTTGCTCCTAGGGGTTCCTTAGCTCCTTAGCTTTGATTTCAATGGGTGAGATGAGAAATGGATGGCTAGGATGGGAGATGATGAGGTAGGAAAGTGGGCCACCTTGAAGTTTTGGGAAGCTTGGAGAGCTCCAACGTATGGAGGGGGTTTGGTTGCTTGGAAAAATGAGTTTGAAGTGAGAAACTAGAAATCCTATGACTGGTCGAGCCACGACTCGTCGTAGGTGGGTGTGGAAATGAAGAAGAAGGAAATTTTTTTCAAATTATATGATGTTCACGAGATCCACGACCGGTCGAGTGTGGTTCACGACCGGTCGTAACACGACTGGTCGTGTACATCCACGACCGGTAGAGCATCGACCAAAAATGCATTTTTAATGAAAATTTTTAAAATTTAAACAATTATAATATGAAATATAATACACTATGATACATGAAGCAAGAATATTCAATATAAAATGCACATACCAAGATCAAATTTCAATTTATTAAACCTGCTTTTGTCAAGCGGTTTAGTAAATATATCAGCAAGTTGAGTTTCGGTTGGTATATATTCCAATGAAATAACTTTGTCTAGACAACCTCCCTGACGCGGTCTATGGCCTCCTCTTCTTGGATAAGGTCGGTCTGGGTAATGTTAGGAGGTCTAGGGTGGGAAAGTAAAAACTCCTCTGCAGTCATTGTCTGTTTGCAGCTCTCTTTCTTGGCGGCAGCCTTTGCTCGAGGCTGCCCCTGTTGTACATATTAGCAGTGTTTGTCTTGCTGCTTCACGATAGGAGGGGTCTTTGCTTTTGTTGGGCCCCTCTCGAATTCCTGTATCTCACTGTAATTAATGGAATTGTGGCAAGAGACCACGTTTTTTTTGAAAAAAAAAAAAGAACGAAAAGAAAAGAAAGTCAAACCCTAATTTATTTGTGCCATTAGATGCACTTCTACAACAATACTGTTGTCCAATGTCCACAATGAAAAGTGAGTTTCATGGAAAATATTGTTTTCTTTTCTTTCCTTTTTCATGAATTTAAACAGGCTCATAAAAAGCACTCACAGCTCCTCTACTAGTTCTTTTTCCATCTGATGTGAAACAAGCTTTTACGCTTAAAAAGCCAAACAACACAAATTTCACTATATATTATATTGTTTTGAAATACTCCAAAATAGTTTCTAACACGGCAGCTAACTTGGTAAATGGAAGTACATAATTTTCCTTAACGATCTTATCTACATACAAAACCTATATAATGGATGGCTTGGATCCCCTAAAATGTGTCATATTGATACATCGGTTGGTGTGTACATATATATGCTTCCTTGTACAACTCTACAACATAGACTATATATATATATATATATATATATATATATATATATATATATATATATATATATATAGATATTGAGTACAAATAAAAAGATTTATTATCGAAGTGTATGGAAATCTTCTAATGCACCTAGTTGCCTGTGGACATCTTCAAGGTAGCCTAGGTATATTGGGACATGTAAAATGAACGGATCAGATTGATGAGATGTATTGTCCAAACAAATAAATAAATAAACTCAAATATTTTGTCTAAATGGGCTGAAGGATGAGAGGAATTCCTTGGGAAGGCCTAAGAGAGAGTAGAATTGTTGGAGAATGAAAATAGGTGGGTGAAATTGTCAACGAAAATCTAGATAGGATGAGGGTCAACACAATCTTGTACTCCATCATGGACAAGTTCCTGCCCACACACATCCTCCCTCCAAATCCAAACGGTTGGAACCCCATCCGATGCTTGCATCCCCCATGTGGGCTATCTTTGAATCGGTCTGGTCGGAAATCGTTAACATCTGGGCCCCACAGAGCCGGGTCATGATGCATACCAACAATGTCGATCCACATGTTGGTCCCCTTGGGGATGACGATGTTGCCGGCGTGGATGTCTTCTCTCGCTTGCCGTTGGGCATTTGGGGCCGGCGAGTATAGACGTAAGACCTCGTTCATGACCCACCCCATCTGCATACGGGCACATTGGATGGTCAGATCAATAGCATTGATTCATTTCCCTAAATCATTATGTCAGAAAAGAGCTGAAGTGTACAAGTAATGATGAAACATGTTTTATTTGGAAAATCTGGACCATGGGTAGATTGTATCATTGATCAGGACGGTCCACACAATCCAATCCACCATCATAACTAATTAAAATAATATAACGAATTATATTATATCAATCTTTTGAACGTTGGTCCTTTGTTATAATTGCCAGATCATTAGCATTAGCTGATCAAAGTACAACCATAAACAATCCAAGGCAAATCCAATTGAGTGAATACTTCAGATTTATTGGGCCTATCTTTTTTTCAAGATTAACTATGAAAGTGTGTTAGACTAAGTGGACGGTCCAGATCTATGATTCGGAGTTCCATTTGTCCAAACTGCAATGCACTAGAAAGTGGTGTCCATGTCTCACGTTCATGGTTTTCGCATGCAACATGAGCATTACTAAAGTCAAACCTTACCTTCTCGAGTTTCGCAAGCATGGAGAAATCCAACGGCTCTCCCGCAGTGACCTCCATGATTTCTTCCCTCAGCAAGCTCTGCCACTCCGGATGGTGGGCCAGCAGCATTAGTGTCCAAGAGAGGGCCAATGCTGTGGTCTCATGACCACCGAAGAAGAAGGTCTTGCATTCATCCACCAGCTCCTCGGCCGACAACTTCTTCCCGATCCGACCGTCCACACGGTTATCAGCGAGCAGAAGACCCAGCAGGTCCTGCTGGGGCTCGCACACCTGTGATGCCTTTCGAGAATTTATTATGGACAGAAGAAGATGGTCGATCTCCTTCCCTAGCTTAAATGACTCTAGGGTTTGGTTCAGGTACATGAATTTGCTGAATGGGACCCCCACCAAGCGATTGGATTTGAAGAGCATGACTTGCATGGCTTTGAGCTTCTCAAACACTAGACGGCCATGATGGTGGCCCATCCCAAAGCTAGTCTTGGCAATGATCTCTGCTGCGTTGTTTGTGATGTCCCTCTCCACATCTATCTCTGGCATGCCTGATTCAGCAAGCCTACTCCATCCGTCTAGCATTTTGGTTGTGGACCCTACCATCATGCTTACCATGTTCTACACCAAAGAAATGCACAAGATTCAGAGGCCACAAGCTGAAAAAAATAAAAATAGGAAAAAAAAAAAGCAAGAAAGAAAGAAAGAAAGAAACATTTTTTATAAACAATAATGGCATGATTTAGAAAGAAGTTACCAGGAGATATGTTCACATTCAGCTTCATCCCATCCCACTTGTGTACAAAGGCGGGCCCCACCAGGAAGATCACGTTCTTTGAAAATCAGGTTGGTCCAGTTGGTCAGAGGGACCACACCATCGAATCAATGGATAATCGATGATCTGACTGTGTGGGTGTGGTACGGAATGGACTGATTTTCAAGGAAATGTATCTTCATTGTGTGGCCCATCTTTTGCATGGCTTGGATGTCCTCATATGGTAAGTTGGAAGCAAACAAGGTGCTGTATGTGAAAGCTCACATACAGTGCCCTAAGTGGTCTCTTTTATCTCTTCTACTACCGTATTTGGCGATGTGAACCGACACGTATCTAAATTATAACCCCATATACTAAGCTATATGGATATAATTATTTAAGTCCATGCATGTTTTGGATAATCGGGTGGAGCATATGCTTAGTTCATGAATGACTATAATCGGGCATAGGCAGCATGAACCAGACAAACGAAATATTCAGATCAATTCAGTCCCTCCATCCATCCTCCAGGGGTCAACTCTTCCTGGACAGAGTGGGTTTAGGCTACCTCCGCGAAGCCTAACCCATCCTTTCCCTTCTTTTCTTTTTGTATATGATAAGGGAGCGGCTCCCTTTTGTAGTTGGCCCTGCCCGAAACGCAGATTGTAAAGCCTTTGTGCTTTCTTCCATTTTGAAATATAGTATGATTATATATATATATATATATATATATATATATATATATATATATATATATATATATGACAGAGGTGTGCCACAATAATAATAATAATAGTAATAATAATAATAAAATATCTTAAGAGCACAAAGTTCTTAATACATAATCATCGTGTGTACATTTAGTAAACATGTAACTTATCTTTTAGGGTTAGCCCCGGTCCAACCCAACCCTCTGGGGCAAAGACCCAAACAAGGGCTTCTTTAGCCCATTAGGGCTTGGGCACAACTAGGGTCACAATTTAGGGCTCTAGAGCCGGGCTAGGGCAACTTTGGCCCAACACTAGCTCGGCTCATTACCACCTCTATATGACTTGTATATTTAAGCCCTAAGTAGGTAGCATTCTTGAAATAGAAAACTTCTAAAATTAGTATAAGATCTCTAAGTTGAGTTACAAATGGATTACAAGCTATTATGGGACTCTCTAAATCCCTAAACAATTAAAAATATAAAATAAAATTTTAATAAAAATACTAAGAGTTGACTTCATATCCAAAACTTGACACTTGAAATGATTGAATTTTGCAAAACCATATGAGAGGCCAATTGCTATTGGCATTGGTAAGGACATAAAGCTAGTAAATAGCTTTTTAACAATATATAATAATACCATATGCCTGGTTCCAATAAATGACTAGACTACAAAGTTATGGCTATTGGAAGCTCGCAGGGGTAGTGGCAGCCAGTCGCACAAGTTCTTCCGATCTCCGGTAGAGCACCCGGACTCTCCCATCAGAGGTCTCCTTTTCCTAGATACATTCGGCTTGGGTAGCTTGAGGGAGGGCTAAATCCTTTTCTTGCATATTTGTCATGATAGGGGGATGTGTTCCCCTTTTTGTCTATGGGTCCGTCCTAAATCTGCCTCGTTCAGCTCCCCCCATAAATGAAATAGCCTTTCCATATTAAGGGGAAAAAAATGGCTGTTGGAAGCTACAGTACTCGTTAGGCTTCCTTCTTCTTTTTTTTTCATTTTTACACGGCATAAACTTCTCTCAATCTTGGCCTTTCCTAGGATTGCCCTTACTTGTCCTAAATCAGAGAGAGGGAGGGGATAGGTTCATGCATGTCGATTCTAAGCAGCCATGGACGAAGACAATACATGTGAGATTCATCACGCTTGTTATATTCACGTGATGAGGGAGAGTGATAGAGATGGTTTGATTGACGAGTCTACGTGTAAGGCTCTAAAAATGGATGAAAATAGGACTTGTCGTTTGAGTCTGTGGAAGAGAGAGAGAGAGAGAGAGAGAGAGAGAGAGAGACCTTCAAGTTGGCAGAAGTGAAGGCAGGTGCTATGATGTGCCTGTGACGTACCCAATCATCTCCCTCAACCATCACCAATCCTTTCCCAAACATTGGCTTCCTATCTCTCTTAAACACCGTCGGTTTTCCCCAACTCTTGCTCACCACACTTGATGATGCTTGTTTCAAGAACTCAGGATCTGCGATGTACAGAAATGACTCTGTACCCAGCCAGTAAATAAACACCTTCCCTGCAAATAAAAAATAAAAAAAAAATGTTAGATTACATCCATCACTGAACGTTCATCTAGTAGACCTCATTTTGGATGACCCATACTCTGGAAATTTCACTATTAGACCATCCTAACCATTTAAAAGTACACATAAGCAATGGTCCACATCTACCTAAATTCATTCGATGGGAAGCCAGGATAATTGCATTGGTATGACATTCCCAACTTTTTGTGAACATCTAAACTTCTATCCTAACAACCTCTGATACCCTTATAGTGCTTGTGGTCCCAGTCAGATCCCTTGTCGCCCCTCCCCCCACCACAGAATCTCCATACACTGGAGATCAAAGGCTGAAATCTATGGACCCCACTTCATAAAATTCACTGACGAAAGCAACATAAGTCTTAAGGAATCAACCCAAACTACCATATGATTAAAGTAAAAGGGTGAAGAGTTGAATGGATATCACGTGCGATCCCTTGTGGCCCACCATGATAACCCTTCTTATCCTTCCTACTCATTTCAATATCTTCCCCAGTGGGAAATTTGGAGGTGGCGCACTAAATCATTCCTCCGTAGCTGCAGGTTTGTTCTCTCGGGCAAATCGAGGTTGCTAAGAGGAACCCACTGCAATCATTGCAACGAGTTCTGATGGCCACGATTTGACTTACACAGACGATCAAAGGCCAAAAATCTAACGACCCAGATCAGAAATCTCACTAACAAAAGAGAATCATGGTTTAAGTAATCAACCCAACTCACCATATGATTGCCTCCATTGAGCAAAGTAAGGAAAAACAGATGAATGGATATCATTGGTGATCCCTAATGGCCCACCATAATAGCCTTTCTTAACCTTCTTGCTCATCTCACTAATGTTCCCAAATGGGAAACTTGGAGGTGGCCCACTGAATCCGCTCCTCCGTAACCGTCGATTCACTCCAACAGGCAAAACCCAGAACTGAAAGACCCCAATCAAGATCAGGAAGAGGAGAAAGGATCCCATGGCTAAGGTTAGAGGTTGGAGAAGCTGTAGAAACTCCATCTCTCTTTCTATGTATGAATGTATGGGAGGGTAAGTTGGTAGGAATGGAAGAGAAGGGAGAGGTATTTACAGAAAGAATTCTAAATACTGTAGATGTCGGATTTTGACCACAGGAAGTCAAGAAAGAATCAACAACCTTTTCCGTCTTAAATGGTTTTTTTTTGTTCCCACTTATTCATATTTATTATTTTCTTTTCATTTTTTTAAAATTATCTATTTTTTAAATCCAGGACTCGACCATATTGATAGTTGAAGCCTAGAACTTGTGTTGTCGGGTCCATGGCCGTACACGCGGCATTTATGCGTTCAGGTTGGACTAGAATCTTCCACAACAACATAACAGGGAGTGTGGGGCCACCATATTGTTTGTGTGACGTATCTCCTTCCATTAGTTAAGAATTCTTAACCGTCCATCTTATAGACACCACTTGGATTGTTAGTACTGTCCAATCACTGAGATGGACCCTACGTTGGACGGTCGATTGATGTGTATGAATGGGCGCGGATTGGATACTGACGAGGTCAGTAACCAAATCGCTAGTGAAGTGACGTCACCAAGCTTTGTGGACCCCACCATGATGCATGTGTTGTATCCATACCGTCCAACCATTTTTAGAGATCGTTTTATGGCATTACAAAGAGAATGAAACAGATCTAAATTTCAAGCGGACCCACCATAGAAAACCGTGGGAGCAGTCACACTCACCATTGAAACATTTATAGAGCCCACCGTGATGTATTTTTGAGAAAACAAAAATATCAACTTGATTGGAAACTACCGTGGCCCCTAAGAAGCTTTGAACGGTGGATGTCACTGTCCCCACTATTTTCTATGGTGGGGTCCGCTTGAACTTTAGATCCATCTCATTCTCGTGTAATGCCACAAAACGAACTCTAAAAACTGTTGGACGGTATGGATACAACACATGCATCATGGTGGGGTCCACAGAGTTTGGTGACGTCACTTCAGTAGCGATTTGGCTACTGACCTTGTCAGTATCCAGTATCCAATTCGCGCCCCGTATGAATGCAATGTGTACAGTAGATGAGGCACCGACATCTAAAAGTTGGTGGGAACCATCGCTATAGTCTTATCCAAATTGTAGTTCACATTGCACACCGTCCGACTTTGGTCAAGTTCCTTTATAACTCCTAACATTTAATTTCAACCGTCCGTTATTAATAGATTTGGGTGTTAATCGCAAACGTGATGTATGGTGCCTTACGTTTGCGCCGGACAATTTGCTGTTGTCATTGGTATAGTGCACGCGACACTACCACTTAAGGTAGTCTTGACCATTACATTGTTTTTCTAGTAGATGGATGGACAGGATTTTCTAGTAGCTTTTATCTATACCTGGGGCCAGTAGATGGATGGACATGATTGACACATCATCCTGCAACATGTACGGCCGAGATATGTCTGTACCATGCGACTGTTTCTCTGGATCCTGCCCTACGGTACAACCAGTCAGGTTTTTTTTTTTTTTTTTTTAAGTGCAAGAAACGGCCTAAAGGTATATGAATATTTGTCAAAAAATCTGACTAAAATGTTAATTTCAATAATCAAACTTCTGAATTTTGTGTAATTTGGCCCATAGGAGCTTTGAATCTTCGTGAGTTTTGGAGTCCTGTCCTAATGTGAGGTTGAGAAACTAATGGACGGAGTGGATTTATCACAGGCATCTTTGTGGGCCCCACATGACTTCTGACCGTATGAACTTCGCATAGGAGGGCAGAGGCAAACCGCGTATGAAAGAAATGGCCCAAAGGTGTGCCAGGATCTGTCAAAAGAACAGACTAAGATGTTAATTGCAATAATCAAACTTTCGGAATTTCTGTTCAGCCCACACGAGTTTTGAATCTTCCTGATTTTTGGAGTCATGCCGGACTGACGTTGAGAAAACAATAGACGGAATGGATTCTCAGGAGCATTTCTGTTGGCCCCACATTACTTCTGACCACAGGAACTTCCTATGACAGAAGAGCTAGGCAAACCGCACACAGAAGAAATGTCCCAAAGGTATACGAAAATTTGTAATAATAAATTTTTTTTTTTTTTTTTTTTAAAAAAAATAACTGGTATGTTAATTTAATTTAATAATCAAACTTTCAGAATTTTCCCTCCCAAAGATGAAAATAATCGTCTAGAAGGAGATTGACCTGTGTTTGGGGGAGCATATTGGATGAGGCGGGGCAACATGGTAAGGTTTGATGCCCAGATGTTTAATTATACCATGTGCAATTGTTAGACATGAGGTACTTGCGGTTGTGAGGACACTTTGGAGTAAAAGTGAACTCACAAAGGGGTGCCGGAAGAATGCCGGATATGTCAAAGGTATCCTTACCATAGAGTTGCATCATAGCTTCTAAGATAGGATCGATGACCCATTGTGCTAAAGGGCCCAGGCATGTTCAGTCCTCAACTGAGGCGTTAAGCTCCCCTAAAACTAACCAATCAATGGTGCCTTATCTACTACAATTACTATACGAAAATGTAATGAGGTTATTTGATTGAAAAGATTGTTAGAAAAATTGAAATTCAAGTAGAAAGTTGTGGTGATTCATTATGATACACTTGTCTAAGAATCAAGTATCCCATGCTTGAATAAAGTACATTGGTGTTCAATATCATTTTGTTCATGACATGGTGGAATACAGTCATATAATTGCGAAAAAATCACATCGACAATAATGTAATATATATGCTAACAAAGCCTATTGAAACTAAGAAGTTTGTTTAGTGGATGACTTCTCTTAAACCTGTTACCCAACGATTAGTGATATTTGGGCAGTTGTTATCAAGAGGGGTTTTTTGTATTATTAATAAACTAGTCTTTAAGTGGGAGAATATTATGATAGTGGAAACAATTAATGATGTTTCCCAATGAGAGATGTCCCTCCCTTAGTCTAATTTGTCTCTAGGGCTATATATCAAGCCGAGGTGGGTCAAGCTTGGCTTGACTCATCCTTGCTCTCGTTGAGCTCGAGTTTGGCTTCAAGCTTACCTTTGAAGCTTGGTTTGTTTGCCAAACCTTTTGAATCGAGCTCGAAGCGAGTTAGTGGATCAAGTCAAGATAAGCTTGCCTTTAGTCAAGTCAAGTCGAGCCTACTCCCAACCCGCACTTGACTCAACTTAGCAACCTGCATCTGACCCAACTCCTAAATCAAATATTCAATTAAGTATTTAATTATATAATATTAGATAGAGCCATAAATGTATTTTTATTGGTGCAGAGAGAGAGAGAGAGAGAGAGAGAGAGAGAGCTTAGCAGAGCGGCCGAGTGTAGGTTGTATGGTTGAGACAAGTCAGGCAGATGCTGAGTCGAGCTCAGGAGAGAGAGAGAGAGAGAGAGAGAGGAGCTTGGGCATGGCAAGTTGGGTAAGAAAGAGACGGATGAGTAGGGTAGGGTTTAAGTTTTAACTTTTTAATTTTTAAATATTATATATATATATAAACATTCGAGTCGAGCCAAGCTTGATCTTCGAGTAGAGTCGAGTCAAACTCCACTATGTTCGAACTCGGCTCGTTTTCAAAACGAGCTGGGTCATATGAAGCTTGGGTCACCTCAATTCGTCGTTCAAGTCGAGCTAGATAAAGCCAAGCCGAGCGAGCTTTTCCAGCTAGCTTGGCTCGTGTACATCCCTATTTCTCTCTCTCTCTCATATGTATGCCAGTACAACTATGTATTGTAAAGCCTAGTCGAATGGGCTTTGATTTTATACTCTCTCACATTTTGTAGTTTATATAATTAGAAGTGTTTAGATAAAGGTATTTTATTCTATTGTATTTATCTTCTCAGATATTCTTTGGTGTGTGTGTGGGAAAGAAGTACGTTTTATATTTTTGTTTCTCTTGTTTTAATAAAGAAGCAAGGTTTGTTTTATTGCCTCGTAAGCTAGGCATATTATCAAACCACATAAATTCTTATGCATCTTATTTCTTATTTTGGTTTGGCTATTTTGGCTTTTATTTCGCCATTTTCTTAGTATATTAATCAAGTGCGGGCATTTTTCTACAACAATCCCCGTTGTTTCTGTTGGTGTCCACTTGAGCTTCAAATCTGCTTAATGTTTGGGTTCATGTCCTAAAATGAGCTGGCAAAATGGATAAATGGCCTCAATATACAACATATATATACATCACGGTGCCTCACAACATTAGGTGGTGTGGGGTCACCGCCCAATGGGCTTCCATGAGGCAAACATTCCACATGACAGACCCACCACACCTTGGGGTTATTTTGAATATATTGTAGATTCGAGGGTCCTAATAATATCTTATATATAAATGTCTATATGGGTCGATGATAAAAGAGTTGAGACCTTTCGATATTGGAGACTCATAAGCCCTTCCCTGCTAGAGCTTGGCATCGGGTTGAGTCGGACCAAGCTAGGGCTGAGCCGACTCGACCCGGTTTTGAAATATACTTGACCCAAACTCAAACCCTACTCCGTCCAGCATGCCTAACTCGATCTAAGTCCGGGTCTAGCTTGGACTAATCCGGACCGAGTCCGACCTGGTCATAAGTACCAAGTCGGGTCGAGTCGGGTGCAGCGGGTATGCATAGCCTGAAATCACAACTCAGAACCTAGGTATACCTACCACAATTGCAGCCTCTCCATTAGCTACATGGCATCTCAGATTTGAAACCTTAAATCTTGGTTTTTTTTTTTTTTTTTTTTAACGTACAAGTCAAGGTTTCAGGTCGAGTCAAGTTAATACCAAGTTGGATTTCGGGTCGAGTCAAATCGAGTTATTAGGTGACCCAAACTTAACTCAGTTTGAGTTTAGATTGGACAAAGTGTACTCGGTTCGGATAAACTCACTCACTCGGTTAGGATCAATTCTGGTTTGAACGAGTTATACAAGTCAAGTCAGTCAAGCTAGGTCGTCCCATGCCCAGCTATATTCCCAGCGGTTAGGATAACCTAACTATGGGCCTCACATGTACATAACCTTACGCCAACCTGAACCATTCTTGTGGTCAATGGCCCTCTTCATTTGGGCCCATTTTACCGATTATTTGAACATGCAAACATGGACCAAAGTTTTCAATTATCGAATGATCAAAGCTGTCCAACCGAATTGCTGCAAAAGTTTCATCTATTGAATGATCATTACCGTCTATTCAATATGTGAAAAGTCAATTGAAGAATTTCTCCCATTGCCCAAGAGAGGCGAACTCTCCTGGAATATGTGCTATTGGCGTGAGAGGATAGAGGCCCTCTCCCACTCCTCCCTTGTCCGCTTCTCCCATTGCCCAAGAGAGGCAAACTCTCCGGCAGATGAACTGGCGCGCATGGGGAGCAATGGCAGGGAGAATCTCTTATTCCTCGATGTTTTGGCTCTTCCGGCTAAAATTCGTGGTCTTATTTTCTTAGACAAAACCAGGCTGGGTAATATTCGCCGAGCCTATCCCTCTCCTGATCTCCTGCTTTTCTATTCTGTTTTTCTGCTTACGATAGGAGGGGCCTGCTGACGCCCCTCCCTTATCAATCTGTGATGCCTTTTGAGATATAATATACATGATGCTTGTTTCTTTTTTTCTTTTTCTTTTTTTAAGTCCATTGAAGAATTTGGTTTTGGCTTCTGATCAATCAAGATTGTGGAGCACAGGGTGAATGGTTTGGATCAAGGGAACATGTCATGAAGCTGTCTTTAAAATAAAAAATAAAAAATAAAAATAAAATAAAAACTGCCGTTGCTCCTTTTGAGAAGGCATTTTGGAGTAGAGGAGAAAAAGACACTTAAGGTCATTTAAATCATTTTTAAAAAAATATGCAGTGCGTACCTTTGTCTCCACGAATAAAGGGTGAAAACGAGAAACCAACGATAGCCCACACACAAGTGACAAACGACCTAGATTGATGGTTCTAATCTGCCAATCCTAGCAATCTTTCACGAAATTTGCACTCGGTACGTGAGCCAAAATACCAACGGTCCGGATCACTTAACATGGGTCCCAATAGTACAAGCTCAAAGCCTTAGTAAGTGTGCAAGTCCTTGGTGGAGGACCATATGATCGGATAGAAATGGAATGTACAGCGGACGGCGGTCAAGACTAGATTCCGCTTTTGGAAAATTACCAAATCGCCGTTCACATTCCAAACGTGATTATCATTAAGTGGAGTCTAGAGAAGTAGAGTGATCAAATGAGATTCTACCCGAGGCACCATGGAAATGAGGTGGGCCACCTTTGATTTGGTCAGATGGACTGGTGATCGTCGATGAGATGACGATTGGAGTCAAGGCACCGGGATCATAAGTCAGCTGGAAGGGTTGAAGTAGGCAAAACTGTTGTACTGTTTTATATTCTTCTATTTTCATGAGGGTGTCTTCGATTCTATTGAAATACCATTGATGCCAATCGATTCCTATCAAAGGTCCCATCAATGGAATTGCACGATTTTGTAGAAGTGTGGATTTTATATTTTTAATTTGATTGTAACTCTATATAAGAGCTTGTAATAAAAAATTAAGCTAAGGAGTAATGTACAATGGCTATTTTGAGCATAGGCATAGGAAAGATAGGGTTTTGTAAAGAAATTTTGAAGTTTCCGATCGATAAGTCGAGAATTTGTTTGTAATTTGTTTTTGTAATAGATTTGTTGTCACTTTGTTTTAAGGTTTTTCCTCAAGAATTTTTCTGCATAAATTTGTGTGCTCTCCATACACCCACTATATAATATCCAATCAAGGGTCATGAGAATCTATTGGCCATTAAGTGTGAATCGTGGGTTGGCTTAGGTCAATAGTTAACCCAAGCAACCTTGTGCGAGTCCCAACTAAAGGTAATGAATATTTGACCCCAATGTAATTTGGGTTTGATTGGATTGAAACCTACAATTGGAAAATTAACTCATAAAATAAACTCGTAACCAATTAACCAATTTGATCCATTCTGCTTTTCTTTTTTTTTTGAAAGAAGGCTAGGCCGAGGGATTTCATTGATCGACAACATATATAGCCTTTCGGGTGGGCCCAACAAAAAGGATGGAGGCCTCACCTTTTTTTTTTTTTGTTTACAAACTTTTGGGTGGGCCCCGACAAAAAGAGTGGGCCCTACCTATCATGTAAAGCAGAAACAAGACTATACAGACCCAAAGAACATAGACACAAAAAAACCAAGGAGCATCCCAGCACCACATGCTTCCCAACAATCTCTAGAAGAAGCTGGGCTGGAAAGCAAGGAACCTAGCTCGGATCCACACCAAACAAACCAACTCCCGCAGACCCACACCCTGGCTGGCTACCAAGCAAGCCGAAGGCCCTCCCAGAGACAGCCCTGCATAAGCGACGACGAAGCTGGGAGAAACACCCAGGGCCCCCAACGAGACGACTGGGAACCATTGGATACCCTGCACCAGAGAAGGAAAACGGCCCCTTTACACCCTAAGACCCCCCAAGCCAGCTTTGTCAAGAACCATAGCTCCCTTGATAGCCGATGGCAGGTCGGAACGGTTGCAGAACAGACGGTTCGATCGGCCTTCACTAGCTAGCCTTGCCAGACCGTCCACTACAAAGTTCCCTTCCCTGTAGATGTGATTGAAGAGAAGGTTCATGTTCCGACTCTTCTGATGAATTGCCTCCATCTTATACCAGATCTTCCAAGGGACAGGACCCAGGGAATCGGACGTGGAGTCTGCAACCAGCTTGGAATCAGTTTCAACGATGATATTGGACAGCCCCAGAGATGAGCAAATGTCCAGCCCATCAAGAACAGCCTGGGCTTCCGCGACATTGTTGGAATCGATCCCATAGCGGCGGTGAAAGGCGAAAATCATTCTCCCTGAGTGGTCTCTACAAATCTCTCCACCTCCGCACTCTCCTGGATTTCATCGGGAATAACCATCCGTGTTTAGCTTCAACCAACCGTGGGGAGGCTTGGTCCATGTGACCAAACTGGGGGGCGCAACCGGGGAGGGAGAGGGGGCGCCGATGTTGGATCCATTCATGATATTGTTATTACTTTAAATAATTTGTTGTACTATGATCAAGACTTGTTAAGTTTACCCTCCTTTTTTTTTTCTTTCTTTTTGTTTTAAGAATTGAATGCTAGTCATTGAAGATTTTTATTTTATTTTTAATGTTCAAAATCCATTTAAAGTTGGTAATGGTTCAATTATCGAATCAATCAACATGTGTTGTACAGGATGCCTTGGATTTTGTCATTCTGCTAGTACAAGGAAGCCTTATTTCTGGTTCAACTGGTATATCATTTGTCCAATTGAATTAGGGATGGATTCTTAGTTTACATGTTGTAAAGATTTGTATATTTTTGGTTCGACCAAAGATTGTAAGTTGGTTTGATTCGGTCCAACCGAATAAATTACGTATATTAGTGAAAATTAGGAAATTTATGTTTGATTTAGATTAGGGCTTCATTAATACTAGTGTTTTCTCTATAAGGGCAAGGGTCTTGTGAAGTGAGAGGGTTCAAATATTTATAAGGGTATGGGAATCAATTTTCTCTAGGGGTTAAGGTTTTCCTAGGTATGCATCACAAGGAAAAATTAGATTATCTTATAATTGAAGAAGATAAGTGGTGTAAACTCTGAGGTTTTAAATATATTAGATATATGTTGTTTTGTGCCATTATTTTTTTCTGCAAGAGTTTTTTATGTAAAATTAGGTTATTTAAGGTTTTCCTAGGTACGCATCGCAAGGGAAAATTAGGTTATCTTATAATTGAAGAAGATAAGTGGTGTAAACTCTGAGGTTTTAAATATAGTAGATATATGTTGCTTTGTGCCATTGTTTTTTCCTACAAAAATTTTTTATATAAAATATCTTATGCTTTGTGATTGTTTGCATAATTGTTTGATTCTTTTGTTTATTGTAATTGTTCTATCTTCATTGAATGTGCTTTTGCAAAGAACATGATTTGATGTTGGTGTTGGTGTTGGTGTTGGTGTTCGATCTTAATTTCTAATACATAGGATTGATCCAGGTTTATCATGACTTGGGGTTAATTACATCATAGCTAGTAGCGTGTTTTTTTTTTTTTTTTTTTTTGGAAAAAAGGATTTTCCATTATTAACAACAAAATTATCATAGCTAGTAGTGTGAGATGAGACAAAACCAGTAAGGCCTCCAACCAAGCAAAAAACCAACCAAAATTAAGGTGGCGCAACTCTCTTCATTTTTTTTTCTTTTTTTTTTTTGAAAAACTCTATATTCATTGATAATGTAAACATCGGATGTAAAAAAAAAAAAAGAATTAAACATCGAATGTACAGCAGAGCCGTACGTTCAGGAGGGAACCACAAAAAACTCGGACCTCTCCTATCATATCCTCTGACTATCAACAAAAGAGAAAAAAACCAAAAGAACCAGGGACGCAGCTCCTAAATCCCATCATCAAAGCCGAGAAAAGAACAAAAAAATGCTGCGGAGCCCTGGGGCAGCTCTCTTCCTAGCCAACCCCACACTACTGCAGTCCAATGCATTAGCATGCATACCAAGTCATTTTCAATCATCAACCATACATAGCATATGGTCTATGACGTGAACACTTTTAATCATCAACCCTATTTAACATGCAACCCATGAGTGTACGCTGATATCATATTTGTTAGTCATAAATTACATGTACGTACATATAATGTACATATTTGTTAGTCATAAATTAGATCTTATATATATGATAGGTGCGGTCCACTAATTTTTGTTGGGACCGCACTGAATGGATCTACATCTTCTCCTTTGAATATATTTGGTGGCGCCGCTCCACCATTCTCAAAAAAAAAAAAGTGCATATAGTACATGTTGCTGGATATTTTCAAAACTAAATATGTTTTGGATTAATGTTTAACAAAAATGAGGATGTTTCTTTTGAAATTGAGAAAAGATTTTATTTTTTTTTATTACAAAATTTGGTTCTAAATAAATTATTTTTTTTCTAAATAATATTTTAAAAAGTGTCTTTTTAACCTTTGAAAATGATTTCCCTACCAAAACATTAATTAATCCAGTAAGTTAGTTTGTTAAGGGCACTTTTTTTACACTCAAAACTAAGGTTTGAAACATTATAAAGAAGTCTGGAGGGATAGCTTTGGCATAAAAGGAAGCCATAAAAAAGTCTGATTTGAATAGATGCAAGATTCAATACAAGTATTCGCCGAATGTCTATTGGCAGCGCGGGTTTGTCATCAATACCAACTCATTTTCCTATAAAATAGAGTTTTTAGGGGAAAAAAAAACCCTTTTTTACTGTTGTTTTTTGTGCCATAACTTTTCCTTATTTTTGAATTATAACATTGTCACTGTCAAAACAAAATACAGTTTTTCATCAAGTTAGATTCACAGCAAAAATGTTTGGGAACAATTACTTACATTACCCGTGGCATATCAAACACAAATAATAATAATAATAAATAACTTCATTATACATTGGAGATAGATTGTCTATAGCTTAGAAAACTAAATTTAGATTCAGTACTAGAAATAAATATTATATCCAAGAAAGCAACTCTCAACTCTGTAAAGCAACTTGAAGATAGTTTATTTCTTCTTAAAGTATAATCTGCTCATTTTTCTACTAACACATATAAAGTTGGGTTGAGGTTGATTTGGTTTGCTTGAGTCCTTCGCCCAACACCAACAAACCTTTAGGTCAGGTTGAACATTTTAGATCGACTCTAACCAAACCACTGCACACCCAACCTAAACCTAATTAAAGTTCGAGTTGGACCAATTTTAATTTGCGTTAGTCCAACCCTACTTTCATCCCAGCCCACTGAAAATAATCATTATTGGGATGACTTAAGGGGTGTGTCCAATCCATTATAATCCTTTAATATCGATCATCATGGTCAAAGGTGGGCTCAGTCGTCCATTGTGATGAAATGAGAGGATCTCTCATTTGGTCATTCTTCCAATCCTCTCTGGGATAAACAAGGGTGCACCCCCCCCCCCCCCCCCCCCCCGATGAAATGAGAGGATCTCTCATTTGGTCATTCTTCCAATCCTCTCTGGGATAAATGGGATAAACAAGGGTGCACCCCCCCCCCCCCCCCCCCCCCCCCCCGGAGAAGCCTTGGTTTTAGCTTTTCATAACCTATATTAGTGGAGATCATGGCCACATTTACAGAAGCTTGTCATGCCACATGTGTGTACAATCCATACCATCTACAGGGCACTACATGTAACAGCGTGGGAAATACCTGACATATCCAAACCGTCCATCAAATTGTGTGGATATTGACTGCAAATTGGGCTTTTGGGCCGCTCAGAAACAGGTGAACAGGTTATGAACTGTGATAATTTTTTTACTCAACCACATATTTGTTTCATGTACTCTGGCCCACCAGATAGTGGATTGAATTCTTAGGCCAGGGACTCATTTTGAAAACAAGCCAAGTTCAAACATGGTGGAGTTTGACTTAACTCGACTCGAACTCTTGGCTCGAAACTCGAGCTCAGCTCGACTCGAATGTATTATTATATATATTAATGTGTATTATATTATATTTAAAAATTAAAAAAAATAAAACATAAACCCTATCGTATCCGTCCGTTCCTCTCATACCATTTCCTTTGCTTACTTAACCCGCCTCGATCGAGCCTCTCTCTCTCTCTCTCTCTCTCTCTCTCTCTCTCTCTCTCTCTCTCTCTCTCTCTCTCTCCACTCGGCCACTCGCCTAAGCTTGACTCGGCGTCTACCGACTCGTCTCAATTAACACAACTCAGACCCAGCAGGATAAATCTACGATGGATGGCGTCAAATCTACGTTAGAAGATCGACAAGAAAAGGAGACGTTGGAGGATCGACAAGATAAGAAAGGTGGTGTTTGAAATTTGAAATCAGACAAGATTACATGCAATCCCCAAATTTCATGCAATTTTCCAGATTACATGCAATCTCCAGATTTCATGCAATCCCCAGATTTCATACAATTTACTACTCTCTTTTTGTACGTTTAAATACCAGTCCTCTGTATTAGTTGTATATAATCACCATTACTTGAATACAATCACCATTGCCGAGTGTTCACGTTTTCAAACACCACCTTTCTTATCTTGTCGATCATCCAACGTCTCCTTATCTTGTCGATCCTCCAACATAGATTTGACGCCATCCATCGTAGATTTGTCCTGCTGGGTCTGAGTTGTGCTAATAGTCTCAGTTGTATGGCCTACACTCACCTGAGCTCTCTCTCTCTCTCTCTCTCTCTCTCTCTCTCTCTCTCTCTCTCTCTCTCTCTCTCTCTCTCAGTATTAACAACAAAGTACCATCTATAGTTTTATCTAATATTTTATATATGTGTGTGTGTATTATTAATTAAATATTTAATTTGGGAGTTGGGTCGGTTGGGTCGGGTTGCTGGGTTAAGTCAAGTGCGGCTTGCGAGTTGGATCAGGTTGGGAACAAGCTCGACTTGATTCAAGGTAAGCTTGCCTCGACTCGATCCATTAGCTCACCTAGAGCTAACAAACCAAGCTTCAATTGTAAGCTTGAGGCAAAGCTCAAGCTCAAGCTTGAGTTTGAACTCAAGAAGAGCATGGACAAGCTAAGCCAAGCTTGGCCTACCTCGACTCGACTCGGCTTGATGTACAGCCCTACATGTGATATAGGGTTAAGTACTTATTAAGAGAAACCAATCAACCTCAACTCAATTCTTACATGTGTTAGCAGAAAAGGCAGAAAGAAACCTACTACAAGTTATTGTCTAGGGTTAGCTTTCTAAACACAATACATGCCCACACTACAGCTTGAACCCATATTTGCTTATCTAGGTTATTGACAATCTGTCTCAAGAATATAATGAAGTTAGTTTCTTGTTGGTGAATATGATGAAGTTAGTTTCCCAAAATTGATACACGAGTAGTGTTAGTGATCGATGCCATACAACTTTAAAATAAGGAAATTTTTGGTGCAAAAAACAATGTGTGCAAATTGGGTTTTGTAAGTGAGATGGTTGTGGTTAGTTAATCGCCCATTTGTTACAAAGTCAAACTTCATAAGCAAGACAGTCTATAAAATCTCTTAGCATGTGGGTAAGAAGGTTTCACTGGCCTTTTGTTTGAAACTTGAAAATCTTACTAAGCAGCTCAATAATATAATTGTGGACATAGAGTAGAGAGATAGAGAACATTGTTAGCCCATGCTTTCTACAACATTCTGCTAGCTGACGGTGGAGGAGTTAGATTGGGATTAAATAAAATTAAAATAGGCATCCACAAGTAGAAGTGTACACGAACCGAGCTAGCTCGGTTAGCTCGCTCGACTCGACTCGAAAAACCTTAATTTGACTCGGTTCGAAGCTGAGTTCGAGTTGAGCTGATTTTGTTAGCTCGAAAATGAGTTCAAGTCGAGTTCGAGCTAGCCCCAGCTCGAATTGAACTCGAATCGAACTAGTTCGGTGACTCGGTTACTTTGATACTGATGTTGCGCGCTCATCAAGTGTTTGATAAAATGACTCAACAAAGTGTGGCTGGTGGCAAGGAAGGTATGTACATGAAACAAATACTCATTTTTTCTTGGTTTTTATGTTGCTCAGAAGGCATTTGATAAAATACCTGTAAAACTATTGCTTTTCTTTTACAAACAGTGAGATTTTGAAGGTACAGTTCAGATGTTTGTGAAAATGTTGCACCAGCGAACTCGACTTGATCTTGGCTCGAACTCGACTCGAACTGACCCAAGCTGCTGACCGAACCGAGCCGAGCTGGCCAATCGGGCTCGAGGACCGAGCCAAGCCGAGTTCGAGCTGAGGTCAGCTAGTAGCCGAGCCGAGTCGAGCTAAGGCCAGCTCAACTCGGTTCAACTCGATGTACACCCCTATCCACAGGAAATGAAGGATAAGTAGCATTGCGGCGTATAACATAATCATATTAGATTGATGTGGGCCTAGAGCTTTTCATTCTTTGCTTTATTTATAGGCACATGTAAGGTAATTGCCAAAGAATTATATTCAAAATCAATTTATATGTTCTTCTCTCAAGTAATTGACTAATCGGTAGACAAGGATGATTATATATGTTTCTATCTTAAAGGAAACTCATGATTTTCATGTTTCTTACTGGTTATTAATAAAGTGTAACCAATCACATTTTACAATATGTCCTGGAATATATCACCGCCAATTAACTATTCAATTGCACGCGTTCTTTTATCCCATTACATGAACTGTCACTCTTCACATTCCACTATGTGTCTGTCTAACAATGTGTTCTCTAGCTCTTCGTATTTGTTTGATATATATGTCCCTTAATAATAGCCAGCTTGACTTCCTCTGATTTGTTTCTAACCATCGTATTGACTGTAAGGATCTCATCACGATCTTCTATGTAGCAATGGAATCACCTGTTGGCTTTTTAGCCATAAGATCATCTTACAATGTCAAGTCAAGTGTAATAGAATTGAGTTCTATTAACCCTAAACAATAAAATAATAAATTAAAAACTTACAAAAATAATAATATTTGAATTTATACATAACTTCAAAATAATATTTTATATGTATGATTTCAGTAATTGATCACATAAAGTTATAATCATGAAAAACAATAGTTGTGTATTATGCTACTTTTTCAGTACTTAAACCCATCGGACTGGCTTATGATCCGATGACTCTAATCATCATCTTATTGATGATCAGCGATCTAACCTAATCAAAGGAGGGCCCACCTGATTTTCATGGTTGGACAGATAAAATTTCATTTGATGACTCCACTTCTCTGGAATCCATCTAACCTAATGACAATCACGTTTCGCATGTGAATGGCGATTTGATAATTTTCCAACATAGAAATTTCGTACAGACCGCCGTCCTTGGCACCTTTTATTTCTCCCTGGTCAGATGGTCCTCGACCCAGGACAAGTACACTATACTAGGGCTTTAAATTTATACTATTGTGGGCCCCACTTGTACAAACTAGTGACCCGAGTATGGTGGGAATTTGGTTGGACTGCGTTTTTTTTTTTTTTTCTCTTTGTGAGACGTGAATATAAGTAGCAAAGATACATACGGCATTTTTTAAAATGTTTAAAATGAGTTAAATTGTCTTTTTTTTCTCTATTTCAACAACAAAAAAAAAAAAAAAAAAACAAACAAACAAACAAACAAACAAAAAACGAAATGTCCCTTCAAAAGGAACAAAGCAGTTTTTTAAAAAATTAAAATTAAAAGACGGCCTCATGACATGTTGCCTTGATCGAAACCGTTCATCTGGTGCTCTACACCCCTGATTGATCACAACCCAAAACCCAAATATTCAGTTGAACTTTCACACATTGAATGGACGGTAATGATCATTCAATAATTGAAATTTTGCAGCAATCTAATTGGACGTTTGTGATAATTGAATAATTTAATTGTTTGGGCCATTTCTACGGGATGAACAATCCAGATGAATGGTAAAATGGACCCAAATGAAGAGTGTCCTCCAAGTACCGTACGTGTGAGGTCCATTGTTAGGTTATCCAAACCGTTAGTATAGGCTCATAATTTCCAATATCAAAAGGTCTTATTCTTTTGATCAGCAGCCCATATAGACATTTTTAATAAGATAATGCTAGGATTCTCGAATCTACCATACTTTTGGAACAACCCCAACTCTATATGGTGGGCCTGTCATGTGGAATGTCTGCTCACGGAATTGGAACAACCACTTATGCTGTGTCGGCAATGTGGGGCTCAATGTGGGGCTCACTATGATGCATGTGTTATATATATATATATATATATATATATATATATATATATATATATATAGTTCATCTGCTTTTCCCTCTCATTTAAAGGTATGAACCCAAAAATGAAGCAAATTCAAAGTTCAAGTGGACCACACTATAGGAAACAGTAGTGATTGAAGGCCCACTATTAAAGTTCTTTGTAGCCTTTGAATGGCATTAGGTGGTATAGAATTAAAATAATGTAATTATCGCATGTAATAGGAATTTTTTCTTATTATCATGAAATACCATGAAACAAACATAATCATGGTGGCATTGACTAGTTTGCTTGTTAAGCTTTGAATAAATATACCAACCAACATTTAGAATATCATGCATGTTTTATATCTGCATCATCTATTTATTTTGCAACCTTATTTTATGGCATGAGCCCAAAAGTGAAGCAAATTCAAAGCTTATATGGACCACAACATATAAGTAGCAGGGACAATTATGCCCACCGATGAAATCTTACTAGGGTCCATTGTTATGTTTATTTGCATCTAATCCATTCATAAGGTCAAACAGATATAAATTAAGGAAAAATACAAATATCAACTTGACCCATAATTTCAATAGCCCCTAAGAAGTTTTCGATAGTAGACATTTATTCCCCACTACTTTTTATGGTAGGGTTTGCTTAAGCTTTGGATTTCCCTGATTTTTGGGCTCATGTCTTAAAATGATCTCAAAAAATAAATGAACAATGTGAATATTATCTACATCATGGCAAGACTTACAGAACTTGCTAATAACAATAAATATTTTTAAAAAACAGAAGGGGAGAAGCTCTACTATCGTGCTCATAATTCAAAAGGAATCAAATACAATTATATTTAATCTAATTCCAGCCTTTATTATTCTTCCCAAAAGCTGGATAGAATTTGCATGTTACCAAATGCAATTCTATCCCATCCAATTTTATACCATACCATGCACCAAATACCCTCTTAAACATTACTATAGCCTGAGGAAGGTTTCAACAGTGGATCATCGACCGATCAATTTCCCTGCCTCATGAAAACATGGATGAAGGTAAAGTACAAATATCAGTTAAATTTTTGTTGCTCTAAATTTTCAATGGCAAGCATTCAATCATTACTGTCTCATGTGGTGTGGTCCATTTAAGATTTGGATATACTTTATTTTTGGGCTCATGCATTAAAATGAGATGTAAAAAATGGATGGACGGTGGTATACAATATATACATCAAAGTGGGGCCCACAGAGCTTTTGTAGCACCGACCAGTACCGTGGTCGGTAGTGGAGGAGTCACTACCGAATCCGAGTCACGAAGGCGGGTCAAACTCCTTCCAGAGAAGGGTGTTTTCGCCGTTAACATGGAATGTTCTGAAATTAGTCATAGTCATAGGTTGACCATGGAAATTGACGTTTTAGTCAGTTTTTTATTTTTATATTTTACAAATCTTCGTACACTTCTGGGCATGTTGTAGGACGATGTGCCGATCATGTCCATCCATCTACTGGACCCAAGTGTGGATGAAACCTATTAGAAAATCCTGTCCATCAATTTTATTTCATTTAGCCGATCAGTAACTATTTCTGTTTTCTACCGTCATTTTCAAGGTCCACTTTTCGGATGGATTGGATTGCCTAATGGGTTTTATTTTTCAAGTAGAAGCCATCCATGCTATGGCCCAAGAGATGGATGGACCTGATTGATATATATGATCTCACCAAGAGTGCTGAGAAGAGACGTATCTATTATATTCCGGTTCTGCCAACTTCACCTTGTCCAGTGCCAGGTTTGACCAACCAAACCAATCCAACGGTCAAATCGTCCGCCGTAAACGTAGCGGTGGTGACGCGTGCACTGTACACGTGACATCCGCAAAGCGTCCGCCGTAAAAGTGGGGCTGCCTCCATTACATTTGCAAACAACATGGACGGTTGAAATTAAATGTTAGGAGTGAGCAAAATTCAGACGGTTGAGATCATTCCATCAATGCAACATGACCCACGATGTGGACAGGACTGCAGTAAGGATGCTCAACTGATGGAATGAGATATGTCGCACATACAACATGGTGGCCCCACACGCACTGTTATACTCGTGCGTGTAGAGAGAAATGCTCACACACAACAAGTTCACCATTTAAATTGGTCTAAACACGTATTCATTAAGTGTGAAAGATTCTTCTCTTCATCCCGCGTACAACGCAAGATTAGTGACATTGAATCTTATACAAGTATAGTGAAAATTATATGTTATATATTTAACCTGTTCATCAAATATGACCTAGTAATAAAATTTTATATACTGAAAATTAATAAATTGTCATCATCTTTAGAGTCACATATGCAACTTAAATATGACGATTGGAATAGATTTTTAATAATTCACTTTTCTCGTAATTGATATCATATTAGTGATCACAATATATATATATATATATATATATATATATATATATATATATATATATATATATATATATATATATATATATACACCTTCACATGCTTACAATGAGCTTTACTTAATTAACTAATTAACAGGTTGAATTTTCAAAATATGCCGCGCATCACAAGAATATATCACATGTGTATAGCTTCTTTAGCCATTATATTTTCTTTGTAAATATTTCTACTCCTCCTTTATCTCTCTTCATTCAATCACTAGTTAATGCTAGCAAACATTTTCATGTCAAAGTTATTCCAATTATCAAAATGAATTTGCTTGCTTGGGTGAGCCGCACCATAACGTTTATATGAAATTCACCTGGCTATTAGGTGAGTCACCTCCTATCAGACTGATGTAGAGCGGGTCGCGGACAATTTCATGGCCAAGATGGATCAGAAAAGGCACGGTCGGCGACAGAAGTGATCCGGACCATCGGACCTTAGATCGGGCGTATCTCACAATCTGGAATGAGTTATCCGACGTAAAATATATGATTTTGGGGTAGAACGAGCTACTTTAGCCAACCAACCCAGCTAACCGGGTTGCGCAGCTCGGATTTGCAAGAAACCCCCTGATTGACGGTCGTTTCCTCGTTTTAATTTTGTTTTTACTATAAATAGTAAGTTTTAGTTTGAGTATAACTTTTCATCCGTTGGGCTTTAGGAGTTGTGTCCAACATGAAAAGTGCTTAGGATAATTAGGAGAACGGTTTGGTGAAGCCAAATAGGACACTTACTATTTTTGGCCGAAAACCTTGCGCACTAGTAGACATCATGACCGTCTATAAATAGTAAGTTTACTATTTATAGTAAGTTGCGAATTCTAGGAGTTTGAGTTGTAGTTTGAGTCTGATTTCTTTCTTATTGCTTGGTTCCCTTATTTAAAGGGTTGTGAACTCGATTTTGAAAATTCATCAATTAATTTTGAATTTATTAGAATTTATTTCTATCTTCCTACTTTCCTTCCTCGTAGATTCGAGAAGTCTCTATGAGGAGTCCAGAGAAGCTCCGTAGATTCGGAGTAGTTATCCTTGAGGAAGACGGTGATCGACCTCATCACGTTCATCCCTACGTCACAGACCTATGTAAAAAAACCACACCCATTCCTAGGTCATATGAATCACATAATTGAAAAAAGTGTACATAAAAAGCTCACCCTTCAAACTTTTTCCTTTGGTGTGGCCCACTCAAATTAGTTATGGGCTTCTTTTCTTTTCTTTTTTTTTTTTTGTTCAAGGCCTAATATTTGGTGTTGCAGCTAATGGTTGGATTGGATTTTATATTCTCATCATGTTGAGCCCTATAAAAATAAGGGCAAACATCTTTTTCAATTTGTTTCAATTGATATGGCCCACTTAAATCATAGAGTAGCATGATATTTTTGGCTCTGAGTTCAATAAGGGATTATACATATAATGATCAAAGTGGATCTCCAAACACATCACGGTGGGCCCCTTAAAAATGAAAGTGGCGTACGCTTAAACTACTGTTAGTTTTAAGAAAACTATTAAGTTTCCGTAGCAACTCTAAGGGCCCGTTTGTTAAATCTGAAATAAGAAGCCTGAATTCGAAATCTGAAGTCAAAAAACTTGTTTGGTAATTATGACTGAAGTCTAAAAATTAAGTACTAAATTTGAAACAATCTGTTTGTTAACAAACATCTGAAATGTCTAAAATATGTTAATTTGACACATTTGCCCCTATCTATCTCATGTTTATAAATGTTTTACATTATAAAGAAATTAACTTTTATTAAATGAAAATAAAATTATTCTATTTAATTCAAATAAACTATAAAGTACTTAATAGAAAATTAAAATATAATTATTTATAAAAACAGATAAAAAATTAATGATTTGCATGTATAAGTGTGGCAGCAATTTCTTTTTGCATATTGGATATAATAATTTGTTCAAAGTTTCCAAATACTCCTTCCACTTCAGGCATATTATTCTCTGATTCGATATTCATTCTTAAAAGAACATTTTCATCATTGTATTATTGGAAGAGTGGATCGGAGATGGATTCTTTTCTAATGTAGTTGTATAGTGTCATGCATGCAATAACTATGTCTCTTTACGTCGGGAAAGAGTATGGTGTCATCCGCTTCAAAATTGCAAAACGCGCCTTCAACACGTCAAAAGACCTTTTGATTACATTTCGTAACTTTGCATGCATATAATTAAAAACCTCATCTTTACTATTAGGTCGCCCACCACTACGAAAGCCACAAAAGTTTTAGATCATGCTAATATTTTTGTGATTTCAGTTTATACATGTGGTAATTATCTTATCAACGGTTTGGATGTCATTAAAACACCATGGTGGACCCCAGAAAGATTTTCGACGGTAGGGATTTCTCTCCTAACTGTTTCCTATCATGTGGTCAATTTGAGTTTTAGATTTTTTTTTATTTTTTTTCTACATGTTAAAATAAGGTGAAAAGAATGGATGGACGGTGTGGATTCTCACAAACATCAGGGTGTGCCCCACCTAGCTTCCAACCACGGGAAGGCTGGCAATCAGCATCCGATCCGAATCTAAGCGAGTGGAAAATAACTATGGTGTATGTTTGCTACCACTTGGCAAATAGTGTACACGTGCGGCGATCCAGACCATTCATATCGTAGGAGACACTATCTTTGGAGCATATGCCTGAATCTAGGCTGATTTCTTATCTCAAACCTTGGATATTGACAGGTGACCGTTTAGTTTCTTAATTGTTTGATGGGCCATTCATTCAATGAATCAGATCTTCCTATTAGTTCAGATTTTCAGAATTACCTCAACTGCAATTGGATCCACTATTTGGACGGTCTGGATTGACCTACACCAGTGCAACTCGAGTGACAGATGAATTGTGACATGCACGCATTCCTTTTTAGTAAACTTGCGTCAGTGAGAACTACAGGATAGAAGAGCACACATGTTCATGGTACACGTGTACGTCCATCTAGACCGTTCAAGTCATTGCAGTAATATGGATGGATGCAATCGTGATTGGACAACCCAGACCAATTTGGTTATCCCGACTGCTTATAATCTGGGGAAGTTATTTGATACTCTGGCTGCGCATGACGCTTGATACACAGGCACTTAGAAATGGTATACACGGCGTATATCAACTCAAATTAAACCAACGAAGTTGTGGAGCCCACTATTGTTAACTTGGCGAACGGTGTGGATTTCTCACAAACATCACGGTGGGCCCCACCTAGCTTGCCAGCGCAGGAACTTCCTGCCAAAGGCTTTTAAGGAAATCCGCGTTTATTTATCAAAGCGCACGTGGAGGCAAGCATCTACCACGTGTACAATTAAAAGTAAATCGAACACCGTTAAAATTCAATGGTGAAATCAGATGGTTATGATCATCCGGCCATTCCATGCAATGTCCACAATCTGACCTATGGTTTGAATGGCCCACAGTGGCTTACGTGTATGTTACACTTATACTATGGATCGGTTACCAGCCTACCGCTAGATTATCCTTAGGTGATCGAAATCAAGGCCTTTCATTATGTAGGCCATACTATGTATGGGTCCTTCAACAAAATCAGGGCCGTCCAGTAAAGTGTACTCTCCATGTTCAATAAATGGAAGGTCAGGAAGATTTGACCATAAATACAGGTAAAAGTACAAGTGGGGCCCACATGATGAATAGCATTCGTGACTCTCCCTGCACTTGCAAAAGTAGCACGTCTGAGCAATATCCGGGACATTCATCAGGTGGGCCCCACGACCAATGTAGCATGGCCCAAAATTCAAGGATATCTGTTTGTTGGGTGGGCCGCTGCACTTTTACATTGAACATGGAATGCAGGTGAATCATTTTAAACCGTCCATTTTTTCCAACTTGTTTGGCCAGATGCGGGACCCAAAAGAGCTGGATTTTTTAGCCAAACTCATATAAAGGTGTGGCCCACTAGATGAATGACCCATGACATTTGGATTGATACCCTCGCGTCCAAACCATTGCGAAAAAGAAGTATTTTTTACGGCCTATTGAGTGCCACCGTGACAAAGCCTGCCGCAAAAAACTTGTCCGTCAAATGCGGAGATCTGTAGGGCCCACCGTGATATAAGTGTTTTATCTAATTCGTTTATTATTTTTCTTATATTATTTTAATATATGATATGAAAGATGAAATAAGTCCACAACTTGAGTGAGCCACACCAAAGGATGCTACAGGGATAATGACATCCATTGTTGAAACCTTTCTAAGGGCCATTGTGATGTTTTTTTTACCATCCAACTTATTCATTAGATCATGTAGATGTGGATGAAGTGAAAACACAAATATCATCTTGATCTGAAACTTCTTCAGCTCTCAAGAAGTTTTTAATGGTAGACGTTCAATCCCCACTTTATGGTCTGATTAATCATTGGACCTGTTCTTTTATTGGATCAAACCTTAAATTATCTGAAAGAGTTGATGGACAGTGTAGATCAAACACATAAGTCATGGTGGGGCATAAAGAAGTTTCATGGGTTAAAGGTTGATTTTATATTGTGCAGACCATTTAAAAGAAAAAATTGCTGTAATAATTTGAAAAGGGATACTTTTGGAAACAAAAAATTTTTATTTAATGAAAAATCACGGAGCGCATTCTACATTCACCATTAAACCAGACTCCTATTACGAAAAGAATTCAGTGAAAAACCACCTAACGCTTTTCGTCTTCCACATTAACAACGCATTAACAAACACCATTAAACATGAAAAAAATTTCTCATTCCACGTTAAGTGCAAAATTTCAACGTTAACAAACACGGCCTAAGTGGATTAAGTAATGCACATCGGAGCATTAAATGAAGAGAGATATAACATTAAGTAAAGAAGAAGAAATAGAATAAAAGACTTCTTTTCAAAGAAAATAGATAATTAGATAAACTGTGTACTTGTGATGTATTCTTGTGATGTACCATATGAGTAAAAAATTCAATTCGTTAATCAAGTGAGGTTTCTTGTAAGTATGTGAAGACCAAGATTTTTTTATTTTTTATTTTTTGATTAATAGTAAGATACTTTTCTACAACAAAATTTGACTATTAGAAATCCATTTCATCTACCCCAATTTAACTCGAATGTGTGGCTCCAGTTATGAGGATTATTTATTAATTTTTTTTGTTGATAAAATTTAATAAGTGAGCTCTATTTGACAAATGAGCTAGATTAATAAAGCTTATTCATATTGTACTATATCAGATTTGATGGCACATTACCTTCTATAGAAGGCATTATACATCATTAAAGAGAAATAATTTTGCTATTTAATACATAGCTAGTTGGACCAATTTGAATGGTCCAACTAGTTGTGTATAGAGAAATGCTCACATAACGGTTGGGTGAATTTCATATTAATGTTATAGTAGGGCCCACCCAAGCAAGCAAATCTATTTTGTTAATTGAAATAACTTTTACGTGAAAAAGTTTGCTAGGGTCAACTACTCATTAAATGAAGAGAGAGAAGGTACGAGTATTTACAAAGAAAATGGAATGACTAAAGAAGCCGTACACATGTAATATATTCGGGTGATGCGCCATATATCTTAAAAATTTGGTCCATTAATTAGGTACTCTATGTTACAAATACATATATTATATAGCATAGAATAGGGAAAATGGGCATCTTAACGGGTCGGGTCATTCATCATTGTCCAAACCCTAACCTAGCCCGGCCCAAACTTAGGACCAAAAGATTTCAAGTCCTGGCCTAGCTTGACCTGAATACCAGCCAAGATTTCAAGACGCCCCGCCCTTAGGCCAAGTTTAATATGGCCCAAGCCGGGTTTGATGGGCTGGTCGGGGCAGCCCAGCCCATTGCCACCCCTAAAGTCATATCAAGTGCATTATAAATTAACATTCATTCACAATTTATTCAATAATGTTGATTTTATATTCTCATTGCTTAGACAATTTTTTATCTCATACATTTAAGGATTATAATCCTAGAGGAAGAAGAAAGTGATCTTTTCATCCCCTTTCCACTTAATACAATACCCTCTACGTTTATGTTTGTCTACTTAGACATGTGGATTAGAGAGACAACACAAAAGCGTGTGCATGTATATATTGTAGGTGTTGCTTAATTACATGCATGCATGTAAATATATATTTGTAGTATTATATTTCCAAATATGGTAGTAGAACATACATATAAAGAGATCACTCAAGGCATTGTATGTGAGCTTTCACATAAAGTACTTGTTTCCTGCCAACTTACCATATGTGTAGGATATCCAAGCCATGCAAAAGATGGGCCACACAATAAAGATATCTTTCCTTGAAAATCAGTCCATTCTGCAGGGAAACGACACCCATACAATCAGATCATCAATTATCCATTGATTCGACGGTGTGGCCCCTCCAACAAACCGGACCAGCCTGATGTTCAAAGAATGTGATCTTCCTGGTGGGGCCACCTTTCACATGGCTCAGATATTCTATACTAGTGGCACTTTCGCAAGAGGAAAGATGAAGCTGCATGAGAACATATCTTTTTTTTTTCCTTTTTTCTTTTTTTTTTTTTTTTTTTTTTTAAAAAAAGTGGGCTCTTACCACGATTTCATTAATCACAGCAAATTTATACCCTTTCGGGTGTGCCCCAACAAAAGAAAGAGACATGAGAACATATCTCCTGGTAACTTCTTTCTAAATATTGGCATCGATATTGTTTTTTGTTTCGTTTAGCTTGTGGGCGCCTTCTAAATCTTGTGCATTTTTTTCGTGTGGAACATGGTAAGCATGATGGTGGTGTCCACTTCCAAAATGCTAGATGGGTGGAGTAGGCTTGTGGAATCAGGTATGCCAGAGATAGATATAGAGAGAGACATCACAAACAATGCATCAGAGATCATTAGAAAGACTATCTTCGGGATGGGCCACCATCATGGGCGTCTAGTGTTTGAGAAGCTCAAAACCATGCAAGTCAAGCTCTTCAAATCCAATCGCTTGGTGGGGGTCCCATTCAGCAACTTCATGTACCTGAACCAAACCCTAGAGTTACGTAAGCTAGGGAAGGAGATTGACCATCTTCTTCTGTCCATCATAACTTCCCGAAAGTTCATGTACCTGAACCAAACCCTAGAGTCTGCTGAGGGAAGAGATCATGGATGTTACTGCAGGAGAGCCGTTGGATTTCGCCATGCTTTCTAAACTAGAGAAGGTAAGTTTTGACTTCACGTGTTACTCATGTTGCATGCGAAAACAATGAACATGACCGGAACACCATTTTCTAGTGCATGCATTGCAGTTTGGACATATGGAACTCCGAATCATAGATCTGGACCGTCTATTTAGTCTAACACACTCTTCATGGACAATCTTGAAAAAAAAAAAAAAAAAAAACATGATGATGAACCAAGCCAGTGGACGGTGAAGATGTTTTTAAAAAATAAGCCCAATAAATCTGAAGCATTCGCTAAGTTGGCCGGTCTACCTTGGATTGTTAATGTTTCTACTTTGATCAGCTAATGCTATTGATCTGGGCATTATAACAGAAGAGACCAATGTTCAAATGATTGAGATCATCTGATCCGTTAGATTTTTTTAATTGTCAGTTATAATTGTGGATTGGATTGTATGGACTGTCCTGATAGATTCTACAATCTGCCCATGTCTCCCGATACTCCAGATAAAACATGGTTCATCATAACTTGTGCGCTATAGCTCTTACCTGGTGCATGCTCTAGTGAAATGAATCAATGCTATTGATCTGATCATCCAATGTGTCCATATGCATGGGGTGGGTCATGAATGAGGTCTTACAACTCTACTCGCCAGCTCCAAATGTCCAGCGGCAAGCAAGAGAAGATGTCGACGTCGGCAACATGATCATCCCCAAGGGGACCAACATGTGGATCGACAACGTTGGCATGCGCCATGACCCGGCTTTGTGGGGCCTAGATGTTAATGATTTCCAACCGGATCGATTCAAAGATGGCCCACATGGAGGATGCAAGCATAGGATTGGGTTTCAGCCGTATGGATTTGGAGGGAGGATGTGTGCGGGCAGGAACTTGTCCATGATGGAGTACAAGACTGTGTTGACCCTCATCCTATCTAGATGTTTCATTGACAATTTCACCCACCTATTTTCATTCTCCAACAATTCTACTCTCTCTCAGGCCTTCCCATGGAATTCCTCTCATCCTCTTTCTTCTTCTTCTTCTTTTTCTTTTTTTTTTCTGGTCTACAAAGTGTGCCACATGAAGGAATTCCTCTCATCCTTCAACCCATTTAGAGAAAATATTTGGCTTGGTTTTTTTTTTTTTTTTTTCAACAATCCATGTCATCAATGTAAGCCAACCATGTTGCCTGTCCCACTCTATGTAGACAAAATTGTATCAACATGGCACACTTTGTGAGATCCAAGCCATCCATCATGTGTAGATAAAATTACAATAAATAATAAGGTATTTCCATTTATCTAGTTTGCCACAGTGGTAGGTCGAGTGACAGATACCTCGTTTCAACATATTTGTGTGTGTGTGTGTTTGTGTTTGTGTAGTTTGTATTATATAAAACTCGGGTAAAAATCACTTCTTTGTTTTTATATATACTTTTCACATGGGATAGGGAGAAGGTGCAAAGGGAGGAGATGAAAGTGCTTATTAAACATTCAATTCTTTAATTGGTTGTGAAAATGCTCCCAATGTCCTCTATCTTGTAGCATATGAGGTGCAAATATTAGCCCCATAAGCTTGAGGGAGTCCCTTTCCTTTAAGTATTCTAGGGCCTAATTTTACCAAAATGATCTACGTTAACTTTTATAATTATATTTTAAATCTTCATTATCACAATCATTTGATGTGGCCCCTTATTCAAGGTTACTTTCATTGTATAAGACATGCTTCCTCATTCCGGCGCAGCATAAGGGTGTAATTGTTTAGTAATGAATATGTTTTCTATTATTCTATTTAAAAAAATAAAAAAAAAATCAGCATAAAAATAATTAACGATGCATATGAGGTACAAATACTTAGCCGGTAGACTTAAGCAATTTCATTTCTTTGAGTCTTGATGGGTTTAATTTTGCTAAATTATACTTTAATTTTTATAATCATTTTTTAAATTATTATTATTTTAACCATTTAATGTAGTCCACTAATTATTGTTGTTTTCATTGTGCTTCCTCTTCATATGCATCTTAATGAATGTAACACTAAGTCCTATTTAGATACACTCTTTTGACTTAAGGTAGAAAATAAGCTACTTTTTTAATAAAAGTTAATTTAGTAAATATTTGATTTAAAGTCTTTCCTTTACAACATTATTTCCACTTTAACTTTTAGTTTGAGTGTGTTAACAACTTGGATCCTTACTCTTGCTCGGGTGGTAGACTCTCAAGAGTTTCAACACCTGGTCAAGGGGTTCGAGTATCCATAGGTGGTGAAATTCCACTAGTGTGAGTGTGTGGGGTGTGTGTAAGTGTGTTAAAAAAAAAAAGGTGTGTTAACAACTTTACATTAGGTGACTTTTCTTGTGTTATTAGCCTCACTACTTTTAAAGTCAATAATCATGTCGTTTCATGTATCCAAGTTAACTCCATGCATATGCTGAATAAAGCTATCCATCCTTTAAATCTCATGCATATAAAGTGATCAGACTACAACATTTTAACCATAAGAGATATTATCAAGTCTGATGAAAATATTTTTACATTCAAAGTAAAAGATTAATAGTTTAAAATACTCATAAGATCATGTAAAATCTTATGGAATACTATATTGTGTCATTGAAAATCACTTGATGAATGGTTTGATCTACCAGATCTTAGTTATACAAGCATCCCTAAAATATTAGTAGATTTTATATTAGATCATATAGGCCTCAACCCTATCTCATTATATGACCTAACAACATACATATTAGTAGATTTTATATTAGATCATATAGGCCTCAACCCTATCTTATCATATGACCTAACAACACACACATATGAGCTACTGCAAACGACTACGTGAGGCAAGTCAAAGCACATTACATAATGAACTTGAAATTATCATAAGTCATTGCATTTAAGGAGTAGTCAAAGCTAACACATACACAAGTTGATTATCATCTAGATATGATTGGTATCTTGGTATAAATACTTGAATTGATCTTCAGTGCAGGTGTTCAATAAGTCCAATATTAGGAGATCATTCCTATTACACACTTGTACTCATATGATGATAGGGTTCCTTAGATAGTTTGTCACATCATTAAAGGAAAGAATTGGTTGCTGATAGGGTTGACAAGATGGGGCTTTGGCCTCACATGTTATGTGGTCTATTCTGCCTATTTTTTTGTTGATCTTTTTATGGAAACTTTAAAATGAATTATTAATCTCTCTGGCCAACATAGATCATTTACTATAAGCATCCTATGTATCCTTCATGGCCGGTTTGGCTTGATGTAATTACATGTAATTTCTCTCAAATCAAAAGCTAGGGCTTGGTGGGCCCCACCATCATATATGCATAATATCCGCCTCATCCATTCATTAGTACAAATCATTTTAGGGCATGAGCTCAAAAATGAGGCATATTCAAAGTTCAAGTGTATTACACTATAGAAAATACCGGATATTGAACGCAAACCATTTAAATGTTCTTCCCATAATATGGTCCACTTAGGGCTGAAAGTCAGGCGGGTTGGGTCGGGTTGGTGCTCAACCCTAACCCAACCCAAGGTTCCTATACCTCAACCCTAACCCAACCCAATCTAGGGTTGGGAATTCTCAACCCAAGCCCAACTCAAGCGGGCTTGGTCGGGTTGATCGGGTTGGTCGAGTATATACATGCTAATATATTTGTTATTACATTAGTTTATTATATTCCAATATAGAACTTATTTTTTGTATCCATAAGTTTATTAATTATATATGTGATTATTCATTATAAAGAACTTCATTTTTTCCTTTAAAAAACAAGCTAAAATATAAGACTACTCCTCCTTTAAAAGTCATCTAGCATAGCATGAAGTCTATTTGGGAGAGAGAAATCAGGCATATCTTGTTAGCTTGAGTCCTTGGAAATGACGTGGACAAATGAGACTCGACATCACTAATGTGCCTTCGACACAAACGATCCATACTCAATTATAATTTATAAGTAATTTATGTATTGATCGAGTTCGAGTTGGGTCGAGGAACCCGAGCCCAACCCAAGTTTTATCAGGTTGGTGTTTGTATAGCCCAAGCTTAAGATCGGACCCGAAATATCTTGCCCGAGCTTTACCCAATGTCGGGTCGGTCACGAGTCGGTCGGGTTGAACCCGCCCAACTTTCAGCCCTAGGTCCACTTGAGCTTTGCATCTATCTTATTTTTGAAGGCATACCCTGCAATGATCTAGCATTGATGTCTTCGTATCAATTTCCTTGTGGGGGTGGCTAAGTGTGTACTGACAATGGAGTGTGTACTAACAAGCTAACCAATTATATATATATATATATATATATATATATATATATATATATATATATATATATATATATATATATATATATATATATATATATAGGGAAAAGGTACTATGCGCTCCACCTCACGATAAGCTCCCATGAGGTCGGGCTGTGTGGGCTTCACTGTGATGCGTGTCGACCATCAACATCGTGCATTTGATGGGTCCCCTTTAAATTATGGGATATCCCAAAAATCGACGGTATATAGAACTCAGGTGGGCCATACCATCTAAAATCATGTGAAGACACTGTTAAAACATATAAAAGCACTTGGTGGGGCCCACCTGAAATTTGCATGCATCTGAAACTTGGTCTGAACCCTCATCCAAGTGGGACACACATAATGGATGGGCTGGACTTGCAAACCACATCTCGGTGGGCCCAAAAAATGATTATGAATGTTTTAAGGGTGCACGCCCCTCTCCACTTCTGTATGTGGTGTGACCCACACAAGTCACAGATTGACTTGATTTTTGAGCCCTAGGCCCACGATGGAATGGTGCATCTGACTGATGGGGTAGATGTTCGAAACGCAACACGGTGGGGCCCACATAGCTCGACCTCATGGGATGGTCCCATCAGCTGGAGCGCATAGTACCTTTTCCCATATATATATATATATATATATATATATATATATATATATATATATATATATATATATATATAGCAAAATGAATGGATGGTGTGGATAAAACATATACATTATGGTGGGACCCACGGAGTCCATCTCATTTTTCGTAAAAGTTGTTGCTGTCAATGTTATACATCATCCCTTCCACCTAGGGCTATCAATGGGCTAGGTAGTCTTGATGGGCCTTTGGGCTTGGCCTGCATTGGGCCAGGTTTGGGGTGGTGTATCAAGCCCAACGGTCAAGCTCAAGCTTAAATCAGGAGTGAAGCCTAATTGTAAATAAGGCCAAACTTGAGCTCAGCTCCCCAAAAGCCCATAAACCTGGCCTGGCCCGAAAAGTCTTTTTTAAACCTACTTTTCTCCACTCTCTCTCTCTCTCTCTCTCTCTCTCTCTCTCTCTCTCTCTCTCTCATTTATCCATAGAAATATTTAGGGCTTGAGCTTGGACTTAGGTCAAGCTTTGTGTAAATGTCTTGGGCCAGACTTGAGCTAAACTATTTCAGCCCGTCACAGGCCCAAGCTGGATTTGGGGTTAGGTTTTGAATTACAGGCAGGGCTTGGACAGATCTCGATATGGGCCCTAACCTAGCCCATTGACAGCCCTACTTCCATTACCGATTCTTATAATATGTAATTAATGCTTAAAAAGTGTAAAATACAATGCAACTGCCCTAAAATACATCTGACCAAACAAGCCTTTAGGATTCGTTTGCTTGCTGCTAGGGATTGTTTGGCAAAGAGGAATTACAAAGATACCTGGGGATTTGTTGTTTTTGGCATTTGGTAGCAAGAAATTAGAGGAATATAGATTTGAGTGGAATTCAAATACTTTAGAAGATCTCTTAAAAGAGTTTTTTTTTTTTTTTTTTTTTTTTTTTTAAATCATTTGTGGTTGGGTGCATCGATCCGATCACAATTCAACGGGTCAGTTTGCGCTTGGGCCTAACTAATTTCACGTGAGCCGGGTCGTACGACACGGAAACGGGTGGCGGGTCATATATGTGCCATGAACGACCCGATGACCCGACACGACGACCCGACCCGACTTTGCCACCTCTACCCAAAAGCTTATTTCTCTTCCGTTGAGAGAGGGAGGGAGGGGGAGAGAGAGAGAGAGAGAAGATGGAAGAGTCCGCACCCCTCTCGCATCAAACCCAAACCCCCGCACCACCACCACCGTCACCACTCCCACCACCAACCTCACAACAACAATTGCAACAGCCAAAACAAGAACAACCACAACAAGAAGAGCAACAGCCACATCAACAACAAGAACTACGACAGCCAAAACAAGAACAGGAACTACAACAGCCAAAACAAGAACAAGAACAGCTGCAGCAACCACAGCAACAGCCGCAGCCACAGCAACAGAAGCAGCCGCAGCCGCAGAAAGATCTGCCTCCACCTCCAGCACCACCTCCTCCGTCATCGACAAACCCCCAACAACAATCAAGCAAGAAGAGGAAGGTGGACCATGCGGAGCTACAACAGAACTCCAAATACTTCAAGATCCGCTCCATCATCAAGGACCTCCGTCCTTACTTCATCGAGGTACCTGAAATTCTCCAATTTCCTCTGATCTTTTCCAAGTCCCTTGCAATTTTCCTTCTTTCCAATTTCAGCCAGGGAATTTATGTTTATTGCCTGTCTCTTTGATAGATTTACCCTTTTTTATTTCTTTCATTGCCGCATCCAAAAGCCCCAAAGGGGCAAATGTCCAATTCCTACAAATTTTTCGAATTTCTGCAATTTTCTATCTGTGATAGTGTCGATTTTTCCTTTGGTGGGATTTTTTATTTTTTTTTTTTTTGGAGGGTTCTGTTCATATGTAGAAGGCTGGACTGCCTGAATTGGTGGTAGCACTCCTATCCATTATCTGTATATGCATATGGCCCTGAACTTTGATAAGAACTAGATATCTGGTGGGATCCACATCCATGAGCTGAAAGTTTTGCCCATCAGGTGATCCCAGCTATATTTGTTCAGGAAATTTGCTTGTTGAGTGGTGGCCAAAAATGTTCTTGGCCAACGGATTAGCGATTCCAATCAATGTACATGGCTGGATGTTTGGTGATGGATCGCAAATTCAAATGGTGTAATGGGTTATCAAACCATGCATCTTTCCTGTAATCTGTACATTTCAGATGTGTACTTATACTAAATAAAAATAAAAATCTATACCTCCCTCTTTTTTTCTTCGTTTTTTCTTTTTGCACACAAACACACAATTGCACACGTGCGTGTGGGGATTTGTTGGGATATTCTGGTTGTTTAGTGTGTTTGTAATCTTTTAAGTGTAAATCTCTACTAATATAATGAGAACTGCTAGGGATGAGAAGCAGAATGCTTGCTTCAGATCAATGGCGAGCAATGAGAAGAATGTTTTGGAGAAGTGGTTAAGTGACAAGCTTGATTGGAAGGAGTTGTTCAAGAAATCTTGAATAGATTAGCTTAACACTGTGTACACAACATCAAGGAGTGCCTGCTCGCACGTGGTAAGACAACGACAACATGGATTTTGGGGCTAGTGATTTCTCTAGGGTTTATTTCGATCATCCCCACGGTAGGAGAGGTGAGAGATTGAAATATCGTGATTATGACTATGGTGTAAAACTTGAGATGCGCGAATTCTATGGAGAATTGTAGTTGAAGAACTTTGATTGGTTGGCAGATGTAGAGTAATTTTTTTAATGTAAGGAGATGCCGGATAAGAAGAAGGTTAGGCTTGCGGAACGTGATTATCGGGTCATGTGTTTTTGTGGTGGATCCAAGTCTAGAAAACCCATGAGCGCGCATTGTGAAGAAAAAGTTGGGGATTTGGAAGAAGATGAAGGATGTGATGCTGTGAAGGTTTTTACCTTCGTATTGTGAGCAAGAACTCTATTGGAAGTCCATCACTTCCAACAGAAAGAAGATGAAGGATGTGATGCTGTGAAGCTTACATGGAGTTCTACTGCCTCATGATCTAAAACAACCTCAATGAAACAACAAATCAATCGGTTGCAAGGTAAGTTTATGGGTTGGATTAAAAGATCCAATGGTAGATTTCGGGCAAGGGCCTATTTTGTGGACGAGGCCAAAGAAGAATGAGAAAGAAGGATGTGAGTTGCTCAAATCCTCTCAACAAGTTTCTGAAACGAGATTGAGATGAGTCTCTTTTGATTCCTAACCCACCTTATCCTACACAAAGTAGTGGAGAAATGGAAAAGTTTCTATAATCCTCTCAACATTATCTGGAAGTATGCGGTCCCCCCTAAATTTATATGCTTCGGTTGGCTTGTTGGTAAGAACAGAATTCTTACGGTTGATAACCTGAAGAAAAGGGGAATGCAAATCGTCAGCATTTGTTTCTGCTGCATGAAAGCCGAGGAAACCGTGGACCATCTCTGCTTCATTGTCCTTTTATTTCTCTGATCTGGACTGAATTCCTGCCGCGCTTTAGCATCTGTTGGTGTAACCCGCTCTCTACCGCCAATCAGCTGTCTTCATGGCATGGGGTCAAGATGTGGAAAGCCAGAAAATGCATCTGGAGGTTGGCCATCCTTTCAATCTGGTGGTCAGTTTGGGAGGAGAGAAACAATAGGTGTTTCAACGACAAATTGACTTCGGTTCAAGAAGTCTGGTTCAGGGCAAAAAAAATAATTTTTGAATGGGCAGGCAATGTTAACCGGTTGAAAGAAGAAAATCTGTTGTTCCTAGGTTTCTAGGTTCTCTGCTATCTCAGCAGAGTCCTCTCTCCCTTTGTTCTTATTTCCTTTTTAATATATTTTCCAGTTATCCTTTAAATAAAAAAAATAAAATAAAAATAACATAAAATGGAAAAGGAAGTGTATCAAAAGCCACCTTTTGTATCTAACAATGATGGAAAGAGGTGCTACAAGTGTTTTACATTTGGCACCATTCGTTTGATAAGTTTGGAAAGAAAATTCAAAGACGAATCTAAGTTAGTAGAGAATAAGAAAGATGATGAATGTGAATGCGATGAAGAAGAGCAAGATGGAGGTAGCAATGGAGCGACGGTCATAGAGGAATCTATACTTGGAGATGGAACACCAAATCCCTTTACAAGATACATTCCGTTGTCTTAGTCGTGTTAGCCAATGGCTGCACCATGGTGATACCTTGGCAGAAAATTCGGGCATGGTTCATGTGTGTATGAAAGAAATGGACAGCTGAAAAAGGGTACCAGCTGCCCACATCCAGTGTACCATTGTGTCTCACCTGACTTGTGGGTCAGTTGAAATTGCTGATCTTTAGGTTAGGATGTATTCACCAAGGGACCTTACTGATGAAGGGGCTAGATCTTTTCACATGTGTGCCAAGTTGGCTGTGTTGCCCATTTGAATGTGGTATTCCTCTCTTCAACTTCATATAAATGGGGCAGTTCATGTTCATCATTTATTTTTATTTTTTGAGATTATTGTTCTAGGTTTGAGCTTTTTCTGTTTCCAAATGATTAATCCAGACTTTAGACTCATAATCTGATTTCCAGTATCTTTTCTTTTCTTTTTCAATGGGTTTTCCAGTATCCTTATAGTGTAGGCTTCAATGCCGTCTTTGTGCTTTTCGTGAATGCATTTCAGCCATCCCTTTGTTGTTAGATAAAGTGGTTTATATTATTCATAAAGAAAACATGAGAAATGTAATGGCCACTTGCCAGAGAAATTTCTTGAAATCCGGGATGTTCAGCTGGCAAGCCCTACCATCTATTTGCATGGTCCAAAATAGGTTGCTCTGGTCATTGGGTGGGACAGATGCATGAGAAAATGGATGGCTATTTGTATTAATCAGTGTTGCACATGTGCAGCCCATCTAATGACCAGACCTTCCAGATTTCCAGACCATACATATAAGTGGATTGGCCCACCTGAATCCTGATTAACAGCCCAGATATCACAGACCTGCCTCATTGGCAAATGCAGGTAGAGTAGGGTATGAAATCCTGCACTTGCTAGTTGCCATGGCATAAGTCCTTACCAATAATGATCAGGAACTCTGTCAATTTATACGTAAAGTTATCCATAGTTAGACCATTCAATATCTTCTCTACTCAACTATTTAGGCTACATTTCAATAAATTATCAAATTGAATTGCAATTACTAGTCTGATAAATGATAGATAGCCATTCAGGGTCTGGGCTCCAAATTGCAAATCGTGTTACTTTCATATTGGACTTGGAAAAAAGCTACAATTTGAGGGCTGCTATTTCATTAGGAATACTTTGAAGCATCATTAACCTTACTTTTCTTCTCAATTTGACTTGAATGGTTCCATTTAATGCATCTCCACAGTATCGGATCTTTGTACAGCCACTTGAAATATTACCTTGAAGAGGCTAACATGTCTGTTTCATGAAGGTTCTCCGTGCTTCGGAATTCCGAGATTGCAAAGCAGCTCAAGAGATTCGTAAACGTAAGCTCTTAAACTTGCATTCTATGCTCTCAATATACTTCCATAAACATTTGATCATGTCCCAATTATGTGATAAATCAATGCTACATAGATCGCCAATGTCCCCATCCGTTATGAATCATTTGCAATCCGGATCGATACTTTTACTGATCAGAAATTCAAATTTATGGTTACATAATCTTAGTGTTGATTAACTTGTAAAATGCATAGGGGTGGCAAGAGGCTGGCCCTGGCCTGGGCTTGATCCAACACTTAAGACCGAGGGCCCGAGCCTAGCATGGGCCTAGCATAGCAGGCCCAAGCGTTGGGCCCAGGCTTGACCTGATCCAACCTAACTTGGCCTGAAAATTGATAGGGATCACATATGCAGAAAGAAATAAATATTTTAGAGGAATGAAACCCACGGTCCACATTCAAGATAGATGGTTGTCTAAGGGAGGATTAGAATGTCATATTTGTAGGATATAGCACATGTACATATAAAGTTGATTTTGGCTAGGTTGGGTCAGGCTGCTCTAAATTGCCCAATCCCAACCTGAAAATTGATTGGCCCATGCATGCGAAGCTCAACCCCGGTCCGTGGGGTAAGCTAGTGGGTCCAAGTCTAGCCTGATATTGGGTTGCGCGGGCTACTGGTCCATTGCCACCTTTAAAAGTGCATAGAGATTTCTACTATGATTTATGCATTAGCATGCATCTAGCGTAATGCAAGGTTTTTTTATGCATTAGCATGCAAAGCGTGTAATAATAGGCATGCAAGATCTATCATATGATATTCATCATTAGACACATGCAACACAAAATATCATTTTATGTGATCATCACTTGCCAATCAAACTGAATGTGAAATTTTATAGGATAGCCATAAGACCAGCCATGCATGGTGTGCCATAACAGCCATTATAGAGACAAAGGCCATTACGTAAAGGTAATGGTGGCAACCGTTACACGTTACAAGATTACGGAAAAAAAAAGACCCATAACGGGCCTTTATGCCGTTACAACCCATATCGTAAAGGTAACAGTAGTAACCATTACGGCCACTGTTACCATTACGGAATACCTTGCAGCCATGCTTTATGGCACAGAATATCATTTTATGTGATCATCACATGCCAATCATATTGAAGGTGAAATTTTATAGGATACCTATAAGACCAGCCATGCTTTATGGGCAGAAGGCAATTAAGGAACAATGTGCTCATAGGATGAGCATAGCTGAAGTGAGGATGTTGAGACGGATGGGTGGAAAGATGAGGAAGGATAGAATTAGAAATGAATGCATTTAAGGGACCTTAGGAGTAGCATCAATAGGTAATAAGATGAGAGAAATTGGACTTAGATGGTTTGACCATGTGCAATGGAGACCAAGAAATGCTCTTGTTTGGAGTGAGTTGTTTCAAGTTAAAGGCTCTAAAATGGCAAGGGGAAGGTCCTATTGGACATGAGTGGAGGTAGTAAGAAAAGACTTGAGGACCTATGGTTTAACTGAGGGTTTGGTCTATATGATAAGATGGAATCACGGAACAAGATTCTTGTACTGGATAAGGCTTAGATGATGATGATGAATTCTTAATACTATATTGCATATACTTAGTGTGTATGTGCTGAAACAACCCACATGATACTACCCATCGTGTACCATGTATTTGAGGAAGTAGTGTACCCATGTGTTTATACCTATACCCCGTACCAGAGCGACCGATGATCCTGGTAACTTTGTAATCCGAATTACACACGGATTCACACACACGCGCACACTATACATATATCTGGGGTCAATACTCCATATTGTTGAGCAAGGAAGCTTACAAAGTTAAAGCAAGGGTATTGGTGTTAGGCTTTTGAGTGAGACTATTAAGTAAAAGGAGTAGAACTGGTGGCTAAAAAGAAGAATTTGCAATGCATCTATACAGTCTCTTAGAACCATTACTATCAGTGGGCCTCCCCTCACCAAGCATACCTATCACTTACAGGGGGATTGCAATATCTGGCATAAGAGTTGGACTTGACAAAATGACTAGCTAGGTGTGGGTATTGACTGTTGAGCAGCAATGGAGCAAGCACGGGTGGGAACGGAACCAGAGAAAGCCCCAGTGAGGTTGAGCTATAGGGAAAACATACTATGAGGTTGACCTCTATGGGCCCCACCGTGATGTGTGTTGGATATCCACCCCATCAATCAGGTGCACCCTTCATGGTGTGCCATGGGCCTAAAAATCAGGCCAATCCATGACTTAGGTGGGACACATCATAGACAATAGTTGAGAGTGGGTGGATGCCCGCCCATTGAAACCTTCCTAATTGCTTATAAGGCCAACTGAAATGTGGTTGGGATATCCAGCCCATCCATTGCATGTGTCCCACTTGGATGAGGGATCCCACCAAATATCAGGTCCAAAAGTCATGTGGGCCCCCACCAACTTCTTTTAGATGTTTTAGGCATGATTTCACATGGTTCAGATGGTGTGACCCATCTGAATTCCAGATACAGCTGATTTTGGAGACATCCCATAGCTGAGAGAGGACCTACCAAATACTCAGTGTGTATGTCTGACACACATCACGGTGGGATCCACAAAGCTTGACCTCAGGAAAAGCTCCCATGAGGTAGAACTCATAGTACCTTTACCCTATATATGCACGTGCGCGCACACACATATTGCTAGGTAAAATAAATTTTATTGAAAAAAGAGAAAATACAAAGAAAAGGCCCTATGATGAGGGACACACAAAAAGAGGCCTCACACCAAAAGGGCAGAAAAGGAAGGGAAAAAAAATACATAAAACCCTATCCACTTAACATGGCTTGCGGTTGATTGCGTGCATCCGCAGGGATTAGTCCCACCTTAAAAAGGGATGGGAATACCCTGTCGTCATTTAAAAAAGGGCGGGGGGTGGGGGGGATTGGGCCTCATTTCCAGCCCAAGGTGAGGAGGCTCTTGAGAAAAGCCACCTAGAGATATAAGCTCTTGAAGGCATCTCTAGGTGGACTTAATCCTATCCTTGGGAGGAATGAGGCCTAGGAGAATCCAACTATATCAGAACAGTCATCGCCAAATGCAACTAATCATAGAGCTTCCAAGAATGATTCAGTGCAGCCTCATAAGCAGGCCCTAAGCTGCAATAGGAACACCTTAGGGAACCTGAGAGCTAGACCACACATCAGCTATCAAATATGTAAATGCAGCAGCTCCACAGATCTCACATGCATTCTCCAAACTGTTTGGCTTATATTTCAAACATCTAAATTGAATGCATTGGTTGGCTGTGGTTAGATGCTCTATTGAATAGATTTGCAATGACTAGTTCATCTAAATGGACATGAGCAAATTCTCATTATCTTAGTGTTCACATTGAGGGAATAGGCTCTCTTTTTTCTCTTTTTTTCCTTTTTTTTTTTTTTTTTTTTTTCCGCCTTTCTCCTTTTTAATTTTCTTTTACTTTCTTTTTTGAAAAGTTGATGCAATCACCCCACATCCACACTTGCACGTTCCGCACGTGTGCACAAGAAATGGCCCACTTTCCATTTTTAGGCAAATATCTACATTAGGAACTATCCTCACTTTCCATTTCTTTAAATTCTCTACATTAAGGAATTTCCTTTGATATCTTTATGCTAGGAGTTATATTTTTAGATTCCATAGTTTTATTGCAGATTGTAAGGTTTGTTTATAAATAAGATCTATGGCCTATGGAATAAGACACGTTAAACGATATTTCTTTTGAGTAATGTCTCTTTCTCTACGGCAGTCGTTGAAAGGGGACTTTTGAGCTTGCCCATAGTCTTGCATTCGCGGTCTCTAGCATTTGGCTGGAGGATTGTTGGGTCGTTTCTCACAATCTCTTTCTTCTTTTCTTTGATCTATTTGATTACCCTTTTGGGGTTTGCATTAAAAGTCGAGAAAATTTCATTCAAAAAGGAAAAAAGAAATTACAAAAGAGGGAGTCTCTAACCGAAGGTTACCTGGATCATGGTCGCTTTGGTATGTGGTATGGGAATGGGTATGCAGTACGCCACTTCCTCCTTTACATGGGAGTAGGATCGTGTGCATCACTCCAACTCATCTACTGTGTATGTAATATAGTCTTATGTATGAAGTATGAACTCATTTTGCAAATTATATATGAAATTATGAATGTTATTGACATAGACCCAGCATAATGAGTGTTATATTATAAGTAAATAAATATAATCTCTACATTGTAAATATAAATTTGCTTTAACTTACTCAATAGTAAGAACAAAGAGCACTAATTCAGGTCGTTCAAAATAGTGATCTTGATTGCGAACGACCCATATTCTAGAATGCTGGATCTGGAACGTAAAACAAAGGGGGTTTTCCGTTTTAGGTAACATTGCGGTCCAACCAAAGATTTTGCAGATCTTGACCTTCTCACCCAACTCATCCACTACATTAAAAGCCATATTGACATGAGTAACGGATACCCAGATGGTCCCCTTCATTACCATTACTCACCTGGAAAGACTCCAAGGATGATCAACTGAAAGCCAAGACCATTTAATTGCAATTACATTCATATGAAGTTTAGACTTGAAAGGAACATAGCTGCAGTTTGAAGTCTAATTCCGTGTTAAGAATACTAAGGAAGTTAATTATAGCCTGTTCATTCCCACTTAATTGAACTAGCTACTGCAATTCAATTTGATACTGCTCCCAAAGGCAGCCTTACAAGCTTTGTTCAAAAACTTGGCCTCAAGCTGTTGAAATTCCCAAGGTTTCAACTTGAGTGACTTGATGAAATTTTTTATTGATTTTGTTGGCCTTTTCTCAGTTGAATGGGACATTGCTGTATTTCTTTCCATAACCATTTATTTTCAAGTCATCAAATAAAGGGTTACTATTCTCCCGTTGAGTAATACTTTTGGGGTATGGCCCGTCACACTGGACCATCAGATCAGCAGTCTGAATCTTAAAACCATGTGCACCATCTTTCCAAATTGAAAACCACTTGGATATAATGTACATAACCCCCCCCCGGGGGGGGGTGTTGGTTGTATCTGTATCTGTTCAATAATTTGCCGACTACTCAAAATGGAATAACTGTCTTTTCGTTTCCTTCTGATTGGAGGTTAGTTTTGAGCTTTCTTTGAATGAATGCAATGAATGCATAAATAATTCTCACTACCTCACCTCATCAACCTGTTCAAAGCTTAGCCGTGGGAGTCTTCTATAAAGGTGCCAGTCTCTCTTGGAACTCATGCTTCAGACACTGTCCAGCTTCCCTGTGTCACTTGCCAATCAGTCACAAAGGGCTAAATCTTGAACTTAGTCAGATTCTGCTAATCTTGTACATTAGAGGTTTTCTACATAGTGTAGGGCACTGTAGAAATCTCTAAAATAGCCTAGAGTTCTCTAGTGGGTTTGTAGAGAGAATAGCCTAGAAGATTTCTAGGGCATTGCTGACCATTGGATGATCAGCATAAGGCAACATCTTAGCCATCCATGTAAAGGTTCTAAGGGTTCTTAGGTCTATACAAGGAGGATTTCTCCGAAGTTACAAGCTTTGTCGAGTTTTGGTGTACAAGTCTCTTGCGTTCAAGACTCTCCCTCTTCTATTCCAGCTTCCAAGTAGCTTGGATACACTTGGGTGGTTGGCTGACTTGTCCACAAAAGGGTTGTGAATCGAACGGTCTATGCTTTAAAGAAGCACTTGGGCCCACGACACTTGGCTCGCATACCTGCTAAAATTTTGAAATAAATGCTACCCTGCCAGAAGCTGTTCCTGCTTCTCCTCAGTCCTCCCTATTTGTGCAAAGCACTTGGGCTCATGACACTTGCCTCTTATACTTGCCAATATTGATAAAACCCTGTCGGAAACTCTTCCTGCTTCTCCTCAGTCCTCACTATTTGTGCAACTAAGTTCGGGACATGTTCTAGTTGATCACTACTCGGTGAGCTGCACCTAAGGCTTACCATTCCTCAATTGAGGTGCATCCTCCAAGGTATTACATAAAGGTAAGGGTGGCCGTAACGGCCACTGCTATTACCTTTATGATTACAGCCTCTTTCTTTTCTTTCTGTTCTGGCCCCATAATGGGCTGTTATGGGCCATGTTTCTGTAAGGGCCATCACGGCCCTGTATTGCTTAACAGCTACTACCATTACCGTTACATAGTGGCCATTATGGCAGTTACGTAACTATTTTTTAATACCTTGGTATCCTCCCTCGATGAGCTAAAATTGCAATCCAAATGGTTGATTTGACAATGAAAAATGCTCCATAAGTATATTTCAGTCTTATGAGGAAATTGGAAATTTGATTAACTACCAGATTAGGACAACCCAGTTACTCTAGCAATCTCATTGGTATTTACAAATAAAAACCTGATCACCTTTTCTTGTTAACTGATTTGAAGAGTCATTGCACTGGTGAGTCTGTTTGTCCTGGTCAACCTTTGTGAAGTGTACATTTTCTTGATAATATGCAGGGTCTAAAATCCTGGTTTCAGCTCTCAACATGATCGGTATTGAGTCTGAGCCATACTGCTGAAATTTTTATGACTCTGGTGAGTCACAGTGAGTAGGGCTGGAACTTGGTTTCAGGGACCCAACCCAAGTTTGGGTTGGGTTGTCATGGTCCTCGGGTTGGGTTCGGGTTGAAACATGCAAACCTGATTTTAATTCAGGTTGGGAACACTCACATGTATTTGAGTCAGGTCGGGTCGGGTCGGGTCGGGTTGGGTCGAGTATAGAGGACTTCAAGTTGGGTTTGGGTTGGGCACCTCCGGTTGGAATTTGGGTCGGTTTGGGTTGCGGGTTGGGCCCTCTTGAGGTCAGGTTGGGCTTGGGTTGACATTCAATCCAACCCAACCTGCCCAAGTTGCACCCCGAACATTGAGTGGGTTTCCATTTGCATATCCTTGTTGAATGACATGGACTTGTGGTCTGACCTGTCTAGTAGGAATGAGTCCCAGGTACCTCTTTCTAAATCAGATCCCTGAATCATCTCTTCTAGGCCTATACCAAGTCAATTTGTTATTGGAAAACATTTTAAACCATGAATTTATGTTTCATTTGTCATTAACTCGCTGTCCACTCACGACCCAGCTGAGTCAATACTGTTTGGTTGGTTAAGAGAATAGAATCCAAAGTCTTAACTCCTGTTCTCTGTAAAATCAGTTTTTTTTATTGTTTGTTAAAAAAACACTTGAGATACTGATGTAATCCCTTGGGCCCACATATTGGGCATGCCTTGGCCCAAGAATCATTCTGGTACACTTTCAGGCGGGCTACACATGTACATTCAACACGTGTGGACCAGTGCTGGAACCTTCTTTAGCCTGTGGCCCACCTGATGAGTGAACCAGCCTGAGTTCTTGGCCATGGACATGCATAATGAGGCCTATTTGATGGACAGCTTGTAGGGGTGCTGGGATTCACATACGCTTGTAGATTATAGCCTCCTATATTGATCTGGCAGGAAATGGAATTCTATGGGAGGAATTCTAGGGTCATGCTCATAAGTTTGTTAGCAAATATATAGTTTACTGATAAATTGGATTTTATGCATGTGTGCCACGGTGTAGACATCCAATCCATTGAAATGATGGGCCTTGCCATGGATGGGGTTGCTTAAAATATCTGTGCATGGCGCAGTGTAGACATCTAACCATTTCGCACTCTCCATGAACCTTTGCCCATTTCCTCCACTGTGTATTTGTAGGCCTCACGTTTGAAGGGTTGGCATTTTTGGATTTTGGGTATCTCCAGATGATTACGCATTGCATGGTAAACCCCATCATATTAATGAGTTGGATCGTCAAAACCATGGGCTCTGCCATTAGAGTTGCAACTCAGGCAGGTTGGGTCAGGTTGAGGGTCAACCTGAGCCTGATCCAGCCTCAAGAGGACTCAACCTGCAACCCGACCTGAACCAAACTCCAACCAGAGGTCCCCAACCCAAACCCAATACAAATTCCTGTATACTCTTAACCCTAAAATGACCCAACTTGACCCAGATACAACCTGACCTGACCTTGCCCAAATTTGCTCAACTGAACCCTACCCAATTGAATTCGGGCTGGAGCTTTCCAACCCAAACCTGACCTGAGGACCCTGACAAACTGACCAGAATTGTTGTTGGGTCAGTTGGGTTTGGGTTGACTCTAATTCAAGTTGCAGCACTACCTGCCATACAGGAAATCCAACTCGTCAGCAATGAACATATTTGTCGATGGCAGGCAGTTCAATGATAGGATATTGTCGGTTGCACTTCTTGCCTTATTTATGATTTTGTAACGTTGCAACTTGCAGAAATGCAAGTCATGATAGAATTGTATAAACAAGTGAGGGTGGAAACGGTCAGCGTAGAGAAGCCCAGGAAGCATCAAGAAGCCCAGCCACAAGATATAGAGAAGCCCAAGAAGCAGCAACAAGCCCAGCCGCAAGATATAGAGAAGCCCAAGCTGCAAGAAGCCCCGCCTCAAGGAGCCAAAAGTGGGGAACAACCGCCGGAAATTCGCCAAGAGGAGAAAAAGCAGGCAGAGCAACCTCCTCAACCCGACAAGGTCCCAGAGAAAGTAGTCGAAGGAAAGCCTCCGAAAGAGAAGGCCCCCGAGAAGCAGCAGGCAGAAGGAGGGGTTTGGGGGTCATATGTCATCGGAGGGTCACCCATTGGCTGGAATTTCACAATGTACCCAGGCAGCACTCCTATCTATTATGGTGTATCAAAATCGAGCAGGGCGGCCCGCCTCACTACCAAGTAAGTCGTTTCTCTTCTCATAGGTTCCTCCTTTCAGATGAATAGGCTACAAAAACACTTGAGAGATTTGAAAACAGAAAAATGTCCTGAGAAAATGGTGAAATGCCATCTAACAGAATGGGTTCTATATATCATTACTTCATGGGTATCTGTGAGGGTAGGGAATTTATTGTGGATTTTTTAGAATTCAGGCATATGTGTGTGCCTCTAAAGTTTATCAGAGGAGCCTGCTATTGGAAATTGCATGCATGAGATGGAGCGCCTTCTTTGCACTTGTGCCAGCATCACACATCTTCACAAGATACTTTGCAATTCATCAAGTGGGGCTGGCCCCACTGAGTATGCCATCCTGAAAATCAGGCTGGTCTGCTCATCGGCTGGGCGGCACATTCAACATGCTACATATCCTGCCTACCCTCTGGCCCCTATCTGATGAGTGGATTGGCCTGATTTTTGGGTAAGGGCAAGTTTATGGTGTGGCCACCTTAATGAATGGCTTAGATGTCAAACACGTGAAGTTAATTCATCCATCTCAAATGTGCATCCAATGCATATTCCTCCTATTGTGATACTGTTTAGCAATGGTTTTAGGTTTCAATCTCATTTTGTTGTCTGGTTTCTGTTTTGTTCCAACTAGACTTGTTGCTAACTAAAGTGAAAGAAAAGTTTTCTTTCTTTTTTTTCCAGCATTGTTTGTGGTTGTTTGTCTGATTTGCGATATATGATAGTTCTTAGCTTTTTGATTTTCCATTGTTTCTACTGATGGAATCTGTCGAGGAAGAACCGCTCTATTTCTTGTATCTATTCTATTTATGCGATAGGTGGTTTTGAATGAGAGGGAGGTTGTTGACTCATCAGACTGGAAGATCATCACCATCTTGGCCTCTCTTTGGGACCATTCCTGGAAGAAGGGGGGAAAACAAATATTACCTTGATTCAATACTTCTGTGGCCCCTGGAAGTTTTAAATGGTGAGCGTTCAATCAACAGTGTTTCCTGTTATGTGGTCCCCTTGAGATTTGGATCTACCTCATTTTTGGGCACCTACCATAAAATGATCTGGAAAAATGGATGGACGGCATGGATGAAACACATATATCATGGTGGGGCCCACAGAGCACGGTCACTAGCCAATCTCTGTCCCCTGTTAGTACTTCCATTTGGGGAAAATGGTTGGCCCCACCCTCAAGGTCACCTGGCTCAGAAATCAGGCTAGTCTGCCCTCCCTCAAAGGTCACCTGGGCACATCCCTAAAATTTATAAAATTCCCTTTTATCCACTTGAACGTTCATGATCTATCCGTAGAGCAGGTGGGCCACATATGCAACTACCTACATTAAGGGCGTTTGGGCTTGGGCTTGGGCTTGGGCTTGGGCTTCAGCCCAGGTGAGGAATGAAACATGGGTCGATTGCCACTCGCTGAAACATGATCATTGGAGATTCATTTCGACCGTCCGATAAATGTGCATAAATCCGATATTTATAATCGAATTAGTGTAAATATTTTGGTTTATCACAACACTCGTAAACTGGGAGCCATGCCTTGGTCGGTTCAATTTGAGTTTACTTGTATGCCACGTGTAGTGTTTCTCACTGCATGTGTATCATCCATTATATACTCTGTCAGTATCAATCTATTTTCCCCAGAAAAGAAAAGAATCTGACGTACCAGATCCGGTAGGCTGATATTTCAATCGATGTTTCGTCATTGCACACGTATGAAAAAGCATCTCTATGCTTACATGGCGAACTCACAGCCATGTACGCATATATATATATATATATATATATATGTGTGTGTGTGTGTGTGTGTGTGTGTGTCTGTCCTGTTATGATTTATACGGACAGGAATTTTCTACAACACCTGTTTCAGGCAACGGTATAAAACACCCAAGCTCTGTGGAGCCCACCACGTTGAATTTGTAAAGCCACTCCATCCATCGGGTGAGAACACTGCACGGACGTCGGTATTGTATACACGTGGCAAAATTCGGTGGGCCCTACTATGATGTATTTGTTTTATCCGTGTAACGTTTGTTGACGCAGAAATCTGGTGAGCCCTCCCTGACTCGTGAACCTGCGCAAATAATAAAGAAAAAAAGACCCTGGCTCGTATGTTGGGGACCCTCCGATGCCAAAGTAAGGAATCTGGGTGGGTATTAATTGAGTGTAGAAGGATTATGGTTAGAGATCTTCTTATTTATAGGCAGGAAGAGGTGGTAGCATAGGGTGCGGTCGTCTCTGTTTTGGTGGGGACAGAATCCTGCGGATTCTAAGTTTATGTGCAGCGGGGAATCTTCTACATCTTCGGCAAGGAGAGCCGTGTTGGATATAAGTCACAGGCTGACTGAATGTCAGTTAGTTCGAGCTCAGGCTAACATTGGGGTCGGGCGCGGCTCATCCACTGGAGTTGAGCTCGGCCAAACGTCGGGGTCGAGTTCGGCCCGATGCTGAGGGACTGAGCTTCTCAGTCGGGCTCTGGCCTGAACTCAAGATATAGAGCTCTTTCTTCCTAATCGGTCAAGAGGTGGGTGTTGGACCGTTGGGGTGCACCTTCTGCTGTTAGTGTGTTCCACCTGACCTGTCGACAGTAGGTCCGCTTATTTTCCCTGTAACACTGTTTATCCATTTAAAACAATTGAAGTAGATATAAGGCTTATCTTCCCCGTAGCGCTGTTTATCCATTTTAAAAAATTGAAGTAGATCCGAGGCTCAAGAGGACCGCACCACATGAAGCAGTGGGGATATGAGGCACACCCACCGTTGAAACCTTTCTAGGGCCCACCATTATGTTTCTTTGCCATCCAACCGTTCATAAGGTCATACAGACATGGCCGAATGGAATACACAAATATCAGCTTGATACAAAACTTACGTGGCCCTCAAGGATTTGTCAACGGTAGGCATTCAATCACATCTGTTACCTATGGTGTGGTCCACTTGAGCTTTGGATCTGCCTCAATTGGGCTCCTGGGAAAATGGATGGCTGGCATGGATAATACGCATGCATCATGGTGGGGCCTGCACTATGCAATCCGAGTCCATGAGAGCAATCTTGAGCCGTACATACAAAAGATCCGTCAGATTAAAGATTTATATGGGCCACTCCAATCAAAGAAATATGAAATTGCAAAACCTGTAAGTTCATGCGGCGTGGCCCACCTGAGTTTTGGATTGTGCTGAGTCTTCATCTCATCCTGATGAGTTACATCAGATTAATGGGTTTGATGAAAGTCACGGACCATGGTGACCCACAAACAAACCTACGGTTGGCATTCCATCCCCATTGTTCCCCTTGCCGTGGCCCACCTAAGATGAGGATTGTGCTGGTTTTGATCTGGAGGAACTAGATTCTAGGGAAGAACCTAATGAACGGAGTGGATTTACATATACTGGTGGACCCCACAGAGCTTGGTGTTTTACGCCCTTTGTAAAACAGGTGTTGGGGAGGATTCCGGTCCGATTCATACAGGACCGCTATTTTCAGATGCCCCATCTTCAGCCTCCCAGCCAAATGCACCACACGTGTAGATGTTATACATGGGTGCACGATCCGAGGCGTTGATAAGATGATCCCCTCAGTGCTTATCTTCTACTACAAAAATCAATCAGACTCTTATAACGCCTTGAAAATTAGGGATCGTGCATACATTCGACTCTCAATTTCTCGGGTATTACTTATAACTACTTTTACTGTTTTACATTTGATTAAGCATAATGCACAATATGAAATTATTTGAAACATGAAACACAACCACTACTAATCTAAGGGTTGCACAAGGCGTTGTCCAGTAAAAATGCAAAAAAATGATAAGTCCAAAAGAATAGTGCGCTAAATCCAACACCCGGCGGTACAAAGTCCGTCTATTAGACCTAAGGAGAACCGCTCATCAGCTGGAAGTAAGACAGCTCGTCCTCCTCATCAAAACTCACACCGCAAGGTTCCTCGTACTCTACGTCACCTGCAACTATTGAAGAGTATGGTTGGTGTTTTAAAAAACTGTCCCAGACTGGAAGTGAGTGATCAACTCAGTGAGTGCTATTAATCTTAAATTATATCAGACATCAATTATATTATGAATTTAATGAAAGACAAACATTCATAAATCCTTAATTAATCTTGTTAATGCATATGCATGATAAATTATATGATGCATGACCTCGCCACAACACTCCCTCGAACGATTCCATCTAACGATCACACATGACCAGCACTCCCTCATAGCCGCCTCAACTGTCGAGTCGTCAAATCCTAGCTAATGCAATGCATGAATAATTTTAACCGAGTATTTAGTTAATTTTGTTCATCCAGCAAATTGGAAAAACTGATACACCCCACGATATCAATGCCCTTAACTAGTTGTGAGGCCAAGGCCCCTCAACGCGTGAGGTTAAGACCCCACGATCCTTGATTCCATTGGGTTCTCCATCTCCGATTTCAAGCACATGGGGAGTACTGCAAAATGGATCGCTCATGGTCACTATGGGGAGGCTCGTCACCCTAGCGTAGGTCGATAGTTCAGACACAGTGTCCCATTTCACTATGCCCGGCTCTCGAAATAGTGGATCAGTTTCAAATAATTATCAATGGGCTCCAGCGGACGAAGGGTGTTCCAAGTTCTATTCAGGCGTGAATAGACATGGTTAACAATCATAGTTAGTTAGTAATTGGGTTAAACCGTGCGAATCCGAGCGAGTATGTGACGAACAACATCGGGTACAAGCAACCCACGTAGTCCAACTACTGTCGCCCATTCGCATCTGCCCAAACCTATTGGTTTAGCTGCAAGATGGTCCTACTAGCGGGACCACCATCTCTCACCTCAGATTCTTGACCAACCCAAGGGTTTAATAGTATTCAATAACATTTCAACAATCAGGGTTAATCAACTCATGCAAACGATATCATGCATTTATATTTCTAACATATAAATTCAAATTTTTCTACAGTGCAAATGCTAACAATACTAAGAAATAAAGGTGCTTGTGTGTTGTGTGGGATAGTGAAGAAGCCAATCATTTCATATAACTCATAGTATAAAAATACACAAAGGTTAGTGCATCAAACATGTTATGAGGAAACATCGTACAAGAAATCAAACAAGGAATATACAAGCAATCATCAAATGCATACCCAATCATATTGAGAAACATCAGACATTTCATAATTATTCCATATTGATTTGGGGGGATTTAATTAGGTGTAAGGTCTTATCTGGGTTTTCTATATTATACAAATACATCACTCAACAAGCAAAATCATTAGACTCATATTAAAATTGGAGCTAGGCCACCTAAAAATAATAGTCCACACATATGAATCATTGAGATCTTAAGATACGACCTAGAAACGTTGATTTTGGGGTCGATCGGCCGAAATCCCTGAGACAAACACTTGTATGTTAGAACTCCATATAAATCCCCTCTCAAAACAAAGGTTTCAAGAAAAATGGATGAGGAATTTACCTATACAATCAACAGAAGCGATTCTTGCGGTTATGGTGGAGAGTTTCCTTGGAAAAGAGGTAAGGAGTTGCAAGATTGAACTCCCTTGAGCCCCACTTCAACTATGATCCACTTTCTCTCCCTTCTTTACTCTCCCTTCCTCTCTTCTTCCTTTTTTCTTTCTCCCTTTTTTTCTCTTCTCTCTTTCCTTTCTCTAGGGCGAATTCGTATGGGGAAAGGGGTGCCCAAAAGAAGTCCTTTTTATAATGCCAGATTTTGTGCAAATGGCTCCAAATGTTGAGTTTTTACTATACTAGACCTATGAGAGAGTTTTTCTAGCCTCTAGGACCCACTATTAGGTGTACATATTGATATACACCGTAGGATAATTTGCCCTAATGATGATCTACGTATGGACATGATCGGCCAGCCATTTGGATGCGCCGATCAACAGATATATTAGAAATCTGTTCAACGGTCACCGATGATTGATCGGGGCCGCAGGTATACGGATATGAGTAGGGAAATATCATTACTTTACGTGTGAAGTTTGATCGTAAACTGACGGTTCGAAATTCTCAACTTTGCATAAGAGTGGACGACCTAATTCACTTAAGTTTTAGCTTCTTCCTTTAGGGTATTTACACTTCTCATGCACTCGTCCTTTGGCTCGAGTTGAGCAGTTCTAGATCATTCCCAGGTCCAACTCCCGCAATGGACGTCGAGCCCAGCAAGACGAATATTTTTCTATAGTTTTGGAACTAGTAGCCCGCCAACTAGCGGTGTAAAACTTATTTAGAAATTCAGGGCATTTTTGAAATGAATTAGGTACTGAGATTTTTCGTGTGCAATGATTAGGGTTTAAGTTAACTATGTTCATAATGTGGTCTATTTATAACTAGTGAAAGTGGTGATTTAGTCATGATTATTATAAGCCATCAGTTTTAAGCTAAAAGAGTAACATGATTGATTTGGTCTATTAGCCAAGATTCGGGTCTTATTTGACTCGGCTTCGGTTAGATTTTTAGTTTAGTTATGATTGTCTTAATTGGTTAGCGATGGGTCGGTTAGATTTGAACCCTACATGAGTAAATCATAGAGTTAAACTTAATATTCAAGTGATCAGACAGATTCGTTAGCTTCCTATGGTTGATTACTCAGACTTGTACGGTTCTTTATTGGTATTATCTATGTGTAGACTAGTATTGAATGTCAATGGTCAATAAGTGATAATATAAATTAATTACATAAAAAAGAAATTAAAAATTTTTAAAAACCTAAAACAGTAAAAATCGAGGATGTTATACTCGCTTATCAAGTGAATGACACATGCACTTTAATTGAAGACCAACAGTGATCGTTTTCTTTTTCCACGCTGTCTATTTATTGATATATGTGGGGCCCACCTGATAGATGGACTTGATGGATTTTTGGGCTAAGTGGTATTTAGTGGAGCCGCCTTACATGTGTGGCCCACCTGATGGATGTCCTGGACCGCAGGATGCATGTGCCATTATGTGTGTTGTTTGGTTGGCAAGTGGCAGACACCCTTGTGGTCCATGTTTGTACGTACGTTCGCCACAAATCATATTCGTTCATAAGATTCACGCGTCATCTTATAACGAGGCCTGCGAGAGAATACATCAGGATAAACGGTTTGGATCAAATTATCTCAACCCATTCTATTGTTCGAAGTTAATGGTGACCGTCCCTATTCAAAAGAAAAGATTCAGATGATCAAAGGTTTGAAATATTCCCATTTCAGAGCTTTTATTCTGAATATTGTCCATCTAAGGTGAGGTCTGTCATATCAACGGTTTGGATCATTGAAAGATGAGTCCAAATCCAAAGGCTAAAGTCAAGATATTCAGGACCGTTCATGGCGTGGTCCGATTCTGAATGTTCCTTACCCAAAAATTCCAGTCTCTTCATTGTCTAGTGGGCCACACGTGTATAATGAAATGGATGGTTGGGATATCGCACTAACATGTCTACGCACATGCCACTCACCTGATGGATATCTCATAGAGTGGGACCCGCAAACACCCTCGTACGGACGCGATGACGTGGCCCAACCAGGGCTTGGTATGTATCTGACAGTGGTTTGGCCAAACAGGTCCAAAACCGTCTTCTAGAACAGGGACAAATGAAAGGGTGTGGTCCAAACAGAGTTGTATTGGTTGGTGAGAGATAATACGGTAGAGACAGGAGTACTGGAATATGGTAGAGCCATCTCTCAACAGCACACATGGCAGGCTATCATATCAATCCAACCCATCTATTTATTTACCGAAGTCATTAGACATCCATCAAACAATCCTGGCCTTTGATTGATGGGCTTCAATGACACAGTAACAAGAAAAAAAATTAACGGTTGATGTGAGAAATTGAATAAAAGGGATGGGTAGGATTTTCTAGTATGTGTGATATTTTAACCATAGGTCATCCATGATAGGCATCAATAGATGGACGGCTTAGATTGATGCATGGAGAGATGTATTTATTAGAGTTTGATTCATGTTCTTTTGTTGTGGTCCATATTCACTCTCGTGGTCCCATATAGGGCCAAGATTGCATGAACGTGCACCATCGGTTCATCCGTCGGACTCGATCGAAAATGATTGGCTCGGCGGCTCACCTTGAAGAATCCAAGCATTCGACGGTCAATGCACGGCTCCTCGGTGGCTCGAATCACGTGTATGGTCCGTCCAAACCTACCCGATCAGCGGTCAAACCCTGATTTTGGAATACAAACCATGTGCAAGATGGACGGTCGCAGATTGGGTACTACCCCTGCCATGACCTATCTAGAAACGGACGGTCCTGTAAGGGGTTTTGTGGGACCACCATGATATGTGTTTTATCCAAGCGGTTCATCTATTTTGAAATACCATTCTACACATGAGTCAAAAAAGAAGGCAGATCGAAAGCTAGAGTGAACCGCACCACAGGAATCAGTTATTACGGTTACCCCTGCTGTTGGAATATTCCTAGCCCCCACGTTACTTGTTCTTAAGGTTACATGGACCTGGATGAATGAAGTGAAAGCATAGACATCAGCTTGGTCCAAAACATCCCTGGCCCAGGAGGTTATCAGCTTAGGCATTTAATCCCACTCTTTTGTATAGTGTGGTCCACTTGAGAATTAGATATGCCATACAAAATATGTAGATGGCTCATATATCACGGTATGCCACTAGCTGGCCCCAACTCAGCAGCTCAGCTTGGTTTGATCAGCATCTTAGGCAATTTATGCTAAGTTTGAACTAGTGTTGTAAGTGCACTTTCAATTTTTCACTGTATGCAAAAATAACAACGACAATTCACAAATATTTCATCAAACACTAAATCAATATTCAAAAGTGATTTTACCACGTGATGTTTTTCTTTCGATAGTAATTTGTTTCGTACCCATAACTTTTCTGCTATTGGTTTGATTGGGCAACATTAATATCAAAATAACCGAGTCACCGAAATGGCTCGACCAAGCTGATTTGAGCTCGGTTAATTTTGAACTTAGCTTGAAATTCTTTCAAGCTCTGAAAATCAGCTCAGCACAACTTAACTCGAACTCAGTTTCAAACCAAGTCAGCTTGGGCTTTTTCAAGTCCAGTCAAGCTAGTTAACCGAGCTAGCTCGTGTTTTAGGATCTATAAGATTCGGTCCTAGAATCAGTCAACTTGGTTGATTCACCTTAGGCTCAGTTGACTCTTCTGAGTCTTCGACTCAACTCGACCCGGTTCAAGAGTTACGGTACGATTTGCGGGCAGTGGTTGATCTATTCGATTTTAGATCATGACGGTTACATCCAACCGTCCATCAGCATCGATCAACAGTTTCAAACAACAGTACTCCGTTGATCGTACAATCTGAATGCGATGATCCATATGTTAGTTGTAGCCAATGATGGGCCATAGGTCTTGTTCTATCTTGGTTAGAATTTCCACATGTGGAAGACTTACTTCCAGATGTGCATCTACATACACCAAACACAAGTGGTCCACGAGTGTCAATCCTCGCAAACATGGGTAAGATCCAACCATTCATCGAGCGGAAGCCACTTGATGGACGGCTACTGGCCACAAAACTGACTAATCCACTCTTCAAACGGCCCATATGTAAGAGAGAAAAAGGGCGGTTACAGAAGGATCACCAACTGTCCAAATTGAGCGAGTGTATACCAATTCAACCTGATATCTTATGAGGGTGGATGCATTCACATTGGGCCTGCCTAATGAACGGTTCTGATCTTGCACACATGTGACACATCAGCACATGTGGGAGCACTTGCATATGAGGCTTTGTTTGCGTGTGCCACAAGCATGACTTTTTTTCTACTTATCCCATGCAATGTTTGTGATGGACTCTTAAGTCATTTAAATCATTTCAAAAATGCCATTGATCCATTAAACAATGAATAAAGTATATTATAATATCTTTGATTTTGTTCTTAGGCATCCAAACAGGCCACGAATCTTAATATTTTAAAATAGATATAAGAATAAGTTAAAATGGCCCATCAATAAACAATTGAAGCGTGACCCTTTAAAAGGATAAGACGTTTAAACTATGCAATTTTTTAATTATTTATTTTTATATTATAAATTACTACAATAAAAATAATTACTTGGTTGTTTTTTCATATACTAAAAGGCCCTTAGTTGGTCTCTCCTTTTACAAAATTGCCATTGAAACTATAAATAAGAAATTAGGGCGTGTTTGGGACTGGCATGAAAAAATAATATGTTTATTCTTTTTTAATCATAGTTCAAAAACTTAAATATAAACTTAAGACTCCATGTTTAGTTAAGCGTGTAAGACTTTGTGTGGCCTTTAGATTGTTATTGATATGTATATATTTATTCATTAAATTATATTACCATTCTTTTAAATTATTATTATTATTATTATTATATATAGACACACCACAAGGGGAACACGGACCTATGACTTCTTTGTTGAAACTCTCATAAGTCTATCATTGTGACATGAGTCTACTACCACAGTGTGACTATTTCATGATGATATGTGTATATAAATATTTAGATTGGCATTATAATGAACTGTAACTGGCATTTGCCGATCAAAGTCTTAATTTGCTTCCTGCATGGTAGATCCCATTATACAGATATACATAATAGAAGCTATGTATATTAAAATGTATGCATATATGAGATATATGTTCATTTTGATTTATGAGATGAGAATGATAAGATCTCATAAAAATACATTCTCTACTCTATATCCAAACAAATTGTGTAATTAAGCTTATATATTGGAGGAGATATTGATCATTTATGATTTGTGAATCAAGTCATACATGCTTTAATGCTTTAAGATTAATTAACTATAAGTGATAGATAGATTCCAATCCAATTATTGTATGAGTATGTCGGTTGCATAGGTAACTTTTGTGTCGTTATTTCTTTATGCTATATTATAAGGTTGTGATGCGTGGACACTACTTTAATATTTATTCTTACAACCATGCACACAAATTCAATTAGGTTAAAAGTATGTTGAGCAGGCAACTAAATTGAAATTAAATTACTAAGTTGGGATAAAGAAATATCGTAGATGACTATGCCGTGGTGATAATGCACATAAGATTTATATGAGGAACCAAATTAAGTGGACGATCGAATTTTATTGTGAACTATTTTGAAAAGAAAACTATTTATATATTATTATAATAATATTTTTAATGGGCTTTGACTAAGAGTGAATAAGTGTATATTACGATCAAAGTATTGGAATTTATGAGCATATACAAATAAAATCCGTTTGATCTCAAAAGTATTGAAGTGCATATCATAATTGAAGAATTGAAATTTACGAACATATACAAATAAAATTAAAAGCAACTGCTTTGATGTGATCAAATCAATGACTTAAGATAAATAATTAAAGATTGGCATAATTTGTTTTTGATCTATCGTACATTTGGTGTGATGTTATTCCCTTGGGGAGAATTATAATCTTACACTACATCTACCTAATTAGAGGGTGTAGATTTAGTTTTCTTATTATGATGGTGTAATACACCTATTGCCATGATAGCTTAGATACTGAAACTAATCTCTAATTAAGATTTCTCCATGAAAAAGTTAATAAATATAAATAAGGACTTTAGTTTGAAGTACTTCTCTCTCCGCTCTTTGGCCCTGCTCCAAAGAAATCTTCTCTTCTAAAACTTTAATCAGCCAAATTTAGAAATTCCAATGCATATAGTATCCTCTTACCTCCTCTAGCTAAATTAATATCTATGATCAGCTCTCTTCAATCTACATGCATGCAATGAAGAAAATCATTGTGGTTATGCATTCAAATTAATTCTGTTTTAATTTACTTATTTTTAAATTGACGTATTTTTTAGCATTTTTTTTCCACAAAATGGACTCAAAAGACTTGACTTGATCTCTACTTAGTGTGTGATAACTGGGGTAAAAACACTAGTAATAAAGAAGTTTGCTAAACCCACATGCATGTAAAAGAGAGCTGATCAAAATGCCGCTTTATGTTCTTATAGGGCCAATGTGTTTGAAATTGAGGCGAATCATCAAGTGAGACCTACTATGTAAAAATTCATTCCTAAAATTTAAAGCAATCCACTGGTAAGATAGACCATGATGTTGAAAGAAAAAAAAAAATTTGCCTGCAAAATTCTTATTCAAAATTTTTCATTAATTGGCATTTGTTTCGTAAATAGAAGCTCAAATGACTAGAAGATAAGCTCAATTTTCTATCAAGGTATATATATATATATATATATATATATATATATATATATGGTGAGACGCATGTTAATGGCTTGGATGTTGCAGGTGAGTCTTAACCAAGCACTTAGGTGGCCTGTGCCCTTATACAAGCATGTAGACTTAGCAAGGCTTGATGATAAAGATTTGAAATAGTTATATTTAGATAAAATGTAACCAAAATCAGAAATAAACAAATGCATTGATTATATGCATTTTCTTATTCTTGATTTTCACCACATTGTCTGGGTTGAGTGACGATGAATCACATTGACTCAGAGTCTACGAGCTAATACAATGACTGATATTACTCAGGGCATGCAAGCATAGAGAAATTTTAAAATTGAGTAAGCTTCCAAACTAGTTGAGTTGACTTAGCTGAGTTTCAATTCATGTCAAAAAATTAGAATTTTTACGGTCAACTCAACTTGACTCGAGCGAGTTTTAATTCCTAGATTTAAAAACTACATTTTGGTAAGGTAAAGTGCACGTATCATATCACTAAGGGAGCGTTTGGATTGTAAGTTACTTAAGATAAATTATTTATACCTCAAGTAGCTTATGTTAGTTTTTTACTTATCAAACTGGAGTAATTAAGTAATTTTAAATGAAAAAATTACTTATAATTAATCTTAAACCAAACTTACTTATCTTAAATAAGTTATTTATCTATTATTCTTAAGTTAAAAAAAAAAAAAAAAAAAAAAAAGCAACTTATTTGGTGGTATCCAAACATGCCCTAAATACTCGTTTCCATTTTCAGATTGCAACTTGGATGATGATTTGAAATGTTCAGGTTTTGAATTTAATCAAGAGGCCATTTTAAGAAACATGAACTCAACGGCGGATTGAAGGTTTGTTCTTTTTTATTAATCATCGATCTGAGGCAAGGCCCACCACATAAACGGTTTTGATTATTGCAAACCAAGATCCAATGGCAAAACTCCATGTGATTACTTTTTTGTAATCCGAAGTAAAAGATCCGGTGCTATCTGTTACACCTAAGTGATCATTCATCCGTTGGCACTAAAACATGGATCAGATGATCCTAGCCAATGAATATTGGTCATTAGATGCTTATAAAATGGAAGGTTAAGATCTGGGCCACTAATGCTCAACATTCAACGGACTAAAATCCTCCAAACCAATGTGCGGCTGATACCAAACTCTCGTACGGACCAGATATCTGACGGTCTAGGGGGAACTGGGCTGAGCTGGGCTAGGTCCAGCCCATTGAGCCAGATCGACTTGAACTTTAGGCCCGATAACTAGCCAGGCCCATTTGCAGCACCCACGCTGATATGCACCGGTCAAATTAACGGCTGAAAAGAAAATGGCATGTGGTCCATGGCCAACAAGAGCAATCAGACGATCATGATCAGCTGATCTGAATGGTTTTTCTTTATTGTTCCATCCATGTTGGACCCACTATTCAGATTGTCCTGATTTGCATCCACGTGTACCACATGTGCGATGGACGATCAGCCCATTTTAGGTGCAGCAGTAAGTAAAACACCCACGCTTTTGAGGCCCACCATTCTATATATGTAAAATCTACTCCGTCCATCAGGTTTTATCCTCAATACTGGTATTTGGGGCAAATAATCAGAGAAATCTACTAATGATATGGGCCACACAAAAGGGAGAAATGGGGATCGGATGACAAACATAAGTTTGTATGTGGGCCACCATAGTATTTATCTTTCATCACACCCGTTAATCAGTAGGATGAAGTGAAAATACAAAACTTAGCCTAATCCAAATATCAAGCGGGCCACACCGTTGGAACTTGAGGTTTACGTGCAGTATCACATTATTCTAATCGTTGTGGCCCACTAAAAGTTTTATCAGGATAATCTTTTGAAAGTATGGTTAAAATGATGGTTCTCACATGATGAACGGAGTGGATTTACATATAAAATATTGTGGACCCTATATAACTTCTTGAGTGCAGTACAATCACACATGGTTGTCCAGTAAATTTCGAAAGACTCAATCCCAAATTCATAACTAAAATGCAACTGTCACTACTCGGCACCTATTAGCGACAATATCGTAAATATTTCTTAACCCAATGTACAAAAGTTAAGTTCACTGCCCAAAGACTGAGAGAAATGCCTGTGTGCCCTATCTAATCTTCAGGCGGACTGCACGTGCATGAAAAAACATGAGCCGTTATTAGAAAATAGAAATGAATATGGATCCACTGCCAAACGGTCCACGTTCACTGCAGCTGCGTGGCCCACCTAATGAACGGCGAAGACTCATATCTATTCTGGCCGAACGAACGTCCTTGATGTCCTAGAAATGTTACATCGCCACGTGTGGGCCCTTGCGTTTGTCCGACAACTCTTCAGCATGCAAACAGCCACTGGGTTACTGACACATGGCATGCATGTAGCCAACGAAAATAACCAAATCGGGCCCACTTAAATTTAGACGGATCCGATGAACTTAATCACTTACAAATCAGGGAATTGATCATTTTCATTTCAAACATGCATTTATTGGCCACAAAAAGAAAATTCAAAACCATAATATTTTTATCTAAGATGTTCCCCATCATTTTAACGGTTTGGATTAAGGTAATATTTTTCATCTCTTACGTTTACCATCTGCACGTGTTCGAATAATCATACTCCGCCAGTGTATCGAAATCCTAAACATTCACCGCGCTTCCAGAGCTCAAAATAAAGGGAAATCATATGATACTCAGCCTGCGTATGAAGCTCGATACGCAGGCACTTAGGATTGTACACGCTACACGTGGCATAACACCGTTGACATTTCTAATTTTCAATATCAAACCTACTGACTGCTCTTAACTTCTGATTGGGAACACTCAATCGTGGAAATTGGACCGTTGGATATTTCATTTATAACCGTCCAATAAATGTCCACCAAATCGCCACTGAGATAACAAAAGAGAGAGTAATTTTTTGGTTGATGGTACATGTAAACTTCTAAAAATAATTCTTCTAATCGATTACATGTGTGCAATTTTTAAGTGATAAATACGCGCCTGCGTATCATCTATCACACTCTTCCAGAGTATTAAATTTTTTCTAAAGGGTCGAACCGTCACTCCACGTCTTACCGACACGTGTCACGTCGACCGACACGGCCGGTGGATGAGAGATATCCATATAAGCCACAAACCTGTTCGGAAGAATGATAGAATCTCTTTCGGCCGTGGCTATTCCGTGCTCAACGTTGCTTCTTTCCTGACCATCCGATCTCCATCCAACGGTCAGATCTTCCCCAGGTTCCTTATCCGACCTTCCCTTACCTACCGATTTTTTTTTGTTATATTTGTACAGACAGTAGTCGTCTTGGATTAGGAATTCTGGGTTCTTAAGGCTGTCCGAATTGCTGTAATTTTTATAAAGAAAATTGCTGTGAATTTGGGGGGTTTTGGAGCGGAAATTGGGTGGACTTTGATTCAAATAATGTCGAATTTTTTTGGGTTTTGTTTATTTTAGCTTGAAATTTGATGTTGGTGGTGGAATTTTGATTGTTCTGTAGAAAGAGGCGAGATTTTGAAAGCTGGCGTTTGGTTTTTATTTTCTAATTTCTGGGTGTTTTTGGTAATTTTTTTTGGGTGAGGAGGGAGTTTTAAGCAAATTCAAGAAATGGGTGTGTGTGATTTTGGCAAAAGATTGGGTCTTTATTTGATATTTGGTGGTTATTGAAGCTGAAATTGTTTTTGGGTTTATTGGTTAGAAATTGGGGAAAAGTTGAAACTTTTCTGTGTCGTTTGGATTCGGGCGAATTGAACTTCCATTACGCGATTTCGGTCTGTTTCGACGCTGAATTAGAAAGTGGTTTGTGGAAAAATCTCGATCTGGGTAGATTGGAATTGAGGGGATATTGAATCCAAGTTGTTTGGATTTGGTGGTCGGAAGGGACTATAATTCGATACGGTCGAATTCCCAAAGTGCTTGTGATTCGTAGTTTGATTCGATAAACTCTATTTGGGTCTCTAGAAAATGGTGGATTCCATGGCTACAACATCTCTTCTCGGGCACCGGCCCTTGTATCGAAGGTCTTGTTACAAAGATGGTTCCGTTAGGCGGAGATCCGAGTCGTGTTGGTTCCTTGTAAATGATTTCATAGGCCGACGGGTTATCTCTTCCCCATCGAGAATTGGAAGGGAACTTGAAGAGTTCGTGGTTTCTCCAATTAAAGCCCTTGCAATGGAGCTTACGAAAGAGGCGTATTCGTTTAGTGAAGAAGAGAGAATACCCCGGAGTTTGAATATGAATTACTCGGTGGATGCGGGTCCCAGGTCACGGGTTTGGCCTCCGCCCAATAAGGCAGATAACCCTTCACTGCACAACCCGTTGCTTCGACAGGAGCGGATGGGAAGCGGGTGGTTGGGGGTGATCTTCGAATGGGAGGGGGTGATTATTGAAGATAATCCGGATTTGGAGAGGCAGGCATGGTTGGCCCTGTCGCAGGAGGAAGGGAAGTCACCTCCCCCAGCTTTCATTTTGAGACGGATCGAAGGGATGAAGAACGAGCAAGCGATATCTGAGGTTCTCTGTTGGTCGAGGGACCCTGCACAGGTGTGGCGGTTGGGTTCGCGGAAGGAGGAGATTTACCAATCTTTGCAAGGCGGGTTCTATCAGTTGCGATCAGGATCGCAGGAATTTGTGACGACGCTGATAAATTACCAGATCCCGATCGCGTTGATCTCGACACGGCCAAGGAAGAACCTTGAGACAGCCATCGAGAAGATAGGGATCCAGGGCTATTTCAACATAATTGTCGCAGCTGAAGATGTTTATAGGGGGAAGCCTGACCCGGAGATGTTTGTCTATGCAGCCCAGCTGCTGAACTTCATACCGGAGCGATGCATCGTTTTTGGGAACTCAAACTTGACTGTGGAGGCTGCACACGATGCCCGCATGAAGTGCGTGGCTGTCGCGAGCAAGCACCCCATGTATGAGCTCGGGGCGGCTGATTTGGTGGTCCGGCGCCTTGACGAGCTGTCGATCGTTGATCTGAAGAACCTCGCCGACATCGATTCAACAGAGTTTGAATCACCAGAGCCAGAAGTAGAGATGGAGGACTCTTTTCCACCTACATCGTTGGCCGTCGACGATCTCTGGTAAGTCCTCAATGTACAGTCGTTGGTGCTTAATCTAATTCTTTACCATGATAATTAGGGTTAGTGTATTAATCACTTAGTTATCATATGTATATCCTCAAATGCCATTAAAAGGCTGTCCTTGCAATCACTGTGTATTAAAAAAAAAAAAAAGGATTTAAATAAAAAAGGGATGTTTGGGTGATCCACATTGGACACCCTTTATGTCGGTATATGTATGTTTCATATGTATGATATTTTGAATTTGCTTCTTAGCAATTTTATAGGAATGCTAATATTTATACACTCATCCCAACTCATGGAAAATGTGTGTAAGATTGAAGTTGCTTGCCTGCGACCCTATGGCTCAGTGGTAGACTCACAAGAGTTTCAACATGAGGTCATGGGTTCGAGCACCCATTGTGGTGTGAGTGCGCGGGGGTGTATGAGTGCGTTTGGTTTGGAAAAAAAAAAAGAAGGATCGAAGCTGCTTATGTTATAATCAGGTCACATCAGGTTGGTGATGTTATATATATTAAATGCATATTGTTTATTCTAGCAATAGGATAAGGTTTCCCAAGCCATAGCCATGTGAGAGAGCCCATTTACACACCAGGCATGTGCCAAAGTTGCACATGTGTGTGTGATCTAGAGTCATCCATCAAGTGGGCCCGACCATTAAATGCTTTGAACTAAACCAACTAGAAACCTAGATCTAACGACCCGATGGGGTACCCGGATACAATCGGTTCCGGGGCTGGATAAGCAAGAACGAGACCCTGACCTGGCAAGACCTGAACATGGTTATGCAGGGTACGGGTACTATAGGACCTGACCCAAACTCGACCCATTGACAGTGACTATGTGTAAAAGTAGGCTGTTCGGTTGTTTGTTGCTGGTGGGTGTTGAATGTGAACTGTATGGTCAGGATTGTGCGGTCAGCCTATTTTGGATGTGGTCATCTTGATAGTGGGGACAACCTGACCATTGATTGTGGCTCAGAACTCGCACATGAGCCGAGGCATGCAAGTAAGATTAGAATTTCTACACCCCGGGAAACATGTGGGCATGGAATGTATCCTGTGCTCAAATACTGCAAATCTGTTTTCTGTGTTCGTTCTAGAAGCATGTATTATGAAGTTTGTGTTTGTTTTGGGTGGTGTCTGGATGCAAAATTGACTGAGATTGTGATAACTGAAGTAACAAAAAGGTCGAGTGGTCATTTCTTTCCAATTGACAAATGTTTTGAAATCTTGATACAAGTGCAATTGTTTTGTTTCATGTCCTACAGAAACAATTGCAATTGCAATTTGAGATTGGCCTTTTCTAAGCAATGTGGGTGTAACTTGGTTTCGGGCATTTCATCTTGTTTTAATTCCATTATGTGAATCTAAATAGGTCATGCTTCCAAATGTTGTTGTAATAGTGTTGCAAGCAAGGAATTGATTTCTTTTTGTTTTTTTTCCCCATTTTTTTGCAACTTCATTAGGCTGTGTTTGGATGCTTGATTAAACTGAATTGCAATAACCCAATTTGCTAAGTAGAAATGACCGAAGTGGGATACCTCCAATCCATTCACAAGAGAGGTATAGCGGTTCTGCCCCTGAATGGTTTAGATCCAGCTTGAAACACCTGGGAATTGAAAATGGCCCCACCAATGTTTTCATACTCATTAAGAGCTTGAATCATATCAAATCACAAATCACAAGTTTTTTTTTTCTTATTTCTTTAAAAATATCAAAACCATATTTTTAAATAAAAATACAAATCAGAAAAGATTAAAAACATATCAATCATCCATTTCCCATCAACATGTACCAAACAGTAATACATATCAGGATGTTAACAATCAAGAAAATGTATATGGTATACATATCATGATGGTAAAGGATTCCTGTCTTTCTTTCTTTTCTTTTTTCTTTTGTTGTCTTTCAAAAAATTTACATTCAAAAACATACAAGCTTTCTCAAATAATTTCGTTATTTTGTGCCTTTCCTGAGTGTAGAATCATGTTTTAAAAAATAGCATTTGATTCCATTTGAGTGAATAAAAAGATATCTTGATTTCTTTATTTTGGGTTTTTGAATATCAAAATTCAGACTCCTCTCTCTCTCTCTCTCTAAAGAAAAGATGAGAATATTTTAATAGGGGAATGGCTTTTTTTTCTTATTATATAAGCAAAAAGGTGAAAAGAAAGGAATTTTTTGAATAAAAATGAAAAGTTGATTTTTTTTAGTGACTTTTGGACCTACATAGGAAGTCTATGAATGATTGTCACAAGATTCTTTACTATTTACATGATATTATTTAAGATTTTCATTCCTTGGTTGTGGATAAAATGTTCTTAGATTACTAAGGGCCTGTTGGGTTGCCACTAGGGGTATACATCGAGTCGAACTGAGTTGAGCTGGCCTCAGCTTGAACTCGGCTCGGTTCAATCCTCGAGCCTGACTGGCTAGCTCGGCTCAATTCGGTCAGTAGCTCAGGCCAGTTCGAGCCAAGATCACCTATGTAGCATTTTCACAAACACCTGGATTTCACCTTCAAAATCTCATTGTATGTAAAATTGAGAACAAAGGGGTATTTGTTTCATATGCATACCTTGCCAACGGCCACACTTCGTTGAGTCATTTCATCAAACACTTGGTGAGCGACATCAATATCAAAGTAACCAACCGACTAAACTGGTTCGATTTGTGCTGGGTTCGATCCGAGTCGAGCTGAGTCGAGCTGGGGCCAGCTCAAACTCGGCTCGAACTCATTTTCAAGCTAAAAAAATCAGCTCAACTCGGCTCGCACTCAGCTTCGAATCAAGCTTTTTTGAGACGAGCTGAGTAGCTGATTCTAGCTAGCTCGGTTTGTGTACACCCCGACCAATGTATCGGAGATTACTGTTGTTGTTAAGATCACGTGCATGTACAAGGCAGCGCGGCCAATGCATGCGCCCCACATTTGCCAGCCTGGCACATTGGAAGGAGATCTCATCCATTCATCAGGTGCATCATGGTACTACTATTTAGATGCTCCCTTCTGCAGTTTACAAAACATTTTACTACCAAAAAAATACGTTGCTGAAGTTTTCTTAACCGTGCAATTGTTACTGACATTGTAGCCCATCTGCTGAATGGACCGGATATATTTTTGGGAGAGAAATTTTACATGGTCAGAACCAGCTTATGGATGGATTGGATATTGTACTAATCAGCTATGGCAGCACGTGTGGTGGCATGTACGTTAGCAGCCTTATACACACGTGTGTGGGCTTGGCACATATCTCTAACGATTAATCAAAATGAGATGTGGCAGCCAAACTGGCCCTAAGCTTATACTCACTGGCTAGATGTGGGTTTTACGTGATGGATCCCTACCATCCAACCCATCCATCTGATGTGTCACCTCAACAAGCACCAAAGGCCCAATATGTTGGCGATCCAAAATTGAAGTGGGCCACAGCAAATGGAACATGCTGTGAGGAAACGGTGACCTTTGAATTTGACAGATGCACATCTGAGTTGCCAAATAGCCTGATTTTTTGCCTGACCCTTCATCTGGCCTGGATGAAGGGTCCGAATGGCTTGGATTCTAAATATACAACATGGTAGCCCTGACCATGCTAATCAACAGCTGATGTTCCCTCTCAACGTGTTTCATTTGCTATGGCCCACCTGAGTTTCGGACGGGCTGATTTCGTGGGTCTGGGGGTTTTGAGGTGATGCATCTGATGGACGGGTTGGATTTCGTGAACACATCACTGGGCCCCACATCTGGCCGGGACCACGGGTTCTACTGGGGTGTGCGCCTGTACAATTGCTGAGCCGTTCTGGTCTTCCGTTTTTAGTAGTGGGCCATGTTTTAATGATCCAAACTGTTTATATGATTGGCTTTACCATGCATAAAAATTTCTCAGATCAGATTGGAAGATCTTAGCCATCCCTTATTGTGTTAAGATAATCCATCCTAGATTCGGCCTTATCTTTTTACGGCCATCGTTTTTCCAACCAATGAATGGGATGGTTGGGATTGCCCAAAAACATTTCATCCTTTTTGTGTTCGATAGTTAAGATCCTTAGACCCGTGTGAATTATATGGTAATCCGGCCAAATATGTGTTGGACCTAATGGACAGTCCAGATCAATGGACTGACCTGTTTAAGTGTCCCAATGCCTATGAGCACCATAACTCACAGTGCACTGAGAGCACTGGAGCATCTCTGTTTGTAATGCACCGCAATGTCATCTAATCATTCCAAACATGGCTTGAATGAATTGCAATTCAATTCAATTGGACGTCCAAACGCACACTGTTCAATTGAATTTATCAATTTGGCATTAATCTTCACAGCCGAAAGTAATTATTTCACTAAAAACCTATATAAAGGATCCAAAATCATGTTTGTAAGCAATAGATGTACGCTTATGCATGTCCCCTCCAAAATCTAAACCATGACCTTACGATCTTGCATGGCTCTAATAAAGACGGAACTTCAACCGTTGGATTCACCCGTTCTACGGCAGTGATGTTACTAAGTGACGAATTGCTTGATAAGATGCAGAGTACAACAATCCATAATCGTGCATGCGGCATTACACGTACCTAATTCCAAACCGTTGAAATCATGGGCTCCAGAGTCGATGGTTCATGACCTGAAAACTCAATACTGATGGATGATCCCAGCCGTCCCAATGGTGGTGTAGATTGGACACTAGAGATTCCACAAGTGGATGTCCACTGATCCGGAGTTTGAGTCATCCAATCAGTCTGATTCTAGTCCCATGTACATTTTACATTGGGCCGGACAATTTGAACGGCTTGGATTATGGTATATGTATGCTGCATTTACAGTAGCTGTATGCACGTACATGGATGGTTGTACTGTGCCAGATTATCAAACCAGTCACTTGTTTCTACAAGTGCTTCGGTCCATTTGGACCATTTTCATGGTGTTTGAGAAAATAGAACCTCAACCATGGGATTCGCATGAAATTCAGGATGGCTGTAACAAAAGACTCTGATTGCTTGATCTCCACGTCAGCTTCTTCTACCTCAACTTCTTCTATTTCCACCTGAAAATAAGAATAATAATAATAAATAAATAAATAAACAAACAAATCAGTAGAGTAGACAGGAATGCAGTGGAGTCATTTGTAAATTCATAAATGTTTGAGCACTATACGTTATGGTGCTCCTACTTGCATTGGATCACATAGACAATCCGGTCCGTTAATCTAGTCTATTGGTTAGGTGAAGCGTACATTTCTTGGGCTATCATGTAAACATCTCGCCGATCTGACAAATATTAACCATTTGATAATGTTATTTAATATGGACGGTCAAGATTATTTATATAGAAATAGGTTCAATCAACAACTCGATCTATCTTTTTGTTAGGGCCCATCATAGATTGCTTATGATTCTAAAGCATTGCTCTTGTTAGCCAATTGTAAAATCTCATCCATGGGTGGAAAAAATATGACCGTAGAAAAGAAGACCAAATCACCTATAGATTGAATCATCCAACCCATGAAGTTTTTGTAGGGTAGGCTATGAAATGTACTCTGGACTTAATGGATGGTTCAGATCAATAGATAAGACTATCCAAGGGTCCCAAAGAAGCCAGGAGCACTATAACTTAATAATACTATCAGAGAGCACGGGACTATATCTACAGAAATGGGAGGGTATGATGTATGACAAACAACTACAGCCATTTCTTGCCTGCCAACGTGTCACTTATAAAATATCTTGTCCATGTAAAAGGTGGGGTCCACAATGCCCGAACACCATTATTAAATTAAAGTTAGGCCGACCAACTCATTGGATGGGCCATAGAGTAAAAAATCTATGGACAGCCAATGAAATGACTTAGTAAACTGATGGGGCCTATCCAATGGATTGGCCTACTTTTATACTAGGTGATCATTATGGTGTCCCACCTTTTGTGTGGTTCTAAGTGGAGGCGGATTGCCTCCAGCTGGTAAGCTAGGTGAAGCCCCCGTTAGAACCAAGTTAGCTCGGTTAACTCACTCGGCTTGATTTGGAAAAGCTCGACTCGGGCCGGGACGAAATTGGGTTCGAACCGAGTAGAGCTGATTTGTTTTAGTTAAAAAAAATTTGAGCTGAGTCTGAGTTAGACTGAACTTGACTCGGCTCGGTTTGGAACTCTTCTTCTTTATTTATTTATTTATTTGTTTAACACATTCACATAAACAAACTCATGCCTTAGTAGGATTTTATCACCTATGGGTACTCGAATCATGACCAAGTGTTGAAACTCCTAAGAGTCTACCATGGGAGCAAGAGCAAGGGCCTGACTAGATTTGGAACTTGAACTCAGATCGCCTCCAGCTGTTAAGCTAGACGAGGCCCAACGTTAGGAGCCAGTTAGGTCGGTTAATTTGCTTAGCTCAACTTGGAAAAGCTGGACTCAATTTCGCTCGAAACTGGATTTAAGCTTAGTAGAGCTGATTTTTTTTAGCTCAAAAAAATTTCAAGTTGAGTACAAGTTAGACTGAATTCAACTCGACTCAGCTAAAAACTTGACTCCTTTTAACTCAACTTGAGCTCATTTGGTACAAATATTTGTGTGTGTGTGTGTAACCTAAACTCTAGTTGAGCTCGTAGGCTTGAGCTCAAACTTGGCTCGAAAGATTGAGCTAAAGCTTGGCTCGAACTTAGCTCATGCTGGCCTAAGCTATTGACCAAGCTGAGCCGAGCTGCCTATATAGGCTTGAGGACAGAGGCAAACCAAGTTCAAGTTGGGGTAGCCCGATTAAGCCAAGCGCAAGTCCATTTGACTCATGTACAACTCTACCCACCGTGATGTTTGTGAGAAATTTATTCCATCCATCCATTTTACTAGCTCATATTAAGACATGAGATAAAAAAAAATGAGGCAAATCTTAAAAAAAAAAAAAAAAAAAAAAGTGGGCCACATGACAGAAAATTGTGATGATTGAACACCCACTAATGAAATATTCACAGGACCATAGAAGTTTTCTATTAGGCTAATGTTTTTTGTTTTCAGTTTATTAAGTAGGAGTGACCATACGAATGATTTGGATGGTATATAAACATCAAGGTGGACTTCAAAAGGTCGAAATCTTGGGTATTTCCCTCACTTTTTTCAGAGTTGTGGTTCATTCAAGTTTTGAATCCACTTCATTTTTGAGTTCATGTTAGGTAAAACGGTTTGGCTTTCTCACAAACACCACAGTAGGCCCCACATAGCTTTTGACAGTAGGAACATCTTGTAGTCGGGTCGTAGGCAATCCGCTCCAACTACTCAGCCTATGCATCAAAACACATTTCTCAATGGTCCCATGTTGGGAAAATAAAGATAAAAGTGGGGCCCACCGTCAATGCATTCTAAGTATGTACGGTGGATGCACATTCTCCTCTGCATTTGTAGGCATTGCCAATACACATGTGCATGCTTACGTGCATTGTACAAATTAATATGTATATACTTACGTTGTCGATGAACTTTAAGCCGATCTTGATCTCGCCTTCATAACTGCCATCCTCAACGACTATGTTGTATGGTGCTGGTTTTAGCTCCATCCATCCCTTTTCGAGTCCCTCTGATAGTATTCCTTCCAGATGAATTCTACGTGATGAGCACGAAACAATTCAAGTCAATGTATAACGGCATGTTTGGATGCCAAGTGATGTTTCCTGGCATTCACAAGTAGTGTTGCCTTATCGTTGAAGTTAAAGAAATAATTTACAATCTAATTTCCATTTTATCATATTAGGAATTGTAATTTAGTATCCAAACATAAATAAAAATTTTGAGAGAAACTTAGGGTTTTGATAGAATGTGTAGTGGCCTGTGACAGCTGTCATGGTGGGTCGTGAGTCCCACTGTTGAATGGCGTGTGTCCAAGATGTGGAGTGCATACTACGACACGCGGAATTTTGGAAATTAAGGTGGTACACTAGCTAAGTTGTGGAGTCCCAACTCGAAGTATTTTTATATTTTCAAGTTTTATGATTGTTTTGGATCCTTACTCTTGCTCTGGTGGTAGACTCTCAAGAGTTTCAACACCCGATCAAGGGTTCGAGCATCTATGGGTGGTGAAATCCCACTACGGCGTGATTGTGTGGGGTTTGTATGCGTGTTTTTTTTTATAAAGGTTTTACGGTTGTTTTCCTATCATTTTAAGACATGATCCCAAACCTTAAGTAGATCCAAATCTCAAGTGGACCAGACCATTGGAAACACTGATGAATGACAATTCAAGCTACAAAAGTTTTGAATCAAGCTGATCTTTTATATTTTCCCTTCATCCAAATAATCTCAATTATCAACTAGTTGAATTGCAAATAAACATTACAAAAACCTTATGATACGCCCTTTAGAAATTTTAGTAGTGAGGCACTCAGTCACCATTATTTCCTATGGTGTAGTCCACCTAAGATTTGGATCTACATAATTTTTTACATTAAAGTCCATCGATATATATTGATATGCCATCCTTTAACTATTTTAAATTTTAGAGAAAATGGTGATTTGACATGATATTAGAAAGAAAAGTTTGTTTTTGAATTCCATAATTAACAAATATGCCTTGGTAATATATTCTTCTATGTTAGTGTGAGTGTCCTTGTCCGATATGTTTTGTAGGTGGGCCCTACGACAGGAAAACCCATTAATTGAATGTGCCTAATAGAAGAAAAAAAATCTACTATTTTATAAATTATTCCATGCTTTTTGTAGTTTTTCATGGTTGGCGGCTTTATAATATTTTAGATAAGGTGTCTTTTTCTTCTTTTTCTTCTATGGTTGGACTTTAGCTCCTTTTTTTTTTTTTTTTTTTTTTTTTGTCTTGAATTTCATTTAAAATGTGACATGCCATGACAAAATGTCATTATGAAGCAGGACCAAAGAAAAGATACTTTTGAAACGGGTCATCTCAAATACAAAGTTAATGAATACACCCATATTTTGTTTTGCAAAATTTCATCACTCTACATTTCCACCCACCCCACATGGGTTGGGTCACAACTTGGTTTTGGGTCAACCCAAACTCATCTGACCCAACCCAAATTTAGTTCAGGTTGTTAGGTTTTTGGGTCAAGTTATTGTTGGAAAACTGCATAATTAGGTCAATTTGGGCCAAGTAAGTTTAGGCTAGGTTGGGAATAATCATATATAATGGGTTGGGGTGGGCCAGGCCAGGCTAGGCTGGGTTGGCTCGGTTTAGGGTTGAGCATGCATGAATTCTTGCTAGACACCTCAAGTAAGAATTGGTGTTGGGCTCAAGTCAACAATCAAACCACCCAACTCCATGTTGGGCTCAAGTTGACAATCAAACCAACCCAACCTGCCCAAGTTGCACCCTACTCAGGCCAATGGAAGAAGCTAGAATGTTCCTTTATGTGATTTCCTTGTTCGATTTATTGATAACGTGTTTGGCTGCACCAAATATCATGAAATTGCATAATATCCACAACAAATTGGAATTATTAATCATGAAATATAGCGTATGATTAATTAATGAGATATTGTGATATTTGGGAGTGGATTGGGTGCTATCCCCACAGGGACTCAGAGATGGATAAACTTTTAAGTGGCTCTTTGAGGTCCAATATTTTGATGTATATATTTTAGCCACACAGTCCATCCATTTTGATAGATACTTCAAAAGCATGATTTAAAAAAAGAAGTCAAATTGAAAGCTCAAGTGAACTATACCACAGTAAGTTGTGGAGATTGAGAGCCCCATGCATTTTGATAGATAATTTTAAAGCATGATTTAAAAAAGAAATTAGATCGAAAGCTCAAGTGAACTATACCATAGAAAGTTGTGAAAATTGAGAGCCGCATCCATTTTGATAAATAATTTTAAAGCATGATTTAAAAAAGAAATAAGATCAAAAGCTCAAGTGAACTACGATTGAGAGCTTGGATCAAGTTGATATTCATGGTTTTCTTTCTTCTAAATCTATGTGACCCAAAGAACAAGCTGGATGGTGAATAAATATCACGATGGATAGGGTTGTACACAAGTTGAGTTAGCTCAGCCAGCTCGCTCGATTCAACTTGAAAAAGCTCGACTCACTTCGGCTTGAAATTGAATTTGGATCAAGTCGAGTTGATTTTTGGAACTTGAAAAAATTTTGAGCCGAGTTCGAGCTTGACCGACCTCAACACGACTCAAATTGAACCAAATTAGATCGAATTAAATTGGTGACTTGATTATTTTGATATGGATGTTGTTTGTCGAGTGTTTGATGAAATAACTTAACGGAGTATTGGCAGGTGCAAGGAATGTATGTATATGAAAGAAATACTTTTTTTTTTCTTGATTTTGATATTGCCTGCAAGGTGTTTAATGAAATACATGTAAAATTGATGTGATTTTATATACAGTGAGAATTTGATTGTGTAGTTTATGTGTTTGTAAAAATCATACATAGGTGAACTCGACTCGATCTTGACTCAAACTGGCTCGAGTTGCTAACCGAACCAAGCCGAGCTGACCAGTTAGACTCGAGGACTGAGCCAAGCCGAATTCGAGCTGGGTCAGCTAGTGGCCAAGCTGGACTCAACTCGTGTACACCTCTTGTACACCTCTAGACCCTAGGAAGTTTTCCACTCCAGGAGTTCAATACCCACTGTTTTCTTTGATGTGGTCCAGATTTCAACACATTTATGAATGAAGAAATCTCTAATCAGCAGTACTTTCCAAACATAGGCCATCCACGGTATGGCCCACAAAATGAACGGCTTGGATCAACTCATGCTCTGGCAAAATGGTGCACACGACTTCCTGGAAATATCACGTTATAAATGTTTAATAATCCCACACGCATGCAAAGCTAAGTTACTCCTGTACACGCATGCCAAATGTGCCAATAATGGCACACCTTGTGGAAAATCCGAGCCGTCCATCAGGTGGGCCCCACTGCATCGAGGACCTGTCCCAGTAAAATCCTGTCCACCTATTGGTGTTCCATTGTTAGAATTAGGGAGAGATTTATTACATGGTTTGGCCGAAGAAGTCATCAGCAGTGAACAGATGTTTGACCATGATTCTCAAATTGAGATGGCACGAATCCCGAAACTCCGAAAACGGGAATTGGAATATGAATTTCTCATTCCACCATGCCCTGTGACCTTTACCTGTAACAGAAAGATTTCATTAGGAGAGTGTACTTGCGCTCTATGAGCATATCAAGGTGCTGTGGCTGCGTGTCTTGAGATCTACACCGTTCATCTCTTGGGCATTGAACTGGATGGCCCACAGACGGATGATTTGAGGTTTTTTTCCGTTGAAAATAGACCGTTGGTTGTACATTTCTGAACCACCCGTTAGTAATCCTCGAAAGTCCTCCAATAAGTGTCTAGGACCATCCAACGTGGGCAATTTTCTGTGTATACCCCATCCATGGTAGGAACCAACAGATGAACGGTCCGGATCTTGTACATTTCTGCCGCATGTGACTAGCTTAGATATTAGCGTTTTGAGACGTTGGATCCAACCGTTTATCAATGAGGCTGTATGCAATGCATGGTCCACCTTTTTTTCGGCCCAGAAATCTATACAATGGGCCACACCTTCTGGCCATCCAAATCGCTCATATCGTTGGGCCACAGGACGGGATATAACCCCAGAAAACCCCCCATCAGATGATCCGAACATTCCAATTGGACGGTTAGGATCATCTAATACCCACAAGATCAACAGTACGTTTTTCCAAAAGGTGGGTCCCACGTGAAGGCATTTGTAGATTCAAATTCTAGGGACACTTTGGTAATTAGAACATGATGAAAACATCTCCTGGCTCAAGAATCCGTCTGATCCACTCAGCAGGTGGGCACACCTGTAAATTGGGTCAGATCCTTGCCGTCCATTTATTTCAATAGTGTGGCCCACCTAATGAATGTAGCAGCCTGATTTCCACGGCAAGTGACATTCGATGCCGGGTCCACATCTTTTACGGCTGTGGATGTCCTACGAATCCGGCCGATGTTACGCTTATCATAGTGGGGCCCACCTGGTGTAATTCTGCTTCTATGTATATCCTTCCCACATTGCATAACGACGTAATAGCCCGTATTTCCTAACAAAAAAGAAGCAATTTAAAATCATTAAAAGTAAAAGAAATTAAAGGTGGGACATTTGGATGTCCCCATCATGCACAATCTAACCATCAATGTAATCTTGACCGTCTGATCTTGGGTGCTGCTTGTTTATAGCCTATTCAAGTGATTGAACATCAAATCAACGGTTTGGATTAAATGGGTATGTTCATGAACCGTGGGTACCGCCAAGATGTGGGGTCCAGTGATGTATTCATGGAATCCAAACCATCCATAAGATGTGTCTCCTTGTAAAACCTTTATAGCCTAAAAACCAGCCCGATCCAAACTTCAGATGGGCTAATGCAGAGAGAACATATTGAGAAACAACGCTTACCGTTAATTAGCATGAGGGACTCACCCTGTTGTGTATATGTAATCAAGGCCGTTCAGATCCTTCATCCAGTCCAGATGAATGGTCTATCAAAAATTCAGGAATTTTCGTGATTTAGGTGGGACCCTGTGAACTTCAGGCATTGGCGTTCCCTCTTAGATTGTTCCTTTTTCTGTGGCCCACCTTAATTTTGAGTTCGGATGATTTTTGGGAACTATGTATTTCCTGATGTGACACACCCGATGGACAGATCCGATGGTATGAATAGTTCATTTGGGCCCCACATCTTCCCGTGACCACAGCAAGCTTAAGGTGGTACCGATGTCACTGGAGCACGCCCCATAAAGAAGAATGCGACGTTAATGACAATGGTCCACATGAACCGTTGGATTGATTAGTTTGCCAATCAATCCTCAGTGGGCCACCTCTCGGATGAATGGACTGGATGTTTGTAACCATTCAATCCATCACCTGTTTTTTCCTTTCTGGAAGGTCCAAACGATCCTGATAGTGTGATAGCTAGGCTCCATCCTGTCCATCATCTGGACCGTCATTTCGATCTGATCTTTTTTGATAGTGTATACACTGACTTTGGTGTGTGTGCTCAACCCACGTACGTTTGACCATGATCAGGTGTGGGCCCAGTTGAAAATTTCCACTTGTTTCCCGTGATCACACAGTCCATTAGGTGGACCATCATTTTGAGGGTGTGCTCTCAATCTACATGACTAAAAACAGAGAGATTGATCATAGAATATACAATATTCAGCGTGGATGTCTGATCATGATATGGCGTGGGGCCCAATCGTACCATAGATCATATCCATATCAAAAATGGATTAATTGGAATGAGGCAGACGTCTGTGACATCAAAGCCGCTCGTTGGACAATCCTCTTTGGAGATGTGGGGAGATCTTATAATCAGATGGGCCACATCTCTTTCTCTTTTTTAATCGTTCATTTGTTTAGCTCACGTGTGGCCCACCTAACGATCCTACGGACCCAATTTCTTAGGAATGGCATCTGCACAATAGGGATCACCTGATGAACGGCTCTTATATCATACCCGTGTCTTATTTCACGTGTGAGGCATGTGCAATGAGAGAGAGAGTACCAAAGAAACTGGGGTGTCTGAGGCCTTCAGCGCTCACGAGCAGCACTTCCAGAACGCCTCCTTTCATCTCTAACGAGAGAGAGAGAGAGAAAAATAGATATGAGGTTTTTAAGAGAATTGCTGAGTAATGGCGGGAGTTTCAAACGTCGGTTTAAAATCCGACCGTTATGCCCCATTGGAGGTTAAAATCGGAAGCCATTTGCTTGTAACCGGGGGTTACACGGCTACCCTGTAATCAGAAGCTCTGTGGGGTCCACCTTGATGTTTTTGTGATATCCAATCCGTTCCATCCGTTTCTTTAGCTCATTATAGTACACGATACCAAACATGAGGAGAACCAGAACTCAATTCGACCACACGAGTGAGGATTGAACTCTTACTGTTGAAACCATAGTGGGGTCACAAGATTTTGGATCACCTTTGTATCGGTATTTTTCCTTCATCCAGATGGGAATCACATTATGAACGGTTTGGATGATATCTAAATATCACAGTGGGCTCCGGGAAGGTTTCAATGGAGCACGGATTAGCTGGGCTAGGTAACATCTTGTTGGATAAGGCCTACATTGGTTTTTTTTTTTTTTTTTTGGTATATCCATGCCGTCCATCCGTAATTCCCCCTCATTTTAGGGCATGGCGAAAAAAAGAAGCAGATGCAAAAATCAGGTGGACAACACCATAGGAAATAGTGGTTAATGACCATTAAAAACATGATGTGGGCTACAAAGTTTTGAATTAAGCTGATATCTGTGTTTTCCCTTCATCAAGGTCCATATGAACTGATAAACAGGTCGGATGGCTAATAAAGATTACATTCGGCCTAAGAAGTTTTTAATAATGAGCATTTAATTAAGATTGTTCCCGTGTGCTTCACATCTGCTTCATTTTTTAGCTCATGTCCTGAAGTGACCTGAAATAATAGATGGGCAATGGATATATAATACATATATCAAGGTGGTCCTATGGGGCCTCATCCAGCAGGCTGTTACAGTGACTTAGCTATGTTGTGCCCGTTTATTCATTGTGCATCGTGGCATGACATACTTGAGTGTTTGATCTCCCTTGGGCTGGATGGAAAGAATGGATACAACGCAGGACTATTCATATTTTAAAAATAAATAAATATAAATCACTCAATTGAAAGCTTGTATTTGTTGATCCCTACCATACAAGGTAAAACTTATCATAGAAACAATTTGAATCATTTAGACTATTACCTAAATTCAAAGGCTAAAATCCCAGTATATGGTATCCCATTACATTAGGATGCATTCAAGCAAGCCTCTTCCATGAAGTGGGTATTAGAAACATAAAGGATATATTTGATACTACAAACATGGCATGGTTTAAACCAAAATCTACAGCCATTGCCACATTGAGTGGAGAAAAATTGGGCCCACTTAATTCGTACATAAAATCCAATCCGTCCAGCAGACGAATCCTACCATGATGGACCATTCTCTTAAAAATCAGGCTTATCCAAAACTCAGGTGTGCCACACTACAGATAAAAGTTGAGAGGGAGACTCTTATCTTGCTCACACTGATGCGTAAACCACACTCCGTCCATTCATCTGATGTATCCGACCTTGATGAAGGGCTCATAAAAATAAGGCAGTTCTGAAATTGTGGTGGTCCTCAGCACAACCATTCCCTATGCTGTGAAACATCTGAACCATGGATCGGCATGATTTTTGGGATTCCGGGAAAGTACAAGAGGTCATGTCTGATGGACGGACTGGATGTCATGTAAATATCATATGGGGCAGACTTTTTCGGGAGACTTCGTGGGATTGTTCCCTTAAAAGGGCTAAAGGTTGCTTTGAAAAGCTTTGATACTCTGGCGGAGCGTGATCGAGATACGCCAGGCTGTAAGAATTTACTCAGATATTGGACACGTGGGCTACAAGTGAACAAATTAAACCGTTCAAATTATGGTACCCCGTACAGATGTATTATGAATCTGTCTATCGGATTGGTGGACATTTATTGGACGGTTAAAATGAAAAAATCCAACGAGGTGGGTGGGATCCTGACCGTGGAGTCCACTGTGATGTATGTGAATTAGATCCACGCCGTCTATCCATTTTGAAAACTCACTTTAGGACATGATCCAAAAAATGAAGCAGATCCAAATCTCAGGTGGATCATGATATAGGAAACAGTGGAAATCTACCATTAAAAACTTCTCGAGGCCAGTAAAAGTTTTGGATCAAGCTAATATTTTTTGGGCCTCTTCATCCAAGTCTTTTTGACCTTATCAACAGGTTGGATGACAAATAAACATTCTGATGGGATGGACCCCATATAAGGCACATACATTACAGTGGGCCCCACAGTTAGGATCCACCCAAACTGAGCCCCTATTTCCAGATGGGTGGCCCAACTTGAAGTGGACCCAAGATCCAGACCGTTCAAACCATCATCTGGCCCACTGCATAGATATGTAGGCTATTGGGTGGCTGTCCATTGTTTCCTAAAAACAATCCGTTTCTGACCCTTTTCATAGTGGGTAATCCTTTTAAATGTTCTGGGTGATAAAATATCAAGGTGGGCCATACAAAAGTTGTAAAATGGGCTTATTGTGCAAGTGCTTTTTGGGCCGTTGTCCATCATTTTATATTTTATATGGTGTGGCCCACCTTGATACTTTATTCAATTCAAATAACACAACCCATCATGATGATGGATTTTCAAAAAGAATCACTTCCATCATGTGGGCCACACCATTAGAAACAATGGATAGTTTATATTCGCACAGGGGCCCATGTAATGGCTGGATTGGTATAACTTTTGGGCTAGGCACTAAGTGCTACAGACGTGACTTTGATTTTGAAGTTTTTATTTTGTGATGTTCTTGGAAAATTCATTATCATTATTATTGAAAGAATATCCTGATATTTTCAAATTTTTAGTGTTTTTTAATTTCTCATTATTTTATATTATTGAAATTTTTTTACGCAATAAAAATATATGTTTGGATATATCGTTTTATTCTAATATTAAAATTTTTAAAATTATTTATTAATTTATAATTAATATTATGAAATATTTTATATTGAACTAGATTTTCTCAACGTTGTCTTAAGAAATAGGGCAAATTTGAAAATCTGCTGAGTATATCCCATCCCAAGTGTTTACACCTATTTTTAGCGCAACGGTGTGGACTAATAAGAAGTTGCCATGTATTGACATTACAAGTTTGGTGTGTAGAATCATATTCATGCTCAAGGATATCTTTCATGCCCTTATTTAAGGATATCTTTCACACTCTTACCTTCGACAACACATTTTTTATTATTAATGCAGTGACACAGAACCATACACATGACTTTAGAATATTAAAACATTGAAGATCCATGCTATGATATACTCAGAAAGCTTTCTCTTACAATCTCTCAAAACATGAGATCTTCTTAGAGACATTTGAAACCTTTATGGTGAATATGAAAATCTTGAATATGAAATTGCGTTGGTAGTCTAATACAATAGCATACGTTTTGCACAGAAGCTTAACAGAGCTTAGAATTATGGATAAATCCTAGAGAGGAATGAGGAGTGAAAACAACTACTTAATTTTTTATTTTTATTTTTGCCTAATTAACTAATTTATCAATTCAATTCAATAAAAAAAAATAATACTTAGACGTTCAATACAAAGTGGATTTAATCGCATAAAATATAATAAATGCTATAATATAAGCAACTAGTCTATAAAACAAGATAGCGATCTTGTATGTGGGATATGCTGACTATTCAACACTTAACATACATCTAGTTATGGATTCATATAATTCAACTAATTAAACTCATAAGCATAAAATAGAAATGTGAACAAAAAATAATCCCAAATATAAATATGTATAGTAGTTCAGCTACTTATCTACTCCACTCCTTACATACATACTTTCATCGTGTATATCAATATTTCACTATCGAAAGTTTTAAATTAGGTTCATTATAACATCTTGTATTTAACACTTGTGGTGTAATTCATTGGTGTGGCCCACCTAAGTATCAAAACTACCCCATCTATATGCCGATGTCCTTATAAGACTATACAGGACAAATGGACGAAGTAGATTTCATTAATAATCTCGGTGGATCCCATTGTAAGGTGGAGTATGTACACAGCTTGTGCACGCCCGCCATGCACTAAATTAAAAACCCAATCAAGAGAAAATTATCACTGTAGACGCCACCTTTTATCCGGCATCTTTTATGCATAGAGCAAAATTTACCTTCCCAAATTACCCCTGTACGTACGTTCAATACTATGTGAAAAGCAGGGGTATTTTCATCCTGAAATATTCTATCCGTACGTGAAAGGTCTAAGTTGGGAAGGTAATTTTAGACTCTTCATAAAAGACGTTGGATAAAAGGTAGCATCTACAGTGGTAATTTTCTCATTAAATCAAATTGAGTGTTGACCCAAGCCTTTAAAAAAAAAAAAGAAAAAAAAAAGAGTGATTTCTCTCCCATTTCCCATTTCCAGCCAAAGATAAATCGAATGGACGAGTGTCCGTTTGATCATATGATGGCCCACCAATGATTACTGTTTAAATGATCCAAGCTGTCCATTATGTGCGAATAATGATCCAACAAAAACCTTACCATCAACACAAGTTTCATGGGTGCATGTGTGCACACAAATATAGACAAACACGTGTGAGGTTATTTCCAAAAATGGAAAGCCATTTTAGCTCGAAAGCCTTCCGGTTCCCAAGGAGAAGATCGAAAGCCTTCCCAAGAAAACAGAGACTTGAAAAACAATACATTTCAAATGTGTTATTTTCTTTTTCACGCGATTTCTTATTAATTTGAATATTCATTATATAGTATCTGCAATTTTCATTTCTCTTTCTTTTTTTGTTTTGAATTTGAGATTTGCTCTTGAAATTAAATTGCATTATGCTTTCTCGCTCGAAGTAAAATTAAAAGCATTTTCAAGAAAACACAGTCGATCAATCACGAATTTCTTTAAATTCTATTTCTTCATTCCTATTCTCTCCAGTTCCTAGAAAGAAGATCGAAAGCCTTCCCAAGAAAACAGGAACTCAAGAAAAGATACATTTGGAATGTATTGTTTGTTTTTTCATACAAATTTTTTTATTAATTTAAATCTTTTTTAACACATGCACACACACCCCACACACTCACGCTGGTGGAATTTCACCACCTATGGATACTCGACCGGGTGTTGAAACACCTTAAAGTCTACCACCCGAGCAAGAGTAAGGATCCTGATTATATAGTATATGTGCTTTTCATTTCTCTTTCCTTTTCTATTTTAAATTTGAGATTTGCTATTGAAATCGGATTGCATTATACTCTCTCACTTGAGGTAAAATTAAAATCATTTTCAACAAAACACAGTCAATAAATCACGAATTTCTTTAAGTTCCCTTTCTTCATTCCTATTCTCTCCAGTTCCCAAAGAGAAGATCGAAAGCCTTCAGAAAAAAATAGGGACTTGAGAAAAGGTACAATTAGAATGTGTTGTTTGTTTTTTCACGCGATTTCTTATTAATTTGAATCTTAATTATATAGTATATGCGATTTTCATTTCTCTTTCTTTTCTTTTTTAAATTTGATATTTTCTGTTGAAATTAGATTGTGTTATATTTCTTTTCTGTTTTGAATTTCGGATTCACTGTTGAAATCGGAATGAAATCTGATTTTGTCTATTTTCTGTTTTGAATTTGGGACTTGCTGTTGAAATTGGATTGCAATCGGATTGCGTTTTGTTTCTTTTCTGTTATTAATTCGGGACTTGTTGTTGAAATCGAATTACATTATATTTCTTTTCCATTTCGAATTTGGGACTTGCTATTGAAATCGGATTGCATTATGTTTCTTTTCTATTTTGAAATTGGTACTTACTGTTGAAATATGAATGCATTATGTTTTTTTTCTGTTTTAAATTTAGGACTTGATGTTTTAATCGGATTGCATTATGTTTCTTTTCTGTTTTGAAATTGGGACTCGATGTTGATATTGAAATACAATCGGATTGCTTTATATTTCTTTTCTGTTTCGAATTTGGTACTTGCTGTTGAAATCAGATTGCACTATGTTTCTTTTCTATTTTGAATTTGGTACTACTTGATATTGAAATCGGATTGCATTATGTTTCTTTTTTATTTTGAATTTGAGGGTTGCTATTGAAATTGAATTGGGTTATGAGTTACTCATTACTCATTGCCCCTTGTGAATTTTTCTAATATAATCATTCATCAAGTATCCCACATATGTATAAATAAATAAATAGTTTAGATGACTGAAGCTAATGATGTACATTTAAGACATTTGTTAAGGGTCAGAATGATATATTTATAAGATATTACATGTAGACATGAAAAGTCAGGTAATGTCAAGCTATATGGACCATTCATCAATTTTGAGATATCATTTTAGAGAATTATCCAAAAAATGAATCGTATCTAAATCTCAAATGGACCACACCAAAAATAACAGCGGGATAATGATTTTCACCATTAAAAAATTCTTAGGGCCCACCATAATGTTTATTTTCCATCCAATCTATTTATAAGGTCATGAGTACTTGGATGAATAGGAAAAACAAATTTCTTATTGATCCGAAATTTCTATGACCCAGAAGGATTTCAATGGTAGACGTTCAATCCCCCACTGTTTTTTACCGTGTGATCCACTTTATCTTTGGATCTGTCTTATTTTTCGTCTCAAGCCTTACGACGAGCTCACCAAATGGATGGACAGTTTGGATATAACACATACCTCATGATTGGACCCATATAACTTGCTGACGTCTATATACCAGCTATGTAGTTATGTGTGGTACACCAACCAATCAGCTTCCATGCTAACTTGCCTAATTTTTTTCATTCGACAGTTATGATGAGTCACTTGACGGACGCAATGGACCCCATGTACCACAAGGTTACACGTTGTCTCCCATGTGCCACAAGGTAAGGAAAAAATCATTTATCATTATATTTCAAATCACTCTCTCACTCGCGGCAAAATTAAAAGCATTTTCAAGACAACACGGTCAAATTGCTCTCTCTTTCTTCATTCTTATTCTCTCAAGTTCATAGATATAAGATCGAAAGCCTTCCGGTTCCGAGGGAGAAGATCGAAAGCCTTCACAAGAAAACAGGGACTCGAGAAAAGGTACATTTGGAATGTGCTGTTTGTTTTTTTTATGCGATTTCTTATTAATTTGAATCTTGATTATATAGTATCTGCAATTTTCATTTCTCTTTCTTTTTTTTATTTTGAATTTGAGATTTGTTGTTGAAATCGAATTGCATTATGCACTCTCGCTCGAGGTAAAATTAAAAGCATTTTCAAGAAAACACAATCAATCAATCACGAATTTTTTTAAGTTCTCTTTCTTCATTCATATTTTATTCATTTCTTAGAAAGAAGATCGAAAGCCTTTTCAAGAAAACATGAACTCGAGAAAAGGTACATTTGAAATGTGTTGTTTGTTTTTTCATACGATCTCTTAGTAATTCGAATCTTAATTATATAGTATCTGCGATTTTCATTTATCTTTCCTTTTGTATTTTGAATATGGGATTTGCTGTTGAAATCGGATTGCATTATGTGTTGGGGGTCTTGTACAAAACCTTAGGATCTAGCCCTCCAGAACAAACCAAAATTATGGGATAATAATAGCAATGAAAACAATCAAAGCACAATCACACACCACACAAGAGATTTTTACGTGGAAAACTCTCAAAGAGGTAAAAACCACGGGACCTTGTCCAGATCAACAATCCACTATGAAAGTAGAACGTTACAACCGATCACAAGCACACACCACTTGGATCAAACCTTCTTCCCTCACGCAGGAGCGGATAAACAATAAGAGAATAAAAAGAAAACTGAGAGATCTCACCGATTACGAGGACATAGAAGCGCTGAGACAACGGCTCCCTTCCACAAGCTTCCTCTCTCTCTTTTCTCTCACTCTCTCACCCTAAACCCTTTAGCAAAACCCTTGCAAAGCTTTTAGGAAACCCTCTTGTATTTTTCTCATACATAGAAAAATCTTAAAAAACCCTACGAACCCCTTTTTATAGTTTTAGGAAACTCCTTTCCGCATCCCTATTGCGAAAGGACTCAAATCCGTAATTTTTCGCAAAAAACTACGTAACTTAGGACTGGTCCTAGCCGCCTACGACTGGTCGTAGCTCGCCTATAAATGGTCGTAGACCACCTACGACCGGTTGTAGATCCCCTAGGACTGGTCGTAGACGGAGGAGAAAATTAGCAACAACTCGCTGGACTTTGAGTCGTGCTGGGCTCGAACCCACTACCGGTCAAGTACCTCCCACGACCGGTCGAAGACCACCTACAATCGGTCAAGCAGTGCGATGGAACTCTCCGAAATTTCAACCACTGCACGTCTCTCCTCTGAACTGAGGAGGAAAAACCTTATCATTATAGTCTCTCACTCGAGGCAAAATTAAAAGTATTTTTAAGAAAACACAATCAATAAATCACGAATTTCTTTAAGTTCTCTTTCTTCATTCCTATTCTCTCCAGTTCTTGGAAAGAAGATCGAAAGCCTTTAAAAGAAAATAGGGACTCGAGAAAAGGTACATTTGGAATGTGTTGTTTATTTTTTCACGCAATCTCTTTTTAATTTGAATAGTATATGCGATTTTCATTTCTCTTTCTTTTCTTTTTTGAATTTAAGATTTTCTGTTGAAATCGGATGGCGTTATGTTTATTTTCTTTTTTGAATTTCGGATTCGCTATTGAAATCGAATTATGTTTATTTTCTATTTTAAATTTGGGACTTTCTTTTGCAATCAGATTACGTTTTGTTTATTTTCTATTATTAATTTGGGACTTGCTGTTGAAATCGGATTATATTATGTTTCTTTTCTGTTTCGAATTTCAGTCTTGCTGTTGAAATTAGATTGCAATCGGATTGCATTATGTTTCTTTTCTGTTTTGAAATTGGTACTTGCTGTTGAAATCTAAATGCATTATGTTTCTTTTCTGTTTTGAATTTAGGACTTGATATTTTAATCGGATTGCATTATATTTCTTTTCTGTTTTGAAATTGGGACTCGATGTTGATATCGGAATACAATCGGATTGCTCTATGTTTCTTTTTTATTTTGAATTTGGTACTTGTTGTTGAAATCGGATTGCATTATGTTTCTTTTCTGTTTTGAATTTGGTATTCTGTTTTGAATTTGGTACTTGATATTAAAATCGGATTGCATTATGTTTCTTTTCTATTTTGAATTTGGAGCTTACAATTGAAATCGAATTGGGTTATGAGTTACTCATTACTCATTACCCCTTATGAATTTTTCTAATATAATCATTCATCAAATAGCCCACATATGTACAAATAAATAAATAGTTTAGATGAATGAAACCAATGATGTGCATTTAAGACATTTGCTAAGGATCAGAACGATATATTTATAAGATGTTACATGTGGACATGTAAAGTTAGATAACGTCAAGCTAAATGGACCGTTCATCAATTTTAAGAGATCATTTTAGAGAATTATCCAAAAAATGAATCGTATCTAAATCTCAAATGGACCACACCAAAAATAACAGCGGGATAATGATTTTCGCCATTAAAAAATTCTTAGGGCCCACCATAACGTTTATTTTTCATCCAATCTGTTTATAAGGTTACGAGTACTTGGATGAATAGGAAAAATAAATTTCATATTGATCCGAAATTTCTGTGACCCCAGAAGGGTTTCAATGGTAGACGAGCTAATCCCCCACTGTTTTTTTCCCATGTGATCCACTTTATCTTTGGATCTATCTTATTTTTCGTCTCAAGCCTTATGACGAGTTCGCCAAATGGATGGACAGTTTGGATATAACACATACCTCATGATTGGACCTACATAACTTGCTGACGTCTATACACTACCTATGTAGCTGTATGTGGTACACCAACCAATCCGCTTATCTGTTAACTTGGCTGATTTTTTTTTGTTCGACGGTTATGATGAGGCACTTGACGGACGCAATGGACCCTACGTGCCATAAGGTTACACGTTGTCTCCCACGTGACACATGGTAAGGAAAAAAAGCATTTATCATTATATTTCACATCACTCTCTCACTCGCGGCAAAATTAAAAGCATTTTCAAGAAAACACGGTCAAATCGCTCTCTCTTTCTTCATTCTTGTTCTCTCCAATTCCTAGATATAAGATTGAAAGTCTTCCGGTTCCGAAAGAGAAGATCGAAAGCCTTCCCAAGAAAACAGGGACTCGAGAAAAGGTACATTTGGAATGTGTTGTTTGCTTTTTCACGCGATTTCTTATTAATTTGAATCTTGATTATATAGTATCTGTGATTTTCATTTCTCTTTCTTTTTCTGTTTTGAATTTGAAATTTATTGTTAAAATCGAATTGCATTATGTTCTCTCGCTCAAGGCAAAATTAAAAGCATTTTCAAGAAAACACAATCAATCAATTCTTTAAGTTCTCTTTTTTCATTCCTATTCTCTCTAGTTTCCAAAAAGAAAATCGAAAGCCTTCTCAAGAAATCAGAGATTCGGAAAAAGGTACATGTGGAATGTGTTGTTTGCTTTTTCATGCGATATCTTATTAATTTAAATCTTTCTTATAAAGTATCTGTGATTTTTATTTCTCTTTTCTTTTGTATTTTGAATAACAGAGACAAATTAAATTTTACCTGTGCTTTATTTTTTTAGTTTATTCCAATATCTTAATTCTTATAAATCCTGAAATACAAAGTATCAAAGTAAAAGATTAAAATTAACTCATATTTATAATTTTATACAAGTAACAATGAAAAAACAATAATCCAATAGAATTTCATTTTTTAAAAAAAACCAACAATAGATTTAAGAATAATATAAATAAAATATTTTAAGACTAATTAAAGAATATTGAAAAATAATTAATTACCAATATAAATATTTTAAATTTACCCATTATTTCTCTTTCAGAATTACAAGTGTAACATGGAATTCTTTATAAGCAATTTTTAAAGCTTGATAACTCACAAACTTTGGATGACTTTTTTTAATTACAATCACGCAATTTATGTGGGTCATTCCTTCAAAATCAATGTGGTATGAGTTCCTTCACATCAATCTAATGAAACATATACATTACAGGAGAGTCCATTAGCCGGATACCACTGGGAATTGTACACAATCCCCTCACGGATTTGGAAATCGGAATGCGTATTGAGTCACTCGGTACCCTTTTATCTTTCTGAGCAAACTCTGTTAGGCCCACCTTGAATGTATCTGGTCTATCCACACCGTCCATCCGTTTTTTCATCTTATTTTATGGATTGAACCAAAATTTAAGGATATACAAAGATCAAGTGGACCATACCATAGAAAACAGTTGGAATAATGATTTCCACCCTAGAAACCTTTCTAGGTCTCACATTGATGTTTATTTCTCATCTAACATGTTCATAAGATCACACAGACATGGATGAAGGGAAAACACAAATACAAGCTTAATACAAAACTTCTGTGGGCCTTAAAAAATTTTCAACGGTAAATTTTCAAATCACACTGTTTCCTGTGGTGTGGTCCAATTGAGGTTTGGATATACTTCATTTTTAAGCTCCAGCCCTAAAATTTTCTGGTAAAATGGATGGACAGAGTGGATAAAATACTTAAATCTCAGTGGACCCCACAGAGTTTACCCAGTAGGCAGTTTACTGAGTTGCTCAGTACGCAATTTGGTGAGACCCCGGATCCACCGAGGTAGTACCGTATACCGTAGTAGGACTTCTGAAAATAGGACCCACTGTGATGTACGTGACTACATCCACACCGTTCATTCATATTGAAAGCTTGTCTTAGGTCATGATCTAAAAAATTTGAAGCCATTCCTAATCCCAGATGGACCATATTACATGAAATAATGGGGATTGACCATTAAAAATTTCTAGTGGGCCACGGCTGTTTTCCATGGTGTGGTCAACCTAAAAATTTTTGTCAGCTTCATTTTTGGATTACAGGTCTAAAATGAAATTCAAAATGGTTGGACGGTGTAGATTTAAGTTGCACACATGACTGTGAGCCCCACAGTCAGGGTCTCACCTAATCCGCTCCGGGTTCGGCGGACCCGGATTCACTAGACTTCCTGCCTCGGCGAGAAGTCCGGCGCAAGGATCCTAGGTGGGGCCTACTGTGATGTTTGTGATAAATCAAATCCGTCCATCCGTTCGGGTCAGGCTCCTGAGAAATCGGATCAAGCCGAGTTGGAACCAATCTCGATGCCCACCTGTGTATACCAGCAAAAATGCATACTTATGAGTTAAACATGTACCACATGTGTATACCCGCAAACATGCATGTGGTGAAATCCACACCGTGCAAATAACATGATCACCTACATCCATCTCTCTCTACCTATCTATATTTCAAATACGAAAATGGGCTGATACACTTATGATGCTATCCACACCATTGAAATAAATGGACGGCTGGTGATGTGACTCATTGTAGGCCCACCTAATGAATGGATCAGCCCAATCCTCAAGACCAGTGATCTTTATGATGAGCAGTTCCCAGCTTTTGCTGACAGGATGAGTAGCCAGACTGGCTACTGAAGTGACGTCACCAAGTTATGTGGGGCCTACGATAATGCATGTGTAGCATCTACACCATTCATCCATTTGAAGAGATCATTTTAGAGCATGAGATAAAGAATATGCCAGATCCAAATCTGGAGTGGACCCCACCACATAAAACAGCGGGGAGAGTGATGCCCACCGTTCGAAACCTTCCTAATGTCCACTATGATGTTTATATGAGATTCAACCTGTTTATAAGTTACGACAGACATGAAAGAATGGAAAAAGCAAATTCCAGCTTGATCGAAAACTTTCGTGGCCCTTAGAAAATTTTAACGGTGGGCGTTACTCTCTCCACTGTTTTCTGTGGTGGGTCCACTCGAGCTTTGGATCTGATTCATTCTTTCTCTCATGCAGTAAAATGATATCTCCAAATGGATGGACGGTGTGGATACAACACATACATGGTGGTGGGTCCCACATAACTTAGTGACGTCACTTCAGTAGCCAGTCTTGAGTAACAAAATCAGGACAGCATTCTAAGTTGGTACTACGCAGCTGGTTGAAGTAAAACTTTCCAATGGTCCATAGTGCATTCGTGTGTGGGCCATCTTGAAATTTGTTTGTTACAGGTGGGTCTGATCATGAGTCTCATTCTATCATATCAACGTGAAAGCATTCAACAACCAGAGGATCCGGTGTCTGCAATATAGGACGCCGGATCCTTATTTTTCATGTCATCCAATCCGTCCATAAGGGTCACCCCACCTCTAAAATGGGGTTTCTCAAAAATTAGGCTGATCAAACCATTAAAATTTCCACCGCATGAATCAGGCTTTTGGGTGGTCCATTTTTTCAGGGTGTTCGTTTTCATGAGATTCAAGAATCGAGTGATCACATTGATAATGCTGGGATTTCGAAATGGCAATTTCTGCACAATCATTAGGTTGGCCACACCATAGAAAACAACGGTTGGATTGGTCTAATTTTTTAAGTGTCCTACTGTTCATGGTTGGGCCAGACCTTTTCACTATACATGCAACGGTTATTTATTTATTTATTAGCACGCACCCACCACACACCCATGCATGCATGTCGTAGGTGAATTTCACCACCTATGGGTTTCAAACCCAACACCTTATGTTGAAACTCCTTAGGGTCAGTTTAGGCGGTGGAATTAGAAGGGATTAGGTGGGATGGGATTCATCTGATCCTCGGCCAATTCCATTCCATGGAATGAATGGAAAAGCTTTAAGTTAAATTAAATGGAATTTCATTGATTCTCATGCTAATTTATCTCAATGTTTGGGAAGTTGGGTAGGTCCCAACATGATGTGTGGGCTATATCCACACTGTCCACCCATTTATTGAGATTATTTTAGAGCATGGACCAAAAAATCAGGTAAATCTAAAGCTCAAGAGGACTCCACCATAGCAAGTAACAAGGATTGAATACTTGTCGTTGAAAACTTCTTTGGGCCTACATAAGTTTTGGATCTACCTCATTTTTAGGCCCATGCATTAAAATGAGATTACAAAACAAATGAACGGTTTAGATATAACACATGTGTGTTATTCTCAATAATTTTAAATGATGGTGGGTATATCCATTCAATATACCATCGTACTATCAACTAACTATGGCATTAATTTAATCCCATGATAATAGGGGACAATCCCTGCCATATGTATTAGTAATGTTTTTTTAATCCTATCCCACTCAATACCGTCTAATCTGACCGCCCAAACTGACCCTAATGTCTACCACTGGTGCAAGGATTGGAACCCCATGCACCGGGTTATTGCTACATGAAGTTTGTAAATGTAGGGCTCGTTCGACATCTCTATTCTAATCTGATAAGAGATTTTTAAATCAGAATTATTTTGATAAGCTTTTCTTATTCTAGCTCTTATTTTAAATAAGTTCTGACACTAACTCAGCTCGACTCAGATGCTTGCTACGAAGAATATCACATCTAAAGTCATGGTGAACTAACTTTGGAGTTTCTTTTACAATGAAAACTTGTGCTATAATATACTAGGAATTATTTGTGGCTATAGGACCACGAAAGCATATAGAGATGAATAAGTGAAGTAATTCGATCACACAAACCAAGCAAGCACGCCACAAATATTCAAAATTTAATGTGTAAAATTTATATGAGAAAAAACTACAGCACAAAGTGACAGAAAGCTATGAAAATAAAAATTACAAAAGATAGAGATAATATCCGATTCAAATAAGCCTCGGATCTCTATTTACAAGACTTTGAAACCCCATGAATGAATTAGAAAGCTTTAGATACCTCACAATACCGATTACACTCAAATATATAGTCTCTAAGAGAATTTCAATCAAAATCAGAAACAAATCCCACAAATTCGCAAATATGCGAAAATCTGCGTGGAATCGTCGAAACTTAACATTTGATAACATCGAAGCCACTTTGATGGCATCAAAACAATACCAAAACGTTTTAGCATTCAAATATAAAAATTCGAATAGCACCGATGACATCGACCATGCTTTCGATGGCAGTGAATAATATTTGATGACATCGAACGATCTTTAATGGCATCGAAAAGTGCATCAAAGTGTCCAATAACCAAATCAATTTATTCCAAAAAATCTCGAGTCAACTTTGATGATATCGAAACCTGCTCGATAGCATCGAACTTGTCATCTACATACCGCTAAATTACAAATTTAAGACATCTATCAACAATACACCCCATCATGTTCTCCTTAAAATCAAAATATCATCCATCATTCAGTGGGCCATGTCCTGGAATCTGGACCTCCCATTTCCTTTGACCAACGGGTCACACATTGGCTCTCCTCGAAGCAAGGTACTATTGGCCAAAGATGAGGGGTGTTGGATGATGACCGCCTATTGTTATGGACCAACGTTGTGATCGAGAAGTGGAAGTCATAAAAAAAGATATGTTTATCTTCGCACCTCATATCAATAGGAAAGACATCTTGTCCAAATGAAACATTATATGATCATAACTAAACCAATAAAACTCATCATGTGCTAGTTATGCATGTTGGGACAATGATGTGCAAGGATCTGGACTCATATTACATTGATTTTGAAGGAATGACCCACATAAATTGCATGATTGTAATTAACAAAGTCATCCAAAGTTTGTGAGTTATCAAGCTTTAAAATTTGCTTATAAAGAATTCCAAGTTACACTTGTAATTGTGAAAGAGAAATAATGGGTAAATTTAAAATTTTTATATTGGTAATTAATTATTTTTCAATATTCTTTAATTAGTCTTAAAATATTTTATTTTCATTATTCTTAAATCTATTGTTGGTTTTTTTTTTTTTTTTTTTCAAAATGAAATTCTATTGGATTATTATTTTTTCATTGTTACTTATATAAAATTATAAATATGAGTTAATTTTAATCTTTTACTTTGATTCTTTGTATTTCAAGATTTATAAGAATTAAGATATTGGAATAAACTAAAAAAATAAAGCACAAGTAAAATTTAATTTGTCTCTGTTATAAACTTGATTTTATCATACTCATAAATTATGTAAGGTATTTTCTAAAAATAACTAGTGATGGAGGTGTCTATTCTATTTGTCTTTGTTATAGACTTAATGGCCCGGTTGTAACGTTGAAAATAAATGTATACAAAAGACCGTTCATCCCTAACTAATGCTACTGGGAGTAGAGGTGGGCATCGAGTCGAGTCGGACCGGATTGGGTCCAACTCGACTTGATCCGATTTTTCAAGAACATGACCCGAACTCAATCCGATCCGGGACCGAGTCCAACAAGGTTGACTCAATCCGATCCGAATCCTTGCTAGCCTGACCCGAACTGACTCCAACTCGGTCTGGAAAATCGAATCAAGTTGAGTCTAGGGAGAGAGAGGGAGAGAAAAGAGGAAATGTCGGAAATCGGGAGAGAAAGAAGGACATGAGGGAAATCAGGAGAGAAAGGAGGAGAGATTGGTGGGTGCGGCACCTCCTTCGAGTAAAGAAAGAGGGGTTAGGGTTCGTTCAGATTTCGGATCGGATCAGTCCAAATTAATTTATGAAAAAGAGGAAAATGAAGAAAGTAAAAATAACGTGCCAGATTTAAACTTTTTGCAAATTTGATCAGGCTCTACCAACGTAGTGTAGGTGCATTTGATTGCACATGAAATCAAGAAATTTTATGATTAATCAGTCTAACTTGGTGCGTAGTTTCATGACTTTTTCATGAAATTTGGGGCAACCAAACACACCCTCCAAAATAAAAATAAAAAAATGGATGAGCGTGCACCAAGTGTGGATGTAAAACCCATTGGCCTGAGCTCAGCCAACGTATATGAAGAGTGGAGCACAACTAATTAATAAGCTAGATTTTCCACTAAAGTAGGTGAAGGGGCCAAGTTTGGGTTTGCAGTAGCTTGCTGTACTGGGTTTCCTTTTTTTCTTCCTCTACTTTTTTTTTTTTTTTGGTGATGCCCCTTAACATGGTGCTGAATAAAGCAAGTTCCACATACGCACGTTGTTAGCCATATAATCTGCCATCCAAAATTCTGTTGACCTTCAATCGCACAAAATTAACACCTGTAAGCAACTTGTGTTATGCCTGTGATCATACGTGGAACCATTGTTGAACCTAGAATGCATTAGAAAGCCTAAAAATCAGAAAAATGGCATCACGGTCGGTGTCAGTCACCGGTGTGGAGCATCTGATATTGCCTCTCCTCATGAATTACCAAATTCTACCATTTGATCACTGTAGCCTGTGCAATCACTGGAACTCCAAGTACTGAAAATCCTGCATAAAAAATTTCACACTAACATGAATACGATGTCTCCTAATATCTAAAAATTCAAAAGGTTTATTCAATATTATGTGAGATAGAAATTATAAGTTTTACTTGGCTAAACACAATGCTTCCTTGTGTCTTGATATAAATGTAATAATTGCAGGTTGCTCAAGATGCTTGTGGAATGTTTATGAACCATAGGTTTGCTCGAGTTTAAAATTTTGTCTGAGTGGTGACTACAGATAGGAACGTGCTAAGTTGCAGTCACAATGAGCCCTAACTGATTATCAGCCTAATAGTTATGCATGGGCATCAGACTCCAATGTTTGATTAAATTGGATGGCATAATAGAGTTTTTAAATACTCTTGGTCTACAAACTCTAGACTTGGACATGGACTCAAACTTATGTATGTTAGTTGATCATGCCTAGGGCTGAAATCTAGGTAGATCTAATTATTAAATGGGTGGTCCTTGGAATCGCTGTTGACCTGGCTCAACCTGCCCCATTTGAACCATTGATCATAGCCAGACCTGTTCAGAGTCCCAGTCACATTGGTTAACAAGGTCTGATCTGAGTTCTTCACGGGCCAAAACTTGGACCCACCTTATTTATTTTGCACACCTTTAGCCAACAAGATGAGCAACTTGGATTCTTTTGTATCCATGCATGTGGCAAAACCCAATCAACTGATTACCATCCAATTGGTCCATGGGCCACTTCATTAAAGTCTTGAGTGATCCAATCCACCCAAAATGCATCTTTTTCATAAGATCACTCTTCCATGTCATGAATGGGATTGTTAGGATCATCTGATGAAATCAATTCTTTAAAATTACATGCAATCTAAGGTAGTCAATAATTACCTTCCACAGGCTGAGGTGGCAATGTGCCTGATATGCTGTCAGAGTCCGGTCATCCAAAGTGACTGATATGCCTATCAGAGCCACACAGTAAAAGGTCCATGAATTAGAAACATATTCAGAGCCACCCTAAGAAAGAGCCAAGACAGTAAGAAGAATCTGAAGAGCTATGTTGCTCAACCAACTGAAATAATGACGGGAAATATCTAGCCCTTGAGCCTGCAATGGATGCAGTACCAAAAAGAGAATGATTTTTCAGATTCCCAGCTATTAAGCGCACATACAATTATATGAAGAATGTTTTACTTCATGTTTAACAAGGTCTGGAATCAGCAAATTCCTTACTTCTTTTGGAAGAGGCGGATGTCAGTTTCTCTTTAGATATGATATGTATAAAGAAAGCAACCAAGCCTTCTCAGGGTTTGGCAGTTTTAACAGACAGAAAATGGAACATTCCAGGAATCTCTGAGAGAAACCATAAAACAGAGGCATATGCATTCCTTAAGTTACACTCTCCCATGGGATTAGGACTTGCAATATGGCATTTAAACCATTCCATAAATCATTCATAATGCATACTATGCATGCGAGGATTTGTAACAAGATTCACAATTTCATATATAAAATTCAACTTCAACAATTAACAAGGCAGGCCGCACATGTATCTTCAATTGCACGGTGGGCAATTTTAGTTGAACTATAGAAATGTATGTGGGACTGCATATATATGTATGTGTGATTGCATGTGGACAGTCATGAATCCACACAAGTGTGGGCTTATTCCGTAACACTCCATACTTTTCAGCAATCAGGTGTTACCATAAGAACCTAATTAGCAGGCTCGTGTGGGAACACATATAACCCACACCGCTAACCACCTCTTGATTAGCCACAATTAGACCATCTTAACCGTCTAAATTTGGGTTAGGGCATCCTACAACACAATTGTGAGGTCAATCTACCTTAAATTAACTCTCGATTGCTCATGGTAGGGTTGCGTCACAAATGATTGGCTTGTGATCTGAGCTGAAGGTTGAAGTCTTCAGTACCATATTCATTTGATCGCAAAGATCAATCAAATCTCAATTTATCCTAAATAAATGTGTATAATCTTTCAATCCAACTGTGAGTTAGGCAACCCATTTGATCAACCTCTAGATCAATCCACAAGGAGTAATCTTCACCCGTAGTTAGGCTATCCAACCATTGACTCTTAGGGCCGGACCATTAATGACTCTGACCCTTAAATCATGACCTCAATATGAAATGAGTACTTTGCACCATTGAAATCCAATCCTAACAGTGGGAAGTACACCATAAAGCATTTCGAGCCTTTCACGGTGTATGTGTGCAGATCTAGCTATTAATCGTATGGATCATTTGTACATTTAGGCTTGAGTATTCTAAGAAGACATCGTGAGACACCTATAGTGCACTTTTTTGGGACAATCTAGTTGTTGGATTGCGAGGACCGTCATCAAACGAGTGAGACTTAGGTTGGTTGAAAATCTAGAGCATTTAACCCTTAAATCAACCATCAGAACCATTCAATGCGAGCCATGGAAGGCCTTTATCTTAGATCATCTTAGAATCAGGACCCAAATCATGAAGATCACTATTTATTCACTCCACACGAATCATCAATCAATGCACAATGAGTAGCCCACAACTTATATAAAGACACGATGATGGTATTAATAATAAATAAATAAATAATAATGATAATAAAAATACTATAAAATCATGAGACTGATAGTTCTGATAAACTACAACAGGGCAGCTATATTTAGAAGTAGGACCTACAATCCTAAAGTAAGATAATAATAATTTATAATAAAGTAATAATAAAACATTAAAACTATTAATTGCTTACTAACATATTATGAGAGTCTTGAATATACATATGGTCCATTAGTACCTTTTACCCATTGACGGTCGAATTGGAATTAATCTGACCATCGGATCATCATAATAAACATTTAAAAATTATTGTTCAATTGGTATGGCCCACCTGAGCTTTTTACCCACCTGATATTTTATCAAGGGATTTAATTTGTACTTCCAAGTGGAATGGACAGAGTGGATTTCCTACAAACATCACCATGGGCCCCACATTGGTGTACATGTACACTGGTGCAAAAGCACCCACGGTGCACTGGAAGACCCAGCCCGGTCAACCCAGGCTGACCCGCGATTTCCCTACGATTTCCCTCGAGACTTCGCTCTCTTCGGTTGTAGCAGCGGACGGGCGACCGTCCGGAGATTCTGATCGGTGGCCCACCGTCTGGCCCAGTTAGAACGATCCAGACCCTCTATCTGCTTCAGAGCGTGGGGCTGACCAAAACCCGACTGCTACAGAAGGTTTTCCTTACATGTGGACACGCGGTTCTCGCTGCCAACCGGTCCTACAAGCACACCGTTTTCAAAAACGGAAACTGTTTTCAGCGCAATCCGCGTGAGAGGAGGGATTCTCCGTACTGACCGTCCATTCTAGAGTGATCCTAGCCCTTCAAAGTTAGGTTTTTAGAAAAGAAAAGGAATGAGAGAGAGAACAGCCGCAGCCTTCCATCTCTAATCTCACCAACGAAACCCTCTCGAAGCTCCGATTTCTCCATCCTAGAAGCTCCCTACTACTAATCCAAAGCCTCTACTAAAATCAGATCCGAAGAAAACCCCTCCTTCTGCAATCTGCCATGATCTTCCGGCCTCTATCCCCGTTCGAGCTGCAACGTGCCTCACTGAGTTGGGGGTTGCTGTTCGACACGACTCATTTCAGGCATTGCTGGAAGAAAGGAAGAAGAGAATACAAATCAAACGCGTCTTCGTCTTCGTTGTGATGGATGCTCATCTCGTTCAGCTTGTGAGAGAAATCTATTACCACATCCGCAAAGAAACTTAAAATCTTTGCTCTTAGAATGAGTTCCAAAATGATCCCCCAAGCGATCCGGCCCCTCACAACCTTTTTTACAAATATGTGAATGATTTTTTTCCCATTTTTCCCGAACTCTTGAATTCTTCCATCTCCCGCCTCGTAACTTTCTCTGCTTCATCCTCACTCCACATTTCATGAATTTCATCGTCATTTTTCCCTTATGCTGACATTGCATGATTTCTTGAATGATTTTCTTGGAAGAGTATGGTGTTCTTGGATTTCTTGGTTCGTGGGATGATTTTATGGTCCTATAAATGGATATGGCGGTAAACACTTTCTTTTGAAAAACCAGAAAATCATCCCATGAACCAAAGAAATTCAAGAACACCATATTCTTCCAAGAAAACCATTCAAGAAATCATGCAATGTCAACATCAGGGGAAAATGACGATGAAATTCATGAAATGTGGAGTGATGACGAAGCAGAGAAAGAAATTTACAAGACGGAAGAATTCAAGAGTTTAGGAAAAATGGGAAAAAAATCATTCACTGTTGTGAGGGGCCGGATCACTTGGGGATAATTTTCGAAGTTTCTGTGCTGATGTTGTAATTGATTTCTCTCACAAGCCGAATAAGATGAGCATCGATCACAACGATGCGTATATTGAAGACGAAGATGCATTTGATTGGTATTCCCCTCTTCCTCTTCTCTGTCTTCTTACCTTCACCCACATGTAGAGGTGGACGTCGAGTCGGACTAGATTGGGTCCAACTCGACTCGATCCGATTTTTCAAAAACATGAACCGAACTTGATCCGATCCAGGACCGAGTCCAGCAGGGTTGACTCGATCCGATCCGAATCCTTGCTGGCCTGACCCGAACTAAGTCCGACTCAGTCTGAAAAACCGAATCGAGTTGAGTATAGGGAGGGAAAGAAGGAAATGTGGGAAACCGGGAGAGAAAGAAGGAGAGGAGGGAAATCGAGAGAGAAAGGAGGAGAGGAGGGAAATCGAGAGAGAAAGGAGGAGAGGAGGGAAATCGAGTGAGAAAGGAGGAGAGGAGGGAAATCGAGTGAGAAAGGAGGAGAGAGGGGTGGGTGCGCCGCCTCCTTCGAGTAAAGAAGGGTTAGGGTTCGTTTGAATTTCGGATTGGATCGGTCCAGATTGACCACAATCCAAACTCTATCTGATGTACGATCAGATCTGAGTGGTTCTACTTGATCTGCACCGATCCAGGCCTTCCGTTCGGTTTAGATCGGGTCGGATCCACCAGATCAGGGTCAGATTCGTCAGATCGGGTCGGATTCTACCCTACATGCCATGTGCCAAAAACTAGTTTGTTGATGCCCTAAGCACTTTGGCCTCCATGCTCGAATTCCTGGAGAGGCAGTGGCTGGGTTGCCTTGAGGCCACTAGCAGCGGCAGAGGTCCGCATGGGAGAAAAATGACAGTAGTAGCCATAGCGTACATGCTACAACAGAACATGGATTAGCTGCTACCCCGGATCTAGCGATTGGGATTTGGGACCCTAACCATGGGGCCCACCTTGATGTATGATTTTTATATTGATGCCGCCCATCCGTTTTGCAAGCTCACCAAAATGAAGCATATTCAAATCTCAGGTGGACCACACCACAGAAAAAAGTGGTCATTGAACTTGTTGTGGGCCATAGAAGTTTAGGATCAAGATGATATCTGTGTTTTTACTTCATCTTCAGGTCAGTGAGACTTTATCAACTAGTTGGGCACTAAGAAGTTTTTGATGGGGACGGTCAATGATCACTTTTCACTTAGGGGTGGTTCTACTGAGATTTGGATGTGCTTCATTTTTAGGCCCATGCATTAAAATAAGTTGGCAAAACAGATGGACAGTGTGGATATACAACACATACATTGAGATGAGGCCCACGGTTAGGGTCTCACCCACATTGCTGGATTTGGGTTGCAGCTAATCCGCATTTGCAGCAACAGGGATGACGAATGGGCTGATCATCTAAATTCTGCATGATGGAAGGGTATAAAAACTTATCAAAATTCACCAAATTGATGCATACGAAGGCTTTGATGCCAATTGTTAAACTTATTTGTGGAATAGCGGATCAATCTATGCATCAATCAAATAAACTATAATTTTAAATGAGTAGATTGAGAAGCCATACAAACTTTTGATGTGGATGCACTGGATGTTCCTAGATTTTTAAGAAAATCCTTCAATGAATTAGGTTTATATACTTGTTGGTGAGGGGACTAAGACTCTATTTTATATAAAAGCACCTGAAGAAGTAAGCTCATCACAACTCTTCTTCTTTTAGAGTCTCCTCACAAGACATAGATCCAATCCATGTCATCGGAATACTATGGACTGGAAGTACAGTCTAAGGATACTACTCAAGACCTGTAACCATCACAATCATAATATGGCTCACCATTATGCTCACTCATAATAATCTAATGGTTAGATATATACCAAATTACCAATGATCATGTGACGCCCATCCAATAGCTGTCTTACAAATAGCTAGTATAGAAGACTTCAAAGTCATTGTATTATACGTTTTATTAGTAAGCCAAGCTAGAATGAAAAACCTCATTTCTATTATCTAATATGACCTTTTTCCAAGATTATCAGGTGTGTATAAGGTACCTTATGGGCACACCACCTTGTGCCAGTTTGAGACATGGATCTGAGATCCAATCCATCCATCATGAGGATACCGGTAGGTTGATATCCTAGCCCCAGAATCAATTCAGTATGTGATATGTGCAAGCAAAGTGGGTGGTAGTGGGAAGAGGAAGGGTTTTATTACAATCAGTTTAGATGAAAATTTTTCCATCCCATGGCCAGGTGATAAATTCAATCTTCCATCCTATATACACTGTCCATGTTTATGTATGATATTGTTCTTACTAGTGATATAATTGGAATACAAGAGGTTTTTATTTTTTTATTTTTTTCTGGATGGTTGCTGACTTCCTACGGTATGGGCTCGTGCTTTCTGCCATTACAAAATTTATCTGATTTAAGTTTAATGTAACTTTGGAAATTTCTCCTAATCATTCGACAAACCATTTACAAAAATTATATTGCCTTTGAACTTGCCAACTGATGTTTTATTCCTTTTATTAGATTGCATATGGATTCGAAGTCTTGAATTTCATGTTCAACATGATGAACTTTGACAATTGAAATACATGATAACATGGACTTATTCATGTTCTGCATTGAAGAATTCTTCTTTGAGAAGTTGTAATATGTCTACCATGTTTTAAGGTTTTAGCAATATTGAAATGACTGAGTGACCGAAACAGAGTCCACGTCTATTATATAATTGATCCTTGGTTTCATGATCCTTATAATTAAGTGCCGCTCCTGCTTGTCTAGATATTTATTTTTACTAACATTTTAAAATAGACTCTTCCCCACTCCAGCTCGTGAATATGTTGTGGTTTCACTGCGTCCTTTACGTAACTTTAATCGATACATCATTATTTTCACCTACTCATTGTAAGCCTAGATATTCATTAATCCATACAATACAAATTTTCAACTTTGCTATTATGACTGAAAGATCACAGTGGTTAGACAATCTTAACTTCCAATCAAAGGCCCTTACGTGGCCCATTGCTGGGCCAATCATTAAAGCTCCATTTCTTTTGATTAAGCATCATATACAGTACCCCAAAAACAAAGTGGTAGAATACAATGCTCCGTTTCAATGGTGTAAGCTTGTTCTTCTATTTGCACAATGGAGCATGTATTGGCCCACTTTGGGTGCCCCATAAAACACACGAATCGTTCATATAGTTTTCGAGATGTGTAATTCCTAATCCTTTAATTAGTTGCCAGCTGATAGCTGACTAATTAGGAAAGAAATGTGATAACATTCTACATTTGATGAAGAGAAGGCCATAGAAACAATGGCTAAGAACATTTGCCATCATATCAACCATATGTATCCTTGAACCTTTGGGCCCAATTGTGCAAAATGAAAATCCAAACTCACTTTAGACATTCTGTTATGCAAGGAAAGATGTCTAAGAAATAGAAAAATTGTGGAAGCCTCCTAAGCCTACATTGTACAAAATTTGCATTCTATTTCAATTTTCAACTAACATATTACAGGAAAACAATGCATACAGTGAATAAATCAAACATTAGGTGACTGTCTGTGCGAATTGAAGTACAAAACATATAATGAATAGTAGTACATGGTACCATATGAAAGGATTTGTAACAAAAAATACATGAATCCTCAAGATACAATTAGAAAATATCATCCAAACATCTCATCACCGTGTAGTCACCATTCCACTATTCTTCACTTCGTTTAGTCACTTTGCACGTGCAGGTCACCATGATCTTTGCTGTGAAAAAAATGTTTGGAAATCAAATTTATGATTAAAACCTGAAAGTTATATGCTGGAATTTGGTTGCAAATCTATAAAAGAAGTTAAGAATATACCTAACCTTAAAAACTAATCATGGATGAAACAGGAAGTATAAGTTCCTAGTGCATGAGATCCAAACTTTGATTTGATAGGCTCTGCCATAGATGGAAGATTCTAAAAATAATAATAATAATAATAAATAAAAATAAAAAATCCTACAGATTGAAGCTCCTAATATGTTGATCAATGCCCTACAAAAGACAGTAATGAAAATAATACATTAATTGCCCAGAAAAAGATGGCTGGAGATTGGATGTCATGAAACTCCCAGTTAGATTTAGGTCATAATTCATAACAAATAGAGAAGTCTTAAAATTACAGGAACATTACTAACATGAACAAGTTAACTTTTGAAAAAATAATAACACAAACAAGTTTCAAGCTCATGATGTTAATAAGGCCTTAAGATCATGGAATGAATGCAAACAAATCCAAAAGCATTGGCTTCTCAATGAGTTCTCTATATACAATAAAAATTGCACTACGGCAACTGAACATTATACATGTTGTGGCGCCAACTATGATATGGGACCAAACAAGTCAAAAACCAAATGAAGTAAACATAAAACAGATGATAAGCCCACACTTGTGTGGATTCATGACCATCCACATGCGGTCACACATACATACATACATACGTACATACATACATATATATATGCAATCCCACATACATTTCTATAGTTCAAATAAAATTGCCCACCGTGCAATTGAAGATGCATGTGCTGCTTGCCTTGTTAATTGTTGAAGTTGAATTTTATATATGAAATGGTGAATCTTGTAACAAATCCATAATATGCATTATGAATGATTTATGGAATGGTTTGAATGCCTTTTCAATTTCGTGGACCCCCCACACGTGCGGCCAGATAGCCACACATGTGTGTCCAGGTGGGCCTGCTGTCCACTCGCGGGATCCTTCTTAGGTTCTTCTCTCTCCTCTATCCCTCTCCTCTCTCTCCTTAAATCCCAAACCCTAACCCTAGAAAATCCCAAATCCCAAGTATTTCCAACTTTTTCAAACCCTAGGTTTTCCCCTATTTGAAACATGGTGAATCTCTTGAATTGGGGAACAGTCCTTTGCAAGATTGGATGAATCTATACTCCATTGGGTATTGTTTGGTTTATAATTCTACTTGATCCAGCCCTAAATTTGTGTGGGCTTGGACCCCCGTAGATTCCTCTTGTTGAATGTTTGAACGTATGTGGGATGTATTTTTTTTGTGATTGTTTAGAAATTGGTATGATCTAAAGCTTGAAATCTTGCACCTCATATTTAATTTCATTTCCTGCATCAGCATCATGTACCAACACTTGGGACATCTGACATCTAAATGGAGGACTTTCCAACATACACCACTTCCTTTAGTAAGCTTTCACCCTTATCTTGTTTCTGTCATAAATAGCAATGAAATTCATTGACATCATGGAATTATGCTGCAATAATAAAATATAATTTTAGATTATTTCCTAATAGTTGTTGGGTATGTGTTCTACTAGTGTGTCAATATGTTGCATCAGACATGGTTTTTAGAAAAGGGATTGTACTTGTTAGAAGGTAGATGTCTACTACTTCAAAATACTAACAAATACTACAATAAAAATGAAGTCAACAAGACACAATTCAACGCTCAACTATAAGTCTATAACAGTTCTGCAATGAGTACTTAAAAGTCCCAATATTGTTAGTAATTGTTGGTCATACATATGACTTTCTCATTATGGAATCATATCGAAGGACATACCGAATGCTATTAAATGGCAAATAAGACATGTTAGGTAGATATGCATCACCTGTTGCATAAGCAGCTTACATCTCTGATCACTGACACTTAAGTTCCGGTGACTAGAGCAAATCAAACTTGTTGTTCATTAGCGATATTGAGTTGTCTTAATATAATTCAACCTTCCTATTAAAACTAATAAATTAAAGGAGCAGCCTGTTTTGATTATGAACTAGACAAGGAAGAGAGCTAATTGATATCAAAGAGTTTAAAGCTTAAACCCTAAAACGGGGAGATCCCACACGTTCTCTTTATGCTTTAAGTTCTTGAAAGGAAAAAAAAAAAAAAAAAAAACGATCCTCCAATTCTCTTTGTGACATGGTCCTATTTCCCCCCTTTTAAATTCATAGCAGTTTGGTACATGAACGGTCTGGCATGCATCTGGATACTGCAGGAACTCAACATGAACCATCTCCAATGCTTCAAGAGTGTTCCAGCCTTGCAATGGGCTGGCAATGGTCCATGGCCCAACCAACCTGTCCCACTTAAAAGTGGGGCTTGGCTTTAGTTTTTAGGGATTTGGGCCAGGCTTGGGTCAGAAAACATGGCCCATTTGAGTTAACGGGTTGGGTTCGGGTTGACTTTGGCCCAAACTGATCTGTCCGTATATAGTATTTATATAAAAATAAGTAAACAACGTTTGTCAGTTGTTCACTTGCTTTTAGTTGTTAGAGATGTGGGTGAAATTGCAAAAATCTTGGGTTCGAGCACTTCCATTGTAATTGTGGATGGTGGCTGGGCTAGGTTTCTTCTCATTGGTTGGTTGTTCATCTCATCTTGGGTCATAAGTTCAGTCCAAACCTGACATATTGCAAGTCCTAATCTCATGGGAGAGTTTGTAACCTAAGGAATGCATATACCTCTGTTTTATGGTATGTCTCTCAAAGATTCCTGGAATGTTCCATTTTCTGTCAGTAAAAACTGCCAAACCCGGAGAAGGCATGGTTGCTTTCTTTATAGATATCAAATCTAAAAAGAAACTGACATCCGCCTCTTCCAAAAGAAGTAAGGAATTTGCCGAATTGTTGTAAATCAATGGTTTTTGAAAAAAATAAAAATGAAAATTCAAAATTTTCAAAATTTCGGGATTTTCCCACCAAAACACTTTTTGAAATATTTTGAATTAAAAGTGCGGTGTGTGTGCTTTGTCCCATATCGGAAATGGTTGAGAAACTTTTGTGGTTTATATGAGATGTTGTGTAGAGTATTCTTACTTGGAGCTTTTGGAGAAGGAGATACACGGGTTGCGTGCGCACTGGAACACACGCACACACGCACGCGCGCGCGCGTTCGGGCTTGGGTGTGGGTGAGGGCGTGGGCAGTGTGGCTATAGTGGCACTAGATGGCACACTTCGCACGTGCGCATCGTGTCGCAGAGTGGTCGCTCCTTAGCGACCTTACGCGAACCGGCGCGAGACGGTGCGATCGCGGTGCGATGGGTCTGGTCAGTGCCTTGTGGCGGTGGAAATCTGAAATGAGCCTGGACTTTTATAGGTGACTGAGAACAATCGGATCTTAAATTCGAAACGTTCTGCGGTTTCAGAAAACGGCTCTATGCCTTGAAAGCCAAACGGTCCGAAAATGGACGGCTCATGATGATCCAACGGTCAGATCCTTTGATCCGACGACCAGAAACGTCTGTGATTAATGGACAACGGACAGAAACGTTTTCAAACATTCTGGACCTTTGTTGCACCCTAGCAACGGTCCACTACCTGATGCCTATATAAACTGGACCATTTCAGTATGAAATCATCAACTGAACACTCCCCTCTCTCCTATCAGATCAAATACAAGAAATATCTCCATTTTAGAATATTGTTATCATCTCTACCGTCCAAGTCTGCTAGAAGAGATCTACTGCATTAAAATTGTTCCACAGTGGACCTATCGTGATTGCTGCACGCTAGATCCAGATAAGGCTTGTCTTATCCTGGAAGCAATTCGCCTGTAACCCATTAGCAGTTTATAAGGGGGCGAATCACGCTTTAAGGACAGCGTATTTTATACGTGATTCAGCCGATCAATTTATTTTTTTTATTTTATCTTCAATATTTCGGTGTATCCAAACTCGAATTCCTAACAATCCAGACCTTGTTAAACATGAACTAACATTCTTCATATAATTGTATGTGCACTTAATAGCTGGGAATCTGAAAAATCATTCTCTCTTTGGTACTGCATCCATTGCAGGCTCAAGGGCTAGATATTTCCCATCATTATTTCAGTTGGTTGAGCAACATAACTCTTCAGATTCTTCTCACTGTCTTGGCTCTTTCTTAGGGTGGCTCTGAATATGTTTCTAATTCATGGACCTTTTACTGTGTGGCTCTGATAGGCATATCAGTCACTTTGGATGACCAGACTCTGACAACACATCAGGCACATTGCCACCTCAGCTCGTGGAAGGTAATTTATTGTATTTATCTATTAGGCAGGACTATCTTCGATTGCATGTAATTTTAAAGAATTGATTTCATCAGATGATCTTAACAATCCCATTCATGACATGGAAAGTGGTCTTATGAAAAAGATGCATTTTGGGTGGATTGGATCACTCAAGACTCACATGACCAATTGGATGGTAATCAGTTGATTGGGTTTCGCCACATGCATGGATGCAAAAGAATCCAAGTTGCTCATCTTGTTGGCTGGAGGTGTGCAAAATAAATAGGGTGGGTCCAAGTTTTGGCCCGTGAAGAACTCAGATCAGACCTTGTTAACCAATGTGACTGGGACTCTGAACAGGTCTGGCTTTGGTCAATGGTTCAAATGGGGCAGGTTGAGCCAGGTCGATAGCGATTCCAGGCAACACCCATTTAATAATTAGATCTACCTAGATTTCAGCCCTAGGCATGATCAACTAACATACATAAGTTTGAGTCCATGTCCAAGTCTAGAGTTTGTAGACCAAGAGTATTTAAAAACTCCATTATGCCATCAAATCTAATCAAACATTGGAGTCTGATGCCCATGCATAACTATTAGGTTGATAATCAGTTTGGGTTCAGTGTGACTGCAACTTAGCACATTCCTACCTGTAGTCACCACTGAGACAAACTTTTAAACTCAAGCAAACCTATGGTTCATAAACATTCCACAAGCATCCTTGAGCAACCTGCAATTATTACATTTATATCAAGACTCAAGGAAGCATTGTGTTTAGCCAAGTAAAACTTACAATTTCTATCTCACATAATATTGAATAAACCTTGTGAATTTTTAGATATTACGAGACATCTTATTCATGTTAGTGTGAAATTTGTTATGCAGGATTTTCAGTACTTGGAGTTCCAGTGATTGCCTAGGCTAAAGCCAAATGGTAGAATTTGGTACTTCATGAGGAGAGGCAATATCAGATGCTCCACACCGGTGACTGACACCGACCGTGATGCCCATTTTTCAGATTTTTAGGCTTTCTAATGCATTCTAGGTTCAACAATGGATCCACGTATGATCACAGGCATAACACAACTTGCTTACAGGTGTTAATTTTGTGCGATTGAAGGTCAACAGATTTTTGGATGACAGATTATATGGCTAACAACATGCATATGTGGAACTTGCTTTATTCAGCATCATGTTAGGGGGTATCGCCAAAAAAAAACAAAAAAGTAGAGGAAGAAAAAAAGGAAACCCAGTACAGCAAGCTACTGCAAACCCAAACTTGGCCCCTACACCCACTTTAGTGGAAAATCTAGCTTATTAATTAGTTGTGCTCCACTTTTCATATTAGTTGGCTGAGCTCAGGCCAATGGATTTTACACCCGCACTTGGTGCACGCCCATCATTTTAATTTTTTTTTTTGGAGGGTGTGTTTGGTTGCCCCAAATTTCATGAAAAAGTCATGAAACTACGCACCAAGTTAGACTGATTAATCATGAAATTTCTTGATTTCATGTGCAATCAAATGCACCTACACTACATTGGTAAAGCCTGATCAAAATTGCAAAAAGTTTAAATCTTGCACGTTATTTTTACTTTCTTCATTTTCCCCTTTTCCATAAATTAATGGCCCTCGTTTGAAAGTTTGAACCATGTCTTGGACATAGTCATAATCCATTAGCCATTCCTTCCACACATGGGTTTCGAAGAGCAAAAGGCTCATTTATGCCCATCCTTTTGTTTCCAAAATTTGAACCAGACCAAAACACAAGATCTGGCTGAAACAATTTACATCTATAGATATCAAGATCAATGACCTAAACCCTAATATACATTTTACAGTTTCACTTGCAGCCTTGCTGCACTCAAAACTGGTCACTATGGATAGACACCCACAAAAAGAGGTCAGAGGTACTGCCAAGGGGCTTTAGCCTCTGAGGGTCTTCATCCTTGAGAATCTCTTGGGCCAAAGTTTTAACGAGGAACTCTACATCCTCGGGCAGCTCACCAAGGAACCGGATTGTTTTGGCCAGGAAGAGGAGATACTCTTCTTTCAGGGTTTTCCACTAGATACTCAAACCCATAATCTGTGGACTCACCTTTTCCCTTCTTGTTTGCATCAGCACCTACAACACAAGGGCCACGAATCACGAACTAGTTCTATTCTCTATATGACTTGTTTAAATCTGATTCCCACCCCCCTCCCCTCTTCTTCTTCTATCCCTTGATTTTGAGACCAACTCAATATAAGATGCATCTTGGAGTAGTCCTCCAGTCAGAATTGAGGCAGATGACTGCAATCTTTATGAGACAAATGTAAAATGGTACTTTACTGGGTCTGAAGTGTTTTGGGTACTATGTTATTTCATTGCACGAGTATGCATATGGGTGAGCATGTACCCTTTTTCACCCTCTTCTACACGAACAATTTAGCACTCACATCGTGGCTCAAGGATTTCCATAGAAGGATAATGCCTGCTGTTACACTCTCCATAAGTGGTTTGCCCCACGAGTGACACTTTGTCACATGGGTGGAATGTAGATGGCTCCATTGTACATACTCGTGTGGTTATCAAAACTCTTAATTTTTGTATTGACAATTAGGAGAAAGAACTTTCACAATTGTGTAGAGTATGAGTATGATAGATATACATGGGCACTTTAAAATTATGCATGCAGAGTAAAAATAATTCAACTTAAACCACCCAAATTTTTAAACCACCCAAAAATAATTAACAACAACAATAATATTGATTAACTACCAGATCTGTGAACAGATTTTGCAAGTTATACAAATCAAAACTAGTAGACATATGCATGGTTCGACTATATAAGAATGGCGAGCATTTCAACATTAAAATGGGGCAGCTTTGTCCCTTGGTTCATAACATGTTTATATTCCAGATTAGTCCCTTTTTGAATGTCCAAGCAAGGGTTGGTTGGGGCTGCACTAGACTCCCAATTGATGGTCACAATTGGGCAGCCTTGAGCACCCAGTAAGTGTCTGGATTTGGGATAGTTTTTAGTGCTTGATCAGGCTACAATTAGATATTCTTGGCCATCCATCCAGCAGCCTGAAAGTTGATGGGATTGGACATTCAAAACAGGTCAGCTTGTGTGTCTCATCTATGGTCCAAATTTTGATCTCTCATGTTGCCAAATCAAGGTCCAGATTGGGCTTCTTTGCTTGAACATTTTATGGTTAAAAAAGGTGTGGTATTGGAATGCTCAAATCAATGGTCCTACTACGCAGATTTGGTGGTGATTTGGATGGTTCAAAAAAATGAAGAACTAATAAATACAAGAAATAGTAGTTTTTCTTAGAAAGGAGGGGGAAAAAAAAAAGCAATTGAGACACAAGTGACCAAAAATCAGTTTATCTAGGGTTGTCCACCTGAATATGAATTCCTTTTTATTCGTTCATGTGATCACAAAAGCATCAAAAGACTCAAATGAAATACATATGGCTGCTTGAAGATTCGCATGGTTCTCATAGAAGTTGAAGAATCATTCGAAGGATGGTGAGAATGTAAGAATGTCCATAAAAGCTAGGCCAACCTTTCATTTTTTGTTGTGTTTCCAAATAAAAAATTCTGTAAGCAAATTGGCTTCAAATGTGATCACCGTAGGTTAGGTGCAATTAGACTTGAAGATGGGATATCTTGTATATAGACTTTGACTGCATTCTTTTGCACTATTGAGAGTTAGTTTCTTAATTATAGAATAATATTAAAAGATTACTAAATTAATTAGCATAATTATGCAAGTTACCATGGCTTTAAATCCAATACTCATTTCAATAAACTCGATGAATTAAACAGGATGTAAAAAGATCCGTCTTAACATAAAATTAGATAGATCTCACCACAACAAACATACGCCTAGTAAATTAATGAAGAGGAAAATGAGGGAAAAATAATAAAATTTTTAATCTGGCACCACAAGACCAAATTTAACCAATATAAATAAAAAATGAAAAAAAGAAAAGAAAAGGGGAGAGCGGAGGTCTACTCACTGTTTAATGGGATGAGAGCCTTTGTCTCTTTCTCTTGGTTTGCTGTGGCTAGGAGAGGGAGTAGGGGTCCCTTAAATACATGTTGTAAGGGTGGTATCATGCCCCGAAATTTGGAATCTGAGTCCAATGACCCTAATCCCTAGTTCCAAGGTGTGAATTAATATTTGAGTATATCTTTTTTTTCACGCATCGCACATTCCTACTAAATTCAATATAAATCCCTTCAACTATTATTTAGCTTAAACTCAAATTTAAATCTACAATCCACGACTATTATCATTATAATCCCCACTAAATAAATATTTCACTTAAGTGTCTCATTACAACAAATTCATAAAATAAATTAAATTGACCTATTCTACAGACGACAATTTAGAAGAAATATTTGTGGAAATACTCAGCTTCTCCCATGTCCTCTTCTTCCTGAAAACATGCAACTGTTGTTCGATTGGATGAGCTAGAAGCACAATGAGATCATATTCATCTCAATTGAATTCCAAGGAAGATATGGACAATTTGATTGAAAAAAAAAACAACTAAATAGAATATTGGTAGGATAGAAATACACAAGTTTACCCTAAGATACAATGCATGAATATATAATGCCAATGTTATGAATGCAAGATGCATTAAGTTAATTGTTTCATATTGATTAATTAAAATAAAATTAAATAAAAAAAGTAGGTTTTCATGAATCGCATGATACTGACATTAGGAACCTTTTGCAATCCTATTATGCTCCTTTTTTTTTTTTTTTTGGGGGGGGGGGTTAGCTTGTTAGTACACACCCATGTCAGTACACACACTCCATGTTAGCCACCCCCGCTAGGGATCTATACCAAGACCTCAAGTGTTGAAACGAGGTATAGCAAGGTATGTATTTATATCTAAGATCTCACCAACACAAATATTATGAACTTTTTACAATCTTAACATGCTCGCCTAACCTATCTGGTGTTGTGGCAATCCTGAAACGCAACAAATGAGCAATTATTGCATGCTCACATATCAATCCTGCAGGCTACTGACAATAGAAGAAAGAATAAATGACGGATTTTGTGACAGTTATTGTCCGTCGCAAAAATGTCTTGGTTTTGCAAACATTGCTGCTGAACCATTGGCATGGGGCTGACTGTAGTGATGGACAGAATTCGTCACAAATTCGATATTTCCGACGGATATGGTCCATCGCTTATTAGAGAGGGATTCATTGATCATCTCAAATTGGCGATGAATTTAGTCCGTCGCAAATTCTGCTAAAAAATCCCAGTAACCATTTTCCATCTGCACCTTTATTTCCCCTAAATCCCTCTCTCTCTCTCTCTGCCCCTCTCCCTCTCTCGCGCTCCCTCTCTTAGAAAGTAGCCTTCTTGCCTCGATGCACACCACCTCAAGCTCACTTGGCTCCTCACGGGCTCAAAACTCTCTGCTCATCATCTCTTCAATCTCAGCAAGACAGACTAATCGGTGGCTTCCTTGAGGAACACCATGTAGAGAACCAATATGCAAAGGCAAGCATGAGCATGTTTGAGCATTTGGGCATGGATAAAGTTCTGCCATTTACAAAGGGACAAATTGACATTCCTCAAATGCAGCCTGGGCTGAGCCAGTATGGATCCCCATATGTGGCACTGAGTTGCTGCTCTTGCCCTTGGCACCTATGGAGTGTATGCCTTTTAAGCCCAAAAATCCACCTTACAAAGATGTTTGGCATACTGCATCTTTCTACCATTTGGTCCACATGGCTGCCTTGCTTGCAGCTCCAATCACCTTGAATCCCAGCATTTTTGGAGGTTTATGTTACATCATACGTAGGTTTTGCTTTCATCGCTGGATGGGCAAGCCTGCTTTTCTCGGGATTGACTTCCCAGATAGCAGCATTCGAAACCACCATCAGATTCAACAAATGCATTTGGAATGTTGGATGATGGAAACTGAAAGTTTAAGGGGTCGTTTGGATGCCTGTAAAGTTTCTAAGTGGGAATCTGATTACAAGTAATCAGATTTAGTGTGCATTTGGATGGGTATATTGCCTATAATCAGATTGTAGGCTGTAATCTGACTACAGCTTTTAGCTGTAATTTGAAACATGAGAAAATGTCATGTTTCATATAATAGGTATTGGGATTTCAGGTAACGGCTTTTATTTTAGAAAAATCTCGCTTTAGAGCTTTGCCAGTTGAATGTAGGACTGTTGATTGTTTTGAGTAAACCATGCTGCTTTCAGACCAACAATCAGATGGATACCAGTCCAATCTCGTTGAATTTTGGGATATGGACCATCCACATGGCCCGCCACAGGAAGATACTATCCATGAAAGAAGTCTTGCAATGCAGTCTTCTTTACTATCAGAGCTTCTTGTTATTTAGGCTGTCTAGATAGAAGAACAAAGAAGGGGTGTGCTCCACTGGTACTGTTACCACCGTAAGCTTACGGTGGTACCAGGTTGAAATGGGGCCCGTATTGCACTGCATGTAACCCCCATGGCCTGAAATTTAGCACAATCTAAAATTCTGGTGGACCACATCAGGGAACAATTCAGGAGGGAACATTTATCCCTGATTTTCACTGGCCCTCACCTAAGTTGCAGAACAGCCTGATTTTTGTCCTTATGGCTTGGATTCCATCAGAACATGGTAGGTCCCCGTGCAAATAAAGGGAGGGCATTTTCTGGGCCCACCTGAGTTTCCGTTTGGGCTGATTTTTTGGGCACTGCGACTAGCACTGAGGTGAAAAATCTGGTGAATGGGTCAGATGTCCTGAATACATTACGTGGGCCCCACTTCTGCCTAGTAGTACTGTAGCTTATGGTGACTTTCATGGACAGTTAATGAGGTTTCGAGTGTTCCATCACAAAGGTAATTGCCTTGAGTTGAAAAATAAGCAAGAAATCACACTTTGGAAGCCATAAACCACATAACATATAATTAGAAATCTCTGCCTCAGGCTGCCTCAGGCTACAAACTGGTGAAACACTTGCAGAGACAATTGGTAAAAGATTTCTGCAAGGCTCTCCAAGGGGCACTCACATATAGGCAACCATTGAACCTTGCATCTGTCAACATGTGAGGAAGCATATTCTGCAAAACCTCAAAAGCTCTGTATTTACACAAACAAGAGGTAATTGCCATATTATCTGACAGGCATTTAAACAAGGGCATGAAGGACCCATACATGACAACTAACGATCAGAAAGGTTTATGCACCAACCTAGGATGATCTGAAAGCCTAAGGAAACAACAAATGATATTTTTAAGTAGTTGCTTGTCTGGTCTTCCAGAGTCCGATGCAATTGTTCCCCATAGAGTTTGACATATAGCGAGATACAGTTCATCTGTGTTACAGATTTATTGCAGCCCCAAAATCCTCCATGAGAATTTTATGAAGAATAAAGGTGGCTGCCTATATATTAAAATGGATCAAAAGTGATGAGTTATAATTCAAAATCATCAATAAATTCAAAGATAATAACAATTCTTCAGCATCACACCAAAAAAGCATTTGATTAAAGTACAGTAACAAATCAAGAAAGTGAGTAAACTACATAAACAAGGGCCCAATACTTAAAATAAAAATAAAAATTGTACCGTGTCAACATGCGCCTGCCTTACCAATATTCTTGGTCATGGCTCATCGAAAATAATCATCATCATTTTTGTTGTTGTTATTGTTATTGTTAGGTATAAACAATGTTTTAAATATCAACGATATCAGCTGATATATCCCACGATATATCTTGTAACCCACCTGTGCGATTTGAAATGCACAGGTAGTGCCGATATATCCCAACTTTTGTTCCAGTGAACATTTTTTTTTTTTTTTTTGATCCATGTTTTTGTTGTAAATCACGTTAAACCAATGTCAAATGGTTACAAATCTATGATTCTTCATGTTTTCCATGAAAAATCATGGATTTGGAACTTTGATTTTGAGATTTGAGGGAGATGGGTCAAGTTGCGAAAAATTGAGAGAAATCGAAATTTCTCAATATCTCACAAATCAGTTGCAATTTTTGTATCCAAACCAAAAATTAAACATGTATGTATCTTGATCTTGTATTGCTTGTGTTTCCATACATGTCTTCTAATGTTTATAAATTATATGAATAGACTTTGAATATAATTGCATCAGTTCAATTGAAAAGCACATATATTAGGACCCCATACAAAGGAAACCGCTATTATGTTCACTTTCTTATAATGTTTTGATTTCTAAGTGTGTATTGATGTCTTTTTCAACAATCCTTGAAGTTTCATTGAAAAAATCAACTAATTTCCTAATGTTCCCATGTTTCCCAACAACAACGATACATTACATGATACAATCGATATATCCCATGCGATAACCGATATGTATCCGTATCTCAAGGGTGCGATACATTACATGATAACGATATTTAAAACATTGGGTATAAATAATTAGTCGTCCACCATCTCCAACACTGCATACTCTTGTTTATAAGGACGAGTTGTTTTTTTTACATTTTTATTTATTTCCTGAATTTTTCATTAGGATAATCACAACAAACTATTAAACGTAATAGTTTTATCATTACAAATGTTCACAAGGATGAGTTGGTAAATCTGACTATTGAAGGCCACCATCTCCAACACCGCATATTCTTATTCAAGTTACATAATAAGCCAAAAAATGAAGGACTAACAATAAACAAAAACCAACTGATGGATTGAACAAATAGTTCCATGGTATTACAGAAATAATCACTGCAGAAGATCACGGAAAATCAAGTGTAACTGCACCTTGATTCACAGCCACAAAATTATTTACTTTCCATGTATATCTCATTAATACATTTCCTTGTTTATGGTTTCCTGTAAATCCGATTCTATAGACATTAGACAGCTGTAAACAGATCCTCAACAATTGTACAGTTACTGATATAAATATACATCATCTCTCGCTGCATTTGACATGAGAGTTTCCAGCATTCTTGTTTATCTTTTACGTGGCAACAACAGAAATTAAAAGAAAATTAGCACAAAAGGGGCAAGCACCTGAAATCAAACCAAAAGCTACAACCAACCTAAACAGACAACCAAAATAAATAAATAAATAAAATCTAAGGAGAATCATCTTTTCATTGACCCCTTGATTAACCAGCCAATCTATGTCATTCACATCTTTCTGCATGTGAACCACCTCATGCAACTTTTAACTCCAACATTTTTCTGACAGAACCTGATGCTGCCAATGGAATACTACCCACTACAAAAACACATGACAAATGCTTAGAACACATGTTATAGAAGGTCTAATTTCAATTCTAGAAGGGTTTTCTCTTTAAGGGTCACATATCAATTATTTGGATCACTGACCCCATGGATACTGTCGATGTTCTTGGATCAAGCATTGTGTAAAACCTCATAACAATATCACATCTGCGCATCACAGGTTTCTTGGATTTCCATTAACATGCTCTTGTTTTTTTTTTTTTTTTTTTAAGTTACCTTATCCCATTTTTTTTTTCTCTCCAAGTCGAAGTGGGTTTTGTAGTACTGCTGGCAGTGATCATAAGTCAGAGTCCCTTGCAAGAAAGGAGAAGTCCTCATCTCAGTAAATTCTTTCTTCAGTTTATAGGCTTCATTTTCTAATGCATTTAAGCCTTTGAAGATGTTGAAAAAGAAAAAGAAAAAAAAAAAGTCATCTTTAGACCTTTCCTTACTCAGCAATTGCTTGTTTAGGACTCAAAGATGACATCTTTTTGTTTATTGCTTGAAAAGCGACTCCCAGTTTTGGTAGGACAGAAACAGGTTAGAAAGTTTGAGGAAGCCAATGGGCAGTGTAGAGGGATTTGGGTACTTGGAGACTAGAACATATGATTAACGCGATTTGGGATTTCTCATAACAGTGTATTAGGCTTCACTTGCTAATACACTGTCCTAGGTTTTTTAACCAAAGACAGGCCAGGTCTCATAAAAGGTTTTCTTAATAAAATTTGTGCTCTCAAAAATAAATATAGAAAAAAAAAAAACAAACAGGAACATGCAGCTGATGATTCTTCTTACCAATGATACGGCCTTAGGAATTTGTAGTCAAACAGGATTCTAAACACCAAACCTAAATAGATCAGACAAGGCTACGATGATTACGATGTCTGTGGAAATGCATCTTTGGACTTTGATCTTTTGTTCTATTTTCTCAAATCTATGTTTCTGTTTATTTTGGAAAAACTGTAGGTACAAATGGCGCCTCATCCATTTAGGTATTCTTGCCCATGCATCAATCATGTGCTCTCTCATTGAATATTTCTTTTACCAGAATGCCATATATGTTCTTAAGCACTAAACTAGCTTCTATGTTTCAGCCGTCTCGGACAGCAACAACAGTACCAGCTTCTCTTCCTGTTTCAGGCCCCTTCACAAGCACCGTAAGATGCTACTACATGTTTCTTTTCAATGTCCACTCTGTTTTCTTTTCTTTTCTTTCTTTTTTTCTTTGTTGTTCTTCTAGTGCAATGAGCACTGCAACTGGTTCTGAAAGAGCAGCACCAGAGTATGGTTTTATTTGTGAATCAGATCATTTGTTCAGGTTTGATTTTTTTTAAAACTGTATCTCATGGGGCCAAGCCATAGTGATATTCTACTTATAATTATCATTCAGTTGTAAGACTTCCAGAGTTTTCTGATGAGGATATGGTGCAGTTTGATGCTCAATTGAAATGAATTGCAATGATTTTAATGAGGGCCAGATCAATAAAGAAGACATTAAATTTCTCATAGGCTTATAATTTAAAAGTCGACCGGACATGCTAGATTCAAGATTGGGGGTTTGGTTTTTGCTATGAATTAAAAGGGTGCCTCCTCGACGTTAAGCATTATCTCTATCAATTTATGGCAGGATGTTAGAATTAACATCCAAATGCACCAAAATCATTCTGCTTGATTTTCCTCTCCTTTGTTTACACAAGTTTTGTTCCTTCTATTGAATGGATAAGGAGTTTTGCTGGCAAAAAGTTAATCATTTCATTTCAAATGTAATGTGTCCATTTCAGAAGAAATAATACACTTCTTTGTTAGTTACCTTGTGGGACTACATGTTTATTTGAGGCTTAAAAAAGCCTCAGTGTTTATTTCTCTAAGAAAAAGTTTAGGCTGCGATCACTTCGAAGTAATTGAAAAAGAAAAGAAAAAAGATAATGCACCTACTTTTTTAAAGAAAGAAAAGAAAAGATAAACACAACTGCCTGAAGAAAATTTTGATGCAGGACAATCTGAAAAAATATTTTTCAGCAACTATCCCAACGTAAGAAAATGCAGGTCAGCATTTAGCAGTGGGATCCCCAAAATAAACAGAACCTTAGCCTTTCTGAGTTTTGTCTAAATGGCTGTAATCCACCCTGATTCATTTGGCTGGATGTTATTCCTTTTTATCTTTGCAGATTTCAGATATGCATTTGTGCTAGAGCCAACGAATAAGACAGCCAATCTCACTGCTAATTGATTAAAGAGGCTCTTTCAGGAGAAAGATATCACAAAGTTTTCAACTTCCCAGCCAATGTTTCTGCCCTCTCTGCTGTTTTTGAGAGGTTGGGCCTACTTATGCAAAAGTTGCCATCGTGCCTCTCAATATGCTCAACCGGTAAGTATTCCAATACAAAATATGAAATTGAGATTTTGTTTTTGTATCCAATGTTCAAAGTTGTTCTTCAAGTGTTGGCTCTTCTAATTCCGGTGCAGGTGGTGGAAGTTCGGTTTTGTTATCTGCAAATTGAATGGTTTTGATGCAAGACATGAAAATTTAAACATGTTATGCAAGATTCTAGGCTTTAGATCATACTAGTTCAGAAACAATCACACAAAATTCCACATTCCACATAAAGTCAAGCACTCAACAAGGGGAATCTATGCGGGTCCAGGCCTACACATGTTAGGGCTGGATCAATTAAAGTTATAGACTAAACAATGCTCAAAGGAGAGTAGATTTAGCCACACATGCACAAGAATATTTTTCCCAATCCAAGGGATTCACAAGTTTCAATTCGGGAAATCCTAGGGTTGGAAAAGGGGGCAAAAAAATTGAAATTTAAAACAATCTAGAGTTAGGGTTAGAGAAATCAGGTAAGAGATGAAAGAATGAACCTAAAGCCAGCCTGCGCGTGTGGACAGTAGGCCAAGCCTGGCGCACGTGCGTTGATGGTTGTCCGCACGTGCGTGGGGCCCACAAACCCAAAAACCCCTCCTTGGGGCTGGTCGACTAGGGTTGAGCTACAAACCCCACCAAGTTTCGACCCGACCCGACGTACGGTCCGTGTGTGGTGCTCCGCCAAAGTTTCAGCCCTCCTGTAGGGCCGGATTCTAGAAATTTGTTGTATAGAAAGAACGACTGCAAAATAATGATGGATTTGCAGGTGGAATGACTGTAAGAGAAGAAGAATATGGATGATAAAAGGTGGGGGCGACTCAGGATAGGTGTGGCTTCGCACCACGGTAGTTAGCCCTTCGAAGAAGTGAGGGTTTCGCACCCAATTGGATTTTCGCTACTCGGAGAGGAGCAGGAAAACATATAAATTTTATTCAATCTTCAATGAAAAAAGTCCTACAAGGAGTCGCCTATTTATAAGAAAAACCTATACCCCAAAAGTCGCGCCATGTGCGCATACTATTACTTAGAGACGAAGTAATAAAAAATAACAACTAATCCATGCAATCTAAACCATTCATGATGCTCCTAATAACAGTAATAAGCAAAACCCAAAGTCCTAGGTCACCTAGGGTAGTGGGTCACAATCATGAGATCCAATGATAGGATCCACACGATGATCGGGTCCACCCAAGGAACCAAAACACCGTCCTCTAACTGGGAGGCCCTCCATGGATGTCGTCATCAATCCAGATCGAAGGTGGGGCCCTCCTTGCATATGTGCGTAAGGGGGGCGTGCGTGTGTGTGAGATGTCTCCATCAACTCTCCCCAGCTATAAAGATTTCGCCACTGGCGAAACAAAACTCCTGAACCGCTCCAAGATGTCAGGATCAAGTCTCTGAAACTTCTCCTCAGTGAGCCATGTACTATCTGAAGTTGGGCGTGACTTCCACTTGACCAGGAACTTTTAAAATTCGCCATCTGACATCGATATCATCTGATGGTTTAGAATATCCTCTATCTCCTCTCTGGGTGTGGGAAGGGCAGGTATGGGAGGTAGAAGCTTAGAAGATGGGTCGAGAGGGGGTCATGGATTAAAGGAGGTCTAGGAAATTAGGATGGTTAGGTGACAGGCTGGACAATGTATCAGTGGTCCCCTGAAATGCAAATAGATCCTTCACATTGAATGTGGAACTAATTACCATGGAAGGTGGAAGATCTACCACATACGCATTGAGACCGTTTCGTTTTATAATTTTGAATGGTCAAGAACTACGCACGTGTAATTTATTAACGGCTCCCTGAGGGTACCGCTTTATCCTAATGCGGACCATCATAAAGTCCCCTACATTGAATTTCTTGAATTGTTTATGTTAGTTAACAAAAATTTTGTAATGTTCATTACTAGTATTGATCTTCCACCTGATTTCTTGATGTAATGAATGAATGTGATATGCAAAGGACTCTGCAAACTCTAATGGGCTATGGGACAGAGACATAGGGACAAAATCAATAAGCTTCCTAGGTTTATAACCAGTAACGACTTCAAAAGGACTTAAACCTGTGAATCTATTGACAGAAATATTAAATGCAAACTCAATGATAGGTAGTACAGTGTCCTATGTCATGGTGTGCTTCCCCACTAAACACCTAAGCAAATTTCTCAGACTCCTATTGACCACCTTAGATAGGTTTAGTAGAGTCGCCCCAGGGACTAAATCAATGGCGTGTTGTATATCCCTCATAGGGGGAAGCTCATCCAGTAGATCATCGGGAAAGACATCATGAAACTCATCCATTACCGGAATGGCCTTAGTGGGTAACTCTGCACTAGCCTTTGGTACCTTTTCCCTAGTCACAAGGGCGTACACCATCGAGTCTGACTTAGTCTCTCGCTCAAAGTCTTTGGTATTTAGAATACAGAGAGGCTTAGACTTGGACTTCGATTCCTCAAACAACCTCAAGTGATAAGAGAAAGAGAGGTATTTTTCCTTAAGAGTTTCTTTCATTTCTCTTCAATGGACTATTAGGGGTTCCATCAACCTCTCTTTTTTTCGCTCCACAGTAGCCCAAAACCTCTTTGCTTGCCCCACAAGCTTCATCTTGGCAAATCGGACTCGACGAGTATCGACATGTCGTACCACTCAAAATAGTGGTCCATATCCGTCTACCAATCTAGAAAAGCTTTAAGGCCCAAGTGGTCATTAAACATAGGGGCCTTTAATCTAACTCCCTTGAGGAGTTACACATCTGGGCCATAATGATCATGATGCCCCTCGTGGGGTGGGCGCACGAGTGCGCGCCCATGTCTATTTCTTTGGCCACCCTCATTCCCTTGTCTATCCTTCTGACCACTTGCCTGAGATTGGGCATCTTCCCCAATGGTAGGGTTTACCCAAGCTGAGTCTCTAGTTGGGTAACGCGCACATTAAGCTGATACAAGCATTGGTCAATACGTTGTTCCAAGCACCTACCCAAAGACTCAAACTGTTGGGTTATGTTGTCCATTGACTCTTATAATTGCTCCATGTTTAGTGCAGGGTGTAACCCAAAACCGCGACCAATACGTGTGGGCATACAATTACCCACTCAATTCAAAGGTCCTCTAATGCAACTATATGTGTCTAAATGGGACTAAATGCTCCTATAGGACTCTATATGAGAGAAACTACACAACACTCCTAAAATTCCTACAACATAACTGTCCAAATAGTTTGTTAACAGAAAATTCAGCAATGAAAATTAGGGAATTTCTAACAATAGAAAATTTAGCGGTCTATATTGTGAATGATGGGTCCTAAACAGCCCTATATGATGAAATTTAATTCAAAATAAACACGAGTAGACTAAACCCTAAACATGCAATGCAATCCCTTACGAAAAACCTAAGTTCTGATACTAAATTTGATACAAGACATGAAAATTTAAACATGCTATGCAAGATTCCAGGCTTTAGATCATACTAGTTCAGAAACAATCACACAAAATTCCACATCCCACATAAAGTCAAGCACTCAACAAGGGGAATCTATGCGGGTCCAGGCCTACACATGCTAGGGCTGGATCAATTAAAGTTATAGACCAAACAATACTAAAAGGAGAGTAGATTCAGCCACACATGCACAAGAATATTTTCCCCAATCCAAGGGATTCACAAGTTTCAATTCGGGAAACCCAAGGGTTGGAAAAATTCCATACTTCCACTTGACCGCTCGCTCAGGCCGTTAGAGATCGATCCGTTGTCTACTCCATTCGATCCAACCTAGGTGGATATCGCTCGCTCATATACCTACTTATGTTGATTTACCTGTCTCTGCATCCATTAACCCTTCCCTATTTTTCTTCTAGTTACTCAGGAATTGAAACCTGCCGAGAAACAGATGGTTGTAGCGCATCCTCAACAACAACGATCAACAACAACAATAGCAGTAGTCCCGATATCACCAATTGTTGCGCAGCACGCCAACAACGCAGTGGGCCGAGATCCAATCTCAGGTCTCACCCACAAACGATAAACAGAAAGGAATATAAACTAGAAACAGATCAAAACAATCCAAACAAACCACAAGACAAGATATACGTGGAAAAACTCCAAACTAGGGTAAAAAATCACGGATGCAAACTTCCACTATGAAGAAACAAAGATTACAAGGCAAAATACTAACTTCTCCCTTAGAAGAATAGAGAAATCCCTTAGCCCACACCTTTGGAATTACTTTTCAATATTTCTCATAGCCTAGAAAAGCCCTAGGAACCCCTATTTATAGTTCAGGTAACTTCCCTTCCGCACCCTTGTAAAAGGCGATACCAAAATCCGCAGTCCGCATCAGATTCGGAAACCAATCTGCGTAACCTACGACCGGTCCTACCTCCCCTACGACCGGTCCTAGACCCCTACGACCGGTCTTAGCCCTCCTACGACCAGTCATAAGCCCCGAAAAAAAACAGCACAACTCACTGGACTTTGAGTCGAACCGATCCTCCTACGACCGGTCCTAGGCCCCGAAAAAAAACAGCACAACTCACTGGACTTTGACTCGAACCGATCCACGACCAGTCGAAGGCGGCCCAATGTGGCTCCATATTCTCAACAATCTCCCACTTGGAGACACATTGTCATAAACCTTCGTCTTCTTCATCCGGAGTGCACCACCTCCCCGTCTTCAAGCTTGAAGACCAATCAAAGCTGAACAGAGCTTCAGCTTCTCCCTTGTGACTGCCTTGGTCAACATATCTGCAGGATTCTCGCTTGTAAGAATCTTCTCCAGAACAATCGATCCATCTTCCAATAACGAACGTATGAAGTGATATCTGATGGCAATATGCTTGGTCCTTGAATGAAAGGCTGAATTCTTAGCCAAGTGTATTGCACTCTGACTGTCACTGTACAGCTTGCAATCTACTTGCTTCTTACCTAACTCTTCCATAAAACCTTGCATCCACACCATCTCCTTGCATGCTTCTGTAGCCGTAATATATTCTGCTTCTGTCGTACTGATAGATACTATCTTCTGTAACTGAGAGACCCAACTGACTGCAGCACTGCCCAGAGTAAGGACATAACCTGTAGTGCTTCTTTTGCTGTCGATATCTCCTGCCAAATCTGAATCCATGTAGCCTTGTAGCTTGATTTTCGATCCACCATAACACAGCCCTACATCCTTAGTACCCACCAGGTATCTGAGGATCCACTTCACAGCTTCCCAATGTTCCTTCCCAGGGTTGTTCATGAACCTGCTAACAACTCCCACTGCTTGAGCAATGTCTAGCCTCGTGCTCACCATAGCATACATGAGACTCCCAATAGTTGACGCGCATGGGACTTTGGCCATGTAGTCCCGTTCCTCCTCCATCTTTGCACCCTACTCCTTATATAGCTTGAAGTGGTTGGCTAATGGAGTGTTAACCGGCTTAGCACCTCCCATATTGAATCGATCAAGTACCTTGGCTATGTACTCTGCCTGTGACAAAACCAATTTCTTATTTTTCCTGTCACGCTTTATCCTCATGCCTAGGATTTATTTTGCAGCTCCTAAATCCTTCATGGCAAATTCTCTAGACAATTGTCTTTTGAGATCTGAGATGTCCTTCATGCTTGAACCGACCACAAGCATATCATCAACGTACAGAAGAAGGATGATGTATGACATATCAAACTTCTTCAAGTAATAACAGTGGTCTGCATGACATCTCCTAAAACCGTTTCCCGACATGAAACTATCGAACTTCTTGTACCACTACCTCGGCCCCTGTTTCAGGCCATATAGACTTTTCTTTAGTCTGCACACCTTGTTCTCATTACCTGGTGCCACGTATCCTGTCGGCTGATGCATATATATTTCTTCTTCAAGGTCCCCATGAAGAAAGACTGTCTTAACATCTAGCTACTCTAGATGTAAGTTCTCTGTAGCCACTATACTCAAGACCATATGAATCATAGACATTTTCACCACAGGTGAAAATATTTCGGTGAAATCGATACCTGCCTTTTGTTGAAACTCTTTTACAACCAGTTTCGCCTTGTACCATTTCGAACCATCATGCTCCTCCTTCAGTCTGTAAACCCACTTGTTATGAAGAGTTTTCTTACCCTTGGATAGAGTGACTAGCTCATATATACGATTAGACTCAAGAGAGTCCATCTCCTCATCCATGGCCTGATCCCACTTAACCCGTGTATCTGACTGTAATGCCTCTTCAAAACACTCTGGCTCACCATTATCTGTCAACAGTAGATAATATAAGGAGGGTGAGTATCGGACCGCGGGTCTCCTCTCCCGAGTAGACCTTCTCACAATCGGTGTCTGTGGCTCTGCCTCATAATGCTCCTGTGCACGATCATCCTGTGGCGTTGTAACACCCATGTCCGGTAACTCTTCCAACTCTACGAATTCCTTTTTCTCGGCCTTGTTATCTTACACACTGTCCTTATGCATCACTTTTTCATTGAAGACTATGTCCTTGCTTCTGATGATTTTTCTATTTTCTGCATCCCAAAACCTGTAGCCAAAATCATCCTACTCGTAGCCTATAAACGTGCACCTCCTGGACTTCGCATCCAGCTTGTTTCTGTGCTCTACATCAATGTGAACATATGAAGTGCAACCGAACACTCTGAGATGTGTAAGGTTCACTTCTTTCCCAATCCATGTTTCTTCTGGTAGCCCACTATCCAATGGTGCCGAGGGACTTCTATTGATAAGATATACGACAGTATTTACAGCATCTGCCCAAAAGGTCATGGGCAACCCTACATGTAACCTCATGCTCCTGGCGCACTCAAGGATGGTCCTGTTAATGCGCTCAGCCACACCATTCTGCTGCGGTGTCCCTAGAATCGTTTATTGATGTTTGATTCCACTTGCTGCACAATATTCTTCAAACATCTTATCACAATATTCTCCCCCATTATCAGATCTGAGACACTTTAGTGTTTTACCTGTCTCGTTTTCTACCATAACTTTTCACTTCTTAAACGCATCAAATATATCAGATTTATGCTTTAAGAAATAAATTCACAGTTTTCTACTAGCATCATCAATAAAGGAAACAAAGTAACATGAACCACTAAGAGATGATACATGTGTCGGTCCCCACACGTTAGTCTGTACAAGCTCCAATAGATGCGACTTTGGAGCGCGTCCTGTCCTCTTGAAGCTTACCCTCTTCTGTTTACCATATACGCAGTCCTCGCAGAATTTCAAGTCAAAAGACTTCAGCCCTGGTAGCTTCCCTTTTAACAATAGCACTTTCATCCATTTCTTACTCATATGTCCCAACCTCTGATGCCATAACAGCCCATTCACTCCAGTTGATGCGACTGCGAGTGAACTATACAATCCTGAAGTCACGTACAAAGTACCTTCCTTTTTGCCTCGAGATATCACCAAGACACCTTTTGTGATCTTCCAGGAATCACTGGTGAATATCGTCACATAACCGGTATCGGCCAACTGCACCACTGAGATCAGATTCCTTCTCAAACTTGGTACATGTTTGAGATCCTTTAGTTTCAAAACCGTTCCGTCTTTCTGATTGACCTGAACGTCCCCCTTTCCAACAATACTGCACGGCTCATCATCACCCAGGTAGACTCTCCCAAAGTCTCCTGACACATAATCACACAGAACTTCCTTACATGAAGTGGCATGAAACGAAGCCCCCGAGTCTATAACCCATGACTCATTCCTTGCATCAGGAGACCAGATCAACGCCTTTGTGTCGCTCTCTTCAAACAGATTCATTGAATCCTTCTCGCCTTGAGAGCTTCCTTCTTATTTCTTGAGTGCCCCGCAATCACGTTTCATGTGGCCCTTCTTGCCGCAATGCCAACATCCGTCTTTGTCTTTCGATCCCTTGGACTTCTTTCTCGACTTAGAACGCCTGTGTTTATTGCCTCATCTGTTCTGCGATCTTCCTCTTCCTTCAACGTTTAGAGCATTCCCTGAGTCCCCTGAAACTCCTGATGCCTTCTTTCTGGCCACATCATCAAATTTCAGCTTTGTCGACCCTGAAGAATTGCTCACAGCAATCACCAAACCATCTCAACTGTCTGGCAGACTGGATAAGATCAATAGCGCCCTGACCTTATCGTCAAAAACGACGCCAACGGATTCCAACTGGCTCGTGACTGTATTGAACTTGTTTAGATGTTCAGCCACGCTCCCACCATCTGACATCTTCATGTTGAATAGCTGTTTCATAAATGAACCTTGTTGGATGCTGAGGGTTTTTCATACATGGTGGCTAGGGCTTCCATTAATTCTTTTGTTGTTTTCATCTTTGATATATTAAAGGCGACGCTCTTAGACAAAGAGAGTCGAATCGTTCCTAAAGCCTTTCTATCCAGTAAAAACCATTCATCATCTGTCATCTTTTCTGGTTTATTCTCTTTTCCTTCTAAAGGAATGTAGAGGTCCTTCTGATACAGATAATCCTCCATCTGCATCTTCTAGAAGGCAAAGTTTGAACCATCAAACTTCTCAATTATAATTTTTTCATCTTCCGCCATCGCTCCCAATAGAACTAAACCAATAGCTCTGATACCAGTTGTTGCGCAGCACGCCAACAACACAGTGGGCCGAGATCCAATCTCAGGCCTCACCCACAAATGATAAACAGAAAGGAATATAAACTAGAAACAGATCAAAGCAATCTAAACAAATCACAAGACAAGATATACATGGAAAAACCCCAAACTAGAGTAAAAAACCACGGATGCAAACTTCCACTATGAAGAAACAAAGATTACAAGGCAAAATACGAACCTCTCCCTTGAAAGAACAGAGAAATCCCTTAGCCCACACCTTTGGATTTACTTCCCAATATTCCTCATAGCCTAGAAAAGCCCTAGGAACCCCTATTTATAGTTTAGGTAACTTCCCTTCCGCACTCCTGTGAAAGGCGACACCAAAATCCGCAGTCCGCATCAGATTCGGAAACTAATCTGCGTAACCTACGACCGGTCCTAGACCCCTACAACCGGTCCTAGGCCCCGAAAAAAAATAGCACAACTCGCTGGACTTTGAGTCAAACCGATCCACGACCGGTTGAACAGGCCCCTACGACCGGTCGAAGGCGGCCCAATGTGGCTCCATATTCTCAACACCAATTCCTTCAGCAGCAGTAACAACATTATCAACAACAACAACAGTAACCTCAGCAGTTCGAGTAACCACGGCAGTCTCAGGGGTTCCTAACCCTGTGATTACTGAGATTTTGACCATAGATTCAAAGATGATGATCAGTGCAGAAGGTATCCCCACCAGTAGTCCACCTAAAGTCAGTTATCTCCCGACTGACTCAGAATATTTGATTCAAATCCCTCGCAGTCCTTCAGTCGTGGCACCTCCTGTGATGCCCCGGTCACTGCTTCATGTGAGCGGGCACATGTGGGCGGGCGCACATGTGGGCGGGCCCCAAGGAAGGCTGGCAGGCTACTGTGTTGAGCGAGCTACTGTTGCAGTTGACTGTAGCGTAACTTGTCCCACATCGGAAGAGTTGTCTAGAGTTGTGGTGGTTATATGTGGGGTTCCTCCCTTAACAGACATGACGCGTTGGCCTTGTGCGCTAGGCAAAACCTCTGCTGTACACTCTGATGACAGTTGGATTGGACAATATCATGGACAGGTAGGTGCTGATGTGGGTGGGACCACGGGAGCACCGAGTCTGGGCGAGCTACCAGTATCCTTACCCCAAATGACGCGTTTTAAAGCCGTGAGCCCACCGGGCAAAGCAGACAATATCATGTGTTGTGGGGATGGGCCTTACAAATGGTATCAGAGCCGAGGATGGCTCTGCCCTCGGTGGGGGATAATGTGATGCCCCGGTCACTGCTTCATGTGGGCGGGCACATGTGGGCGGGCCCCAAGGAAGGCTGGCAGGCTACTGTGTGGCTGACAGGCTACTGTGTTGGGCGAGCTACTGTTGCAGTTGACTGTAGCGTAACTTGTCCCACATCGGAAGAGTTGTCTAGAGTTGTGGTGGTTATATGTGGGGTTCCTCTCTTAACAGACATAACGCGTTGGCCTTGTGCGCCAGACAAAACCTCCGCTGTGCACTCTGATGACAGTTGGATTGGACAATATCATGGACGGGTAGGTGCTAATGTGGGCGGGACCACGGGAGCACCGAGTCTGGGTGAGCTACCAGTATCCTTACCCCAAATGACGCGTTTTAAAGCCGTGAGCCCACCGGGCAAAGCGGACAATATCATGTGCTGTGGGGATGGGCCTTACACCTCCCTCTCAGCCATTAATTGCGAATCTTCCTCTCCCATTGATGCTCCTTCCAACAGGACCAGCACCAGTCAGAGTCGAGGAGATACCGACTTCGACCGAGCCTGAGGTCGCTGCAGTCAAAAAGGTCGTTGAAACGATAGCCAAGGCCGAGGAGACCGATGACACCATGGTCGAGGAGACTAAGACGGCTTCAGTTGAGACTATTGAACCCACCACGGTCGAGGACGTTGAGATGGTTCCATCTACAACTACTGAACCTACCATGGTCGAAGTCGCTGAGAACACTCCGGCTGACACTGCCAAGCCGTAGTCAAAATTACGAAGATGGTTCCAACCGAAACTACCGAGTCTGCCATGGTCAGGGTTGAAGAGACGATTCTGACCGAAGCTATTGAGCCTGTCATGACCGAGGTCAAAGAGATGAGTCTGGCCAACACTGCTCCCATCCCCACTAGCGAAGATCTTTCTCATGTGGACAACCTCATTTCATCTTTATAAAGGTCCTAAATGAGGAGACGACTATGGTTGAATCTCCTTCTTCCCTCAATAGCCTGCAAAATATAAGAGTTGAACTTCAAGTTCTTTTGCAGAAGGGTTTGGAGGATCTCTTGACGCTGAATCGGTTGACACACTCGACCGATTGGTCAAATTATATTGAATCTTTTCCTGGATGGATCCTGCTCTATCCAGTAAGATGCATATCCTCCAAGAATTCAAGGGGTTGATTAAAACTTGTTCTCATGTTGGTATTGTTATCGGTCGCCTAGAGATTGAACAAGCCACGATCATGTCAAGGAGGATTTCTACATGAACCACTGCCCATGAACTTACAGCCAAGAATACTGTGATGTAAACTTGCAAAGTAGAGCTAGAAAATCTGGAAGTTAGGAGTATGGCCTTAGAGGCAGAGCTGACTGCGCTGAGGTAAGAATACATTGAGAAACATTTAGAGCACTTTCAATACAAGAGGGAGGTTCAACAATTGGCCAATACTGTGGATTCCCAAGTGGTGGATCTTAGTCAACTTCTTCGGTCTGTGGCCAAGAAGGAAGCTTCACTGCAAGCGGCCAAGGGGAACTTGAAGCTAGAGAAGGACTCGTTGCAATGGTTTTTGAATATTGAAATTTGATTGTAATAACTCTTTTGAGTGTTGCATCTTTATAAGTGAAGAGTTATCAGGTCGAAGATAAAGTTTTAAAGAAATGAGGATTCAAGATTTAGAAGGCCTTAAAAATCCTGAAGGACTTCTTTGTGCAGAAGGAAGATGATTGCATGGGAGTGCGCAACACAACAGTTATTATGTAAGGACGCGCGGGAAGAAATTTTTTGTATGACAAAAACTATCTGTTGCATGGGTTCGTCGCGCAAATACAAGTTGTTGCGTGGGCAAGTGGCAGAGAGACAGGGCTTCTACAAGAGAATGAAAGGATGAAAATGAAGAGTTGGCTCTAGTATTTATAGGGAAGTGGACCCGATAAGCTATTGCGTGGGTGTGCACAACGATGTCTAATAGGAGGGAAGATTGATCCTACTTTATCCTAGAAAGGATAAACAAATGATCAAGGGGGGATCTGTTGAGGTATAGAAATGAAGATTCAAGAATGAATCAAAAGGAAAAATTATAAGAAAATACATAGAAAGAATGTAAAGAAAATGAAGGAAAAAGAGAAAATTCATAGTGTTTGTGCAGACCCGTGCAAAGGGTATAGTGGGTTGTGCTCCCCTGCACAACACTGGTGCGGTCAAGATGATTCGGACGGTTGGAATATGATGAAGGGTGGGCCCCATAACACAAAAATTGAGGGTTCGCACATGTGAAGGACTATAAATACCCCACTTTCCCTCTCATTTGAACACGACGAAGATTACGAAGAAGGTCAGAGCTCTAGAAAAGAAGACTTCGAAGGTATCAAGAAGAAAGGGAAGAAAGAGGAAGAAGGCTTTGTGCTGGACCGCATAACAACGTGGTGTTGCGCGGCAATAAATACAAAGGGTTTGAAATGCTGCTAAAATAATAAAAAAGGATCAGATCTTTTCTCCATACAGGAATATAAGCTCAAGAAGGAGATACAAGATGATCATATCTGTACAATATTCCTCTCAATGGGATGAACAAATCATAAGTCGAAATGCTGTCGGATTTAATAACCAGATTCGATATTCAAACTCTTCCAATACTTGTATTTTGGATAGTCTATCTTAGAATCAAGAGAAATCAAAAGATATAAATGAATTCAAAATGAATAAATATGATGGTTGTTCTCTTTTTATTTTCTATGTTATGATTAAATAAGATAATCCTCTAAACCAAATGCTTTTGTTTCTTGTCGAAACAGTAGTTGTAGGAGATTTCACCATCTCCATCACCTAGTTACCTCATAATTACATCGCATGTAAAGTGTTTAATCGTAGAGTTGAACCATCTGTATCAATGATCGTGAGAACAGTTGAGAAATTGATTGAAGCACAGAAGAGCATCAATTGAGCATCTCAAACAAAATGCTACAATAAGGCTCAATCTGACAATTAAGGTTGTTATTTGTTAGAGTTCATTTCACACTCTTTGCATGTGTATGATTGAGTATAGAGTTTATGATCCAAATTTAAATAAGTTCTTATGTAGTAGCAAATTCACCAGACATGGGTGCGTACATGTTAAGTCTCTATGTGAGCCTCTGACGGGAGTAAATATCAATAAGAGCAATAGTGGTTGTTTGTTAGACAATAGAAAACTAATTTAGTCTCCGCAGGAGCCATGACACAGGTGAAAACATGTTCCTCCAATACGGGAGAGTACTGGTAGGTTTTTGTGTAGGACTGTCATTGACACGGGTGTGTACGTGGTCCACCGACACGAGTGTGTACATGTAGGTTAGTGGTGAGATTAGTTAAAACTATTATAAATGTTAGAGGTGAATCTGATTTAAAACCTCAGAGATACTGAAATCCGGTACACTCGAGGAGAGTGGGTCTACCAGGAGGGGAGTAGGTAAGATAAACCACTATATATGCTTGTGTTCGTGATTGTTATTTGTGCACACTTCTCTTCATGCTTATGAGTTTAATTGTTGAATTATATGAATGCTTGAATGAATTGTATGGTAGGCATTTTTATTTATTTTTATTTTTTTTAATACACGCACACACACCATCACACACTCACACCTTAGTAGGATTTCACCACCTATGAGTGCTCGAACCCCTGACCACGTGTTGAAACTCCTAAGAGCCTACCACTGGAGCAAGAGCAAGGACCCAATTGTATGGTAGCCATTTGATTGACAGTACACGTATACATAAAATATCTATCTCACTCATTGACTAGTAGCTTAATTAGTTTAAATTCTTTGTAGTTTATACAATCGAGGTCACTTGCCTTGGAAGCCTACGAGTTACCTGCCTTAATTGTTTTAAGTGATAAATTGTTTAATTAGGCACATATTTTTTAGTAATACTATTCACTCCTCTAGTACTTAGCTGTAATTCTAAGCTTCACTAAGCTTTTACATGTCGTGGTAGGCACTCCACACGATTTCGTATGGATGGCCCACATTAAAGTGTGGCCCCACATGATGGATGATCTATATCAAACAGACCCCACCTAATGGATGATCCGCATCAAATGTGGGATCCAAGTGATAGATGGTGGACATTGAATGTGGGACCACATGGTGGAAGCTTAACATCAAAGGTGGGCCCACATGATGAATGACCCATATTGAAGGTTAGGCCCCACATGATTGACAATATATATCAAAGGTGAGACCCACACGATAGACAATCCATGGCAATGGTAGGACCCACATGATGGATGGTGGACATCAAAGGTCAGTCCCACATAACGGACTGTCCACCCCAAGTTGGCCCCATATAATGGACAATTCACAACAATGGTGGGACCCACATGATTGATGGTGGACATCAAAGGTGGGTCCCACATGATGGATGGCCTAGATCAAAATGTGGCCCTTGCATGATGTACCATCCACATCAAGTGGGCTCTACATGATGGATGGTGGACATTAAAGGTGGGCTCACATGATGAACGATCCACATTAAAGGTGGGGCCTCACATGATGAATGGTCGACATCAAGGTGGGCCCATATAATGCACGATTCATATCAAAATTGGGCTCCATATGATGGATAACCCACATCAAAGTGTGGCCCAACATGATGGACTATCCATGTCAAAGGTGGGACCCACTTGATTGCCAGTTGACATCAAAGGTAGGCCCACATGATGAACAATGCATATCGAAGGTGGGGCCTGCACAATAAATGGTCCACATCAAGGTGGGCCCACATAATGGAATAGTGGGCTTAACATAATGGATGGCTCACATCAAGCTATGGCCCCCTCGTGATGGATGATTCACATTCAAGGTCTTACATGATGGACAACCCATATCTAAAGTGGCCCCACATGATAGATGATCCACATAAAAGGCGTGCCCCACACAATGGATGGTGGATATCAAAAGTGGACACCACATGATGGATGATCCACTTTGAAGGTGGGCCCATACTATGGACACATCAAATGTGAACACCGCATGATAAACGATGGGTATCGGACAATGAGGAGCCCCACATAAAGGACAATTAGCATGGATGGTGGGCTCCATTTGATGAATAACCATCAAGGTGGGCCTCACTAAATGGACGGTCCACACGAAAGGTCAGCCCCTAATGATGAATGTCCACATCCAAAATGGGCCTCACATGATGGACGGCCACTTCAAAGGTTTGGTTCACTTGATAGACGGACCACATCAAAGGTTGGCTCCATGTGATGGACTATCCACATCCAATGTGAGACATACTGGATGGTCCAAATGTCTTTACATCATAAAGATGGTAACTAAACATTTTTTTTTTTTAAGGGCATGCTTTATTTACAATAAAATCCACCAAAAACAACTGTCTCAACTGCCATTATAATAAAGTTGTTGTAATTTTAAAAATACTATTAAATATCCCTTTAAAAAAGTAATTATTTAAAGGTTTTAGCAAACATATTTACTTTAAATAAAAGCTTTTTTATGTTTTGAAACAGTGATTTTATCAAACCAACGTATTTTTCATACGAGCTAAATAAATTTCTTTTTAAAAGTTGATAAAATAGTTCTTGTTTGAAAAGCTATTGTTGGATAAGTATAGAGATGCCAAACGAACCGAAGTCGTTGGTTGGAACTGGTAAAGAAGTACGAAGCATACCAGGTTTACACATGAGTTTGAGATGTTTATCAATCAATTCTAGATGTGATGTTGAGAATTTATATAGATTAATATAATTTCTTTATAATGTGAAAATCAAAAAAATAAAAAATTATCTGATCTAAGGAAAGGATGAAGCATGTCTGAAACGTTGTCCTTAAAGCATTATTTGTCCCTACTCAAGTGAATTAAGTATGCTGATAGATTATAGGCAAACCACTTATACGATACGATGAGCCTGATGTGGGTCTGCGTTCAGCAAACATGAAGGCCCACTAATGGAACTCTATTATACAGTCTGATAGAAATACATAAAAAAGGAAAAATTCCAGAATAAAGAAAATGAAAAAAATTTGTTTTAAACCACTGCACTTGTCAAGTCTTCAGCCATTGGTTCAGTTGAACTATTCTATACCACATCGTTGGTCTGTTCTTCTTGCAATGGTTTAACCATTGTTATCTTGCTGGAATTACTGGAATATAGAGAGAGGATTAGTGGGTTGTCTCAGTTTCGTATGGAAGTGCTGGATTGGGTTGTAAGATGGTTTGGAAACCTATCAAGGGCCTCCTTTTATAGGCTATGGTGGCTGGGGGTTATGGTCCAGGGAAATAAATTCCTGACCGTTTTCTGCCTGTTGGAGAAAACTAGCCGTTTTATGGCCGTTTTCTGACTGTTGTGCATGGGCCATTAAGCTGTTGCATGCTGACTGTTGTGAGACAGCAGCTAACCGTTTTCTAACTGTTGGGCTAGCCATGCAGCAGTTTCAGCTGAACCCTGCACTTATTGCACAACTGTTACAGATTTTCTGCAACAACTCTTTTTTCAGCCCTCTATATATTCTGGAGGATTCTCATTCAATCCTCTAGTCTCTCCATCACCCAGCCATCTGCCTTAGCCACTTAGTCGCACCGCGACTCGCACACGTTTCACTCCGGTTCGCAAAAGGAGCGACGCGATGCCCACACCCTTGCACCGAGCTCGTGACGAGACTGAGACTCAGCTCGTGCCCGAGCCCGAGCGCGTGCGCGAAGCACTGGAACACGCAAGTCCCATGATCCACGGACTAGGTAAGCAAATATTATAATACTCCACATCCTTCATATAAACTACAGATATTTCTCTTCCCTTTTCCACGTGGGACTATTCCCAAAACCCCACAAAAAGCTATTTTTTCAAATAATTTTTATATATGTTATATATTATTTATTTTTAAAATTAATATTTTTTGTAACATTTGACACACGTGTGATAGATGCAAGCTGCCGCGATCTGTCCTCAGACACCCGTTACACGTTGAGAGCAAAGCTGTCTGTTTTGGCGAAAGAGTCCCAAAACTATGGGGAAAAACGTGTGGGGCCCACCTGACGCGCGCAACAGCTTACACACGGACGGTCACGGATTAGTGGAGTCGGGGTAACAGCTAGTGGGTGAGTCCCTGATCGTGGGGCCCATCCTCATGTATATGTTGTATATCCAATCCGTTCATCAGATTTTCAGCTCATTTTGAGACATGGTCCCGAAAAGAAAGTAGATCCAAGTTTCAATTGAACCACACCAAAGGAAAATGTGGGATTGAATGCCCACCGTGAAAATATTCCTAAGATCCACTGTAATTTTTATTTTGCATCCAACTTATTGATAAGGTCATAGAGACCAGATTTTAAGGATAAACACAAACATCAGCTTGATTCAAAACTTTCGTGGCCCACAAGAAGCTTTTAATGGTCAATGACCATTATTTCCTATGACGTGGCCTACATAAGATTTGGATCTACTTCATTTTTGGGATATGCCTTAAAATGAATTGAAAAAACAAATTGATGGAGTGGATATACAATACATACATCAAGGTGGGCACAAGGTCGGTGACTAACCTTCTAAGATGTTACTCGTGATATTATTTTGGAAGAAAAATTAAAGAAAAACAATAGGAGAAGAAGAAAGATAGGAATTCCGTTATTTGAGTCTCTGTCACGCTTGGATTGAAAAACCCTTGGTGTAGACTCATTGAACAACCCTTGGTGTAGACTCATCGTGCAACAAGAGTTGCTGGTGTATCTAAAGTTCAACCATGGGAGTAGGCGGGCTTATTTGGCCGGGCAGGTTAAGAGGGATTACGAGGGATGGGATGGTAAAATCTCAGAATATGCCAAACGAGCTAAACAGACTCGATGAACTTGTCCCAGGATATAGCAAACGAGCTAATCAGACTTCATGAACTTGTCCCATGATAGAGGAAAACCATGCATCTTAAACCAATTCACTGACATCACCATCATTACTTTAAAATTGATCCCACCCCTCCTGAACCCAATTGTGCTTGGAGTGTGTTTGGTTGGATGGATTAGAAGGTAAATTTTTGAGATATGCTGGGCGTGCCAAACAAACTGGGTGAACTTGTCTCGAGATATAGCAATCCCATGGATCTTAAACCAATCCACTGACATCACCATCATTACCTTAAAATCCATCTCATCCCTCTTAATCCCATGGGATCCGTCTGGCCAAACAGGCCCTTAGTGGATCACCTTCTCTTAGGGAGCAGCGAGACTCGCTATTGTAGTGACGTCTCCAAGTTGTGGGACCCACCATGATGTATTTGTTATATCCAGACTGTCCATTCATTTGTAGATGTCATTTCAGGGCATGAGACAAAGAATGAGTCAGATTCAAATCTAGAGTAGACCCGACCACAAAAAACAGTGGGGAGAGTGATGCCCACCGTTGCAACCTTCCTAAGGTCCACTATGATGTTTATCTTAGATCCAACCTTTTATAAGTTAAGAAAGACATGAAAGAAGGTAAAAAAACAAATTTCGGCTTGATCAAAAACTTTTGTGGGCCTTAGAAATTTTTAATGGTGGACATCACTTTCTCCACTATTTTCTATGGTGGGGTCCACTCAAGCTTTGGATCTGACTCATTCTTTATCTCATGCCCTAAAATGAAATCTAAAAATGGATAGACAGTGTGGATACAACACATACATCATGGTGGGTCCCACGTAACTTGGTGACGTCACTTCAGTGGCGAGTATGGATACTCAACCTGACAGTAGCTAATCCGCGTCCGGTTCACAAAGGGATGACCAGGTTAAAGCTGTCTTGAAACTTAAGACCTAAGACCCAAGACCCGATCTTGGCCCAACTCCAACACGGGTCTATCATAATAACCTAAGCTTGGCTTAGAAAAAATTGGTTGGGCCAAACCCAACATGACCTTACCTGAAAATTGCTAAAATCCTCAATTCCCCTTGAATTTTTCTAACATAATCATTCATTAAGTAGGTTAGGTATGCACAAATAAATAAATAATTTAGATAAATAAAATCAATGTTTAAGACATTTGCTAAGGATTAGAATGATATATTTACAAGATATTACATGTGGACATGGAAAGTCATGTAAGGTCAAGCTAAATTGACTTGAGCCCAAGTCCAACCCAAAAATTAATAGAGCCAGGCATGCAAAGCCAAAGCTTAGCTCATGGGCCGAGTTAGTAGACCTAAACCTGGCTTAGAGCTAGTTCAAGCAGGCTACCTGAGTGTTTAATCATCCATGGTTAACATGGGGCAATGTACTTAATGGATAGTCTTTTGCAAGTAGATGAGCTGTGACTTTCGTTGATATGGATAGAAATAAATTATGTTGATGAGATCGGGTCCATCCATTAGCTCTGCGGAATCAGGCCGATTCAACGCTCATATGGGCCACACCATGAGAAAAAATCGAGATGGGAAATCTCACCATTTAAATTGTCTAAATTATGTGTGTTCATCATGGTTGTTTTATCTTATCCAATCCATTCATCTAATCTTCCTCACCAAGATAAATAAACTCACAAGAAGATAAAGGCATTTCAAGACTCCTATAAGTTATATCATATGAATTTAGGGGTTATTTGGATTGGTGGAAAGTGTGGGAAAGGAAATATTGTTTCTCAAGAAATCTCATTTTAAAGAAATTATAGGAAAGGAAACTTTGCCTTTTATACTTGTTTTTAAATAAAATTTTCTTAAAAAATTTAGAGCATATTTCCTATTTCATTATTTGGTCAGATAAAAAATAAATAAATAAATTCTGACAGATACAATACTTGAAAATTGACAATGACACTTGTTGGTGATTAAGCTCAATCGTGTCACACATGACACATGAGGTATGAATGGTCCAATGGCAAATGTGACACAAGTAACAAATTAACATATTTGATACTTGTGAACTCTTGAAGGTGGATAATAGTAGATGTGTGCATAATACATTGACACTTGTCATGTTGTCACATATAACACATATAGAGTGATTGAAGATGGACAATGACACATGTGAGGCATAAGCGAAAGATGGATGGTGACACATGTGTAATGCAAGGAATGATGGATAATAATAATTTTTTTTAAAAGTGGCACATGTGGCACGTGTGAAGCCTAAATGAAAATGGATGATGACGCACATATGGCACAACAAAAGATGAACAGTGAAAGTCAGCACATGTGGCACATTTGAGGTGCTTCGTATATGTGGGGCCCAAGTGAAGATTAATGACGGCACGTATGACTCAATGGCACATGTGTGACAGAATAAATGATGGATGATAGTACGGTTGGACATGTTACACATCTGAGGCAATTAGAGATAAGCAATGACTTCCTTCAATTATAGTAAAATAAGTTTCTTAATAGAGAAGGTGAGAAAATAAATTTATTGATTTGTAAAAGGGGAAGTGAGAAAAGTTTTCATAAATATAGAAAATTAATTTCATTGAAATATGATATTTTCATTCATTTCTTTTTCTCGTAGAGTTTTTAGTCATGATTTATACCATTTCCTATAATGTTACCTACCTAAGTATTGTATTTTTTTTTATTTTTTATTTTAACACACGCACACACACCCCTACACACACCCCACACACGCACACCGTGGGATTTCACCACCATTGGTACTCGAACCCTTGACCTGGTGTTGAAACTCCAACGAGTCTACCACCCGGGTAAGAGTAAGGACCTATGATAGTGATATATCTGATGGATGGGGTAGGTCTAATGGTTCTAGTGCTTGTTCTTTCAAATTGATCTACTTCTAGCATAAACAGAGGGGTGTTCAAGGTGCAGAGACCATATGATGGTGGGAGTTATTTTAATCCCAAAAGATTAACTGTTAAAAATGCTTTGATGGGCAATTAGAATTTTGGATTAGGTTGATCTTTTTATTTTCCCTTCATCCTAGTAAATTACACTTAGGCTGTGTCTGTTAACGCTGAATTTTTATACTTAACGCAGAATGGGAAAATTTTTTCGTGTTTAGTAGTGTTTGTTAATGCGTTGTTAATGCGAAATACAAAAAGTGCTAAGTAGTTTTTCACTGAATTCTTTCTGTGATAGGAGTTTGGATTAATGGTAAATGCTCCGTGATTTTTCATTAAACAAAAATTTTTTACTTCTAAAAGTATCCATTTTCAAGTTACGACGAAAAATTTTTCTTTTAAATTAAATTGTTTGTGCAATACAAAATCAACCCTTAACCAGTGAAACTTTTTTATGCCCCACTATGATTTATGTGTTTAATCCACACCTTCCATCAACTTTTTCAAATAATTTAAGGTGTGATTAAATAAAAGAAGCAGGTCCAATGATTAATGGGATCATAAGGTGGGGATTTAACGTCCACCGTTAAAAACTTCTTGAGAACTCTAGAAGTTTCAAATCAAGCTGATATTTGTGTTTTCACTTCATCCACGTCTACATGACCTAATGAATAGGTTGGATAGTAAAATAACATCATAGTGGACCTGTGAATTTTTTAATGGTGAAAATCATTATCCTGCTGCTATTTTTGGTGTGGTCCATTTAAACATTTGATCTGCCTCTTTTTTGTGCTCATGCCTTAAAATAATCTAAGAAAAGGGATCGACAGTTTGGATGTACAAATACACGTCACGGTGGGCCCGCCCAGAACTGCCCATACGGAGCCAGGTACTGGCGGGGGTAGTACGCCCTCGCAGGACTCTATGCTCGTCCGCGGATTAGCTACTGGCGTAGCCAGACTAGCTATTATGAAGTAACGTTACCAAGTTCTGGGGGCCCTATCATGATGTGTGTTTTGCATCCACACTGTCCATCCATTTGGAGAGATTATATTAGGAGGTGATACAGAGAATGAGTCAGATCCAAAGCTCGAGAGGACAACACCATAGAAAAGAGTGGGGGAGAGTGATGCCCACCATTAAAAAGTTCTACGGGCCACGTAAGTTTTCAATCAAGCTAATATTTGTGTTTTCCCATCTTTCATGTCTGCGTCACCACATTAACAGGTTAGATCTTAAAAAAACATTACGATTGACCTTGGGAAGGTTTGAATAGTGGGAGTCACTCTCCCCACTATTTTCTGTGGTGGGGTCCACGCCAGCCTTAGATCTGCCTCGTTCTTTGGCCCATTCCCTAAAATGATCAAGACGTTACTTCAGTAGCCAGTCTGCTACTCAACCCGTCAGTATCCAGTTCGCGTCCAGACACAAGACTCCGGACGAATTGGCTACTCCCACTACCACCGGCCAATGGCTGGTGGTCGGTCCTCTGTGGGCCTATTATGATGTATGTTTTTTATCCATACTATCCATCTAGTTTTTCAGATCATTTCATGGTATGAGAAAAAAAATTAGATTATCAAAATCTCAAGTGGGCCACATTATAGGGAACAGTGTTGAATGAGCGTGGACCATTAAAAACCTTTTGGGAGCCATAAAAGTTTTGGATCAAACTGATCTTTATTTTTTTCCCTTCATTTGGGCTTGTATGACCTAATAAAAAGATTGGATGTCAAATAAATAGTACAATGGGCCTTAGGAGGATTTTAATGATGCATATCTAATCATTATTGTTTTCCTATGGTGTGGTCCACCTGAGATTTATATCCATCTAATTTTTGAAATAAAGCACTAGAATAATCTGTAAAAATAGATGAACAGAATGTATGAAATAATTTTTGAGATGAAGTACTAAAATAATATGAAATTTATTGTTCCTCTTTATCCAGGTATTTTTGACGGTGAAAATCATTATCCCAATGTTATTTTTGGTGTGGTATATTTGAAATTTAGATATGATTCATTTTTTAGACAATGATCTAAAATAATCTTAAAAAATTTATGAACGGTACGAATATAATAAATACATTATTGTAGGGCCATGTAACTTTGATCTCCTTTGAAACTTTCATACAAGACAGACTTTAAGGAACGTCTTCGCACGACACGTATCCACATCAATGGATTAGCTACTCCCCTAATCACCAAGCCGGTGGGTGATGTTCAGTGCTATGAGGCCCCATGATGTATGTGTTTCATCCATTTAGTTCATTCATTTTTTATATGTCATTTTATATCTCTATCCTAAAAAATTTCACCACACTTAAACATATAAATCATTAATTTGCAATCTATATTCATAAATAATGATATTTTAATTTTCTATTAAGTATTTTATAGTTTATTTGAATTAAATAGAATAATTTTATTTTCATTTAATAAAATATAATTTTTTTATAATGTAAAATATTGTCAAACAGGAGATAAGGACAAATGTGTCAAATCAACATATTTCAGACAATTTATATGTTGTTAACAAATAGATTGTTTCAAATTCAATACTTAATTTTTAGTATTCAACAGCAATTACCAAACGAGTTTTATAACTTTAGAATTCGGATTCAGGCTTTAGATTTCAAATTCAGCTTTAGATTTGAGATTCAAGCTTTAGACTTTAGATTTAACAAACACGTCCTTGACAGTTCATACTTACGACCATAACTATATAATACAAACATGTGGTGGGAATTTCATTTCCATTCTTTTCTTTTACTGAGCTATCATTTTGATTTGATTTTATTTTTTCATTTACTGAGCTATCATTTTGATTTGATTTTATTTTTTATTTTGATTCCACAATTAAAAATAAAACTAGTGCATAATTGGAATTCCATTCCCACTCTTTCTTGAACCGGACTAATTTATTTGGATTTTAATTACATAGTTGAAAATAAAACATGATGAACGGGTGGATTTTAACATATACAGCTGGGTGTTCACGCGCCGGTACAACCGACTGAGAGGAATTTTGGAATATGAGCTGCCGCTGTCTCATCCGACGCTTTGCAGCCCTGAAAAAGGGGGCCCAAATTGAGATATAAGTAGTATATCCACGCCGTTCATCTGTTTTCTTCAGATAATTTTAGAATATTAGATGAAAAATGAAATAGATTTAAATCTCAGGCGGACCACACTATAGGAAACAGTGGTGATTGACCATTAAAAAATCCCCGTAGACCACAAAAGTTTTGGATATAGCTGATATTATATATATATATATATATATATATATATTCCTTCGTCTACATCTATCTGACCTTATCAACAGGTTTGGTGGCAAATAAACATTACGGTGGGCCCTATGAATATTTTAATGGTAAGCGTTCATTCAACACTGTTTTTTAAGGGTGGTCCATATGATATTTTAATCTGCGTTATTTTTATCATTATACAATAAAATGATCTGGAAAAACGGTTGGACGGTGTGGATATACTATAAATATATCAAGGTGGGCCCCACAGTCAGGACAGGACCATATGTGCTCCACTCTCTTTCCCCTTCGTAAAACAAAACCCTAATCCGTTCCCTCTTAAACCCCTCCCTATTTTCCATCCACAGGAAGAAAACCCTAACCTCCCTCTCTCCTCCTCTATCTCAACCATCCATGGAAGCCTCAAAAGACGAAACTGCCCCTGCAAAATCCGGAAATTCCAACCTAGTCCTGATATTGGACTACGGCTCTCAATACACCCACCTCATAACACGCCGCATCCGCTCCCTCTCTCTCCTCTCTCTATGCATCTCCGGTACATCTCCCCTTCCGTCCATCGCCCGTCTCATGCCACGTGTCATCATCTTATCTGGTGGTCCCCACTCCGTCCATTCCCCGGATTCCCCTCCTTCCTTCCCCGACGGCTTCCTCGACTACGTCGACACCAACGGCATCTACGTCCTCGGCATTTGCTACGGTCTCCAGCTCCTAGTCCAGAAGCTCGGTGGCGAGGTGCGGCCCGGCGAGAGTCGGGAGTACGGGATGATGGATGTCAAGGTGGAGAAGATAGGCGGGCTATTTGGATCGACGGAAGAGCAGCAGACGGTTTGGATGAGCCATGGGGATGAGGTGGCGAGGCTGCCTGAGGGTTTTGAAGTGGCTGCGAGGAGCGTGGAGGGGGTAGTTGCTGCGATTGAGAATCGGGAGCGCCGGTTGTATGGACTGCAGTATCACCCAGAGGTATGAATTGGGTCGGCTCTGTTTTTCTTGTTAGGAGAAGAAAATGTTTCCATTAATGGTGTTGGTTAGGATCATTTAGGGCCTGTTTGGATGCTTGTAAATTCTCTTCTGCTTGTTTGGATTCCTGTAACTTCTCTACCTGTTTGGATGCTTGTAAATTCTTCTCTTCTGCTTGTTTGGATTGCTGTAACTTCTCTACCTGTTTGGATGCCTCTAACTTCTCTAAAGTGCAAGTGACTCGGGAACAAATTCACTTGTAAGTTATTTATAAAGCGTAAGTGACTTACATGATGTGTTTGGGGGAGAAAATTCGCCTGTAATTCATTTACAGGCAAATCTTCCAGGAAACTGCAGGGGGCTGGGAGTAAGAAGTCACTTCCCTGTAATGGCTTACAGGCCCAACGGTCTGATTTTTGAAAAGAGGAGAATAGGGGGAAATTTACCAACCTACCTGCAACCACCATTACAGCCATTGAAGCTCCAACCAACGAAGAAGCTTCAGCCTTTGAAGCTCTGGCTCTCCATCCTCCAATCCCATCCCCCCCTTCAACTGTCTCTCATCCCCTCTCTTTAACTGTGTGTTCCCTGTTTGCGACCGATGTTGTCGTGTGGTAATCTTGACTTGGATTTGTTTTTGTTTTTTGTTGAATAATTGAACTTTTACTGGATTGGGATTTGGGAAATGGAATGTGGTTTTATGTTGGTTTGTTTTGTTTTTGTGAAAAAATTGTGCCTTTTGACTGGATTGGGATTTGCAAAATCAAATGTGGATTTACATTTGTTTTGTTTTGTGTTGGGGCGATTTTTTGATTTTTTTTTTTTCCTGGCATTGGAATTGGGATTGGGTGGCATTAGAATTGGGATTGGGCCCAATTCAGTGCAGGCGTGACAGTGGGGCCCACCTTACATATTGTTTGATATATCCACTCTGTCTATCAGTTCTGCTAGCTCAATTTAGGGCTTGGCCCAAAACTGAAGCAAATCCAAATGTCAGGTGGGCCACACCACAGGAAACATTGGGGATTGAACGGTCACCATTACAACTTCCTAGGGCTCACCATTATGTTTATTTGCCATCCAACCTGTTGATAAGGTCACATGGACCTGGATGAAGCGAAAACATAAATATCAGCTTGATCCAACTCTTTTGTGGCCTGATGCTGGCTTGTGGAAATCTCAATTAGGAGTAGTTTTTTCGTTTTTTGTTTTTCGGGTGAAAAATAGGGCTTTTACTGGATTGGGATCCGTGAAATGGAATGTGGTTTTATCTCTGTTGGTTTTGTTTTTGTGAAAATTTTAACTTTTGATTGGATTGGGATTGTGAAATCAAATGTGGATTTGGGTTTTTTTTTTTTTTGGGATTTTTTTTTCCGGGTTGGGTTTTGTAGGATTAGGATTGTGGAATTGAATGTGTTTGTTTCTCGGCAATTTTCTTTTTTCTTTTCTTTTTTGTGTTTATATTTGTGAAAAGATGGTTCATTTTATTTGGATTAGGATTGTGGAATCCAATGTACTTTTGGATTTGTTTTGTTTTGTGTTGGGGTGATTCTTTGGTTTTCTGATGTGGATTGGTTTTATTATCGTAAATCATTTATTCTTTTTTATTGGACTATTATTCACAGTATAAACAGAGATTATTGTATTGGATTAGGATTGCGAAATTGACATTCAGTGGTGGGTGGAGAATTTCTGGGTTTGTCTGTTATGTAATGTTATGTTATGTTTTTTTTTTATTTTTTATTTTATTATTATTTTTAAAATTTTATTTTTTGTGTGTCGGTTCTAGTTTGTGGAAAAACAATTTTTTTACTGGTTTCTTATTTTTGCCAAAAAAAAAAAAGAGAGATTCTTTTACAGGATTGCAATTAGGATTCATTTAAAAGATTCTTGCGAATGTGTATAGGTAACACATTCAGTTAAAGGGATGGAGACACTGCACAATTTCCTATTCAATGTTTGTGGGGTAACTGCTGATTGGAAGATGCAAGATGTACTAGAAGAAGAAATTAAAGTGATTAGAGACATGGTAGGATCTGAAGATCATGTCATCTGTGCATTATCTGGCGGTGTAGATTCCACAGTTGCTGCCACCCTTGTTTACAAAGCAATTGGGAAAAAGCTTCACTGTGTTTTTGTGGACAACGGTTTATTGAGGTGAGATTTGAAATTGATTATTGCATACAAAATGAAGATTGTGGTTTTTTATTTCTTGGAAGACATCTGAAGACTGATCCAAGAGTAGGATTTGACTCACACGGGGCACATGTGTGAGAGTTCTGTGCCATTCATTAGGTGGGCCCCATCATGTATATGTTGTGGTTCAGGAATCAGGCTAGATGGGCATTAGCTTGGCCACAAGTGTATGAAAAAGCCAACGGTTTTCTAACCAGCCCAATTCCTGGAGAGGCCCTCTGTTTGTGTGGTGGCATATTCATGTCGGGTGCATACTGCTCACCTGTTGAACAGCCCATATTCTGTTGGATTCAGCGTCCTAGTCTAGGAATAGGGCCCACCTGAGGAACAGCTTGCCTAGTAGTTCATATCCTTGTCCTCCGAGTATTCATTGATGGGCTCTCATCTTCCTTGGTTCTGATCTGTAGAAATGCCCTATGTTTCCACTGGATATTGTTTGAGCAAATGTACTGCCATCTTTAAATGTCTACAAACGTGAAAAGTTCCATACTATTTATCTTGATATTGATGTTTTGAGTTCTTATATTGCACATTCTGGGTTGTTTAAGTCAATTTGGTTATTTTTAAAAAATGAGATAAAAAGATTTCTGATACACATGCTTGTCTGTAGATATCAGGAGCAAGACCGTGTGATGTCAACCTTTAAAAGCGACCTGCATTTACCAGTTACTTGTAAAGATGCAAAAAACCGGTTTCTTAGTAGGCTGAAAGGTGTGGAGGATCCTGAGAGGAAAAGGAAAATTATCGGGGAGGAATTTATTAGAGTATTCGATGATTTTGCTCAAGAGCTAGAGCGCGAATTAGGGAAGAAACCTGCTTTCTTGGTTCAAGGAACACTATATCCTGATGTGATTGAATCATGTCCGCCACCTGGAAGTGGGAGAACTCATTCGCACACCATCAAGAGCCATCACAATGTCGGCGGGCTTCCCAGGGACATGAAACTGAAGCTTATCGAACCACTTAAGCTTCTCTTTAAAGATGAGGTGTGTTATCTTACTTTAAACAGGCATGCACAAGCATACATGTTCAATTAAATTGTTTAATTCATGAGCCCTGAGAATATGCACTGCCCTTGGCTATGATTTTGTATGAGCGAGATCAGTCCATTAATCTGATGACCCATCCTTGGATGGACCATGCCTCAAGAATCATTGACCCTTTTTGTAGAATGAACGGTTGAGGTATTTCTGGGCCTCTGGTCGAAGGATTGGGAATTAGGATCTTCCAGAGGGAAGATTTTTTTACTCATGGTCCACAACATAAATGGTCCGAGTTGCTGAAGTATTGACCCTGACCCCCCCATGGCCCTGGGAGATTTTATGTATCCTTGGGCTGAGAATAGTATGATTCCTAATTTGTCTGTTCACATCATGACATCAATGTGTGACTTCATGTGCTTATTTAATATACAGATCTTTTTTGTGCCGTAATTCTTTCTTAATATTACTTGGTGGAATTTTCTTGAAGGTACGGCAATTGGGACGCATTTTGGATGTTCCTGAAATATTTCTAAAGCGTCACCCGTTCCCTGGACCTGGTCTTGCAGTACGAGTCTTAGGTGATGTTACTCAAGGAAATGCCTTGGATGTCCTACGCCAGGTCTGGATTGCATACATATTGGAGTGAAAACATGAAAATTCAATGGCTATTTGTAGTAGGAACTCGAGTCCTGCTCTCCTCATGTCAAGATGGTTAGCCCATTGTGCTGTGCCTTGAAAGCCAGGCCTTGTATGGTCATCAGATGTGCACCATGTGTACAGAAAAGTGGGCCATGTATATAGAAAAATGGTGGTTAAAGCCGATCAACTTTCCATGTTTCTTGTACAAGTGATGCCCACCTGCCAGTCTGGTGGGCTGAATTTTTGGGTCTCAGTTTATAAACTGTGGGACCAACCTGATGAACGGTCAGGATGGGGGGGCGTAGGATTCATGATCCCACTCATGTTAATAGCAATAATAGTTCTTGGGAAACATTAGTTTATCCGTGCGGTTTAGCATTTGAGTCCCGGTTAATTGCTTCCAGGTTGATGAGATCTTCATTCAGTCAATCAAGGATGCTGGACTTTATGATGACATATGGCAAGCTTTTGCAGTGTTTTTGCCAGTAAGAACAGTTGGGGTTCAAGGTGATCAAAGAACTCATTCTCATGTGGTTGGTCTCAGAGCTGTTACGAGTCAGGATGGGATGACAGCAGACTGGTAAGCCTCCGTTTTGTTTTGTGCTGCAATGCCAATTCCTGTGTGCGTCAGTCCTAAAACTCAGTGGACTTGAAACTCGGCTGAGTCAACTTGATGAAATTTCGAGCCGAGTTGCTTGGAAACTCACTGGAGAGCCTGATTTGACAAGACTTGTCTAGTTGACTTGAAAACTTGGTCGATTGGATTTGAGTTGTGTGAATCAGCTGAGTCACTCGCCCAGTCAACTGTCTGACTGTTAAAAATGATACGCTTGCAGCAATATTCAAATGGGCAATCTTGGCTGAAGGTCAGAGTCACTACCAGCCCACCATTGAGTGCATATTTGTTTGTTTTGAATGTTTTAATGCTTTAAGAATTGAAGATTTTCCCATCTGTTTAGATACTGTAAATTTGATCATTGACACATCAAATTGAGTCAATTAAAGACTTGGTCGAGTTTTTGAGTTGACCTGACCCAGCTAGACATCGAACTATGCTATACATGAGATTTTTGCAAGAGATAGCTATAAGGCAAAGACAGTTCTTGTTGTTGGCATTGTTTGAACACTGAAATTGGATCGTTGTAATAGGGTGTGCCGATATCCATACTAAATAGATTGGTTTCCTACCGTTGATTAGAGGCTACCTTAATCCTTTTTAACGGGCATTTTTGGCCTTGAAAATATCCAAAGTTTTCAAGGGCAAGCTCGAGACAAATTTAGATTAGAATAATCTAGGGATTTTGAAATTTTGGATTTTAGGGTTTGGAAAATTTAAGGATTTGTCAAAACTGTGATATTGGTCTGTGAAAATTTGGGTAAGTTGGGAATTTTAAGATTAGGATTCAGGGAAATTGGTAAATTAGGGTTTAGAGTTGGGGGAGCTTAGGGAAGAATTCTATGAATTAGGTTCTAGGTCTGTTGGCAAATTGGGGGGTTGGAAATTTTAGGTTTTTAAGATTTGATGGAATGAGTAGATGTGAGTCTTTGGAAGGAGTGTCTAATAATCAACTAGAAAATCAATATGTATCCATATATGTAAATCTTTATTATATAAACTGAAATAAAAAGAAACCTGCCTGAATTTTCCAGATGCGTGCCTATGCGCACTGCATCCCAGTATATGTGCCTTGTGTGTAACTAGGCCTTGCACTGGTTGACAACCCTACTTATCACATCCGACTGGTTGTAGGTCATCAGTTCTCTATTAAAACGATAGTGTACTATATAGAGAGAAATGCTTCAGTGCTCATAATTGCATTGGAACCCTTGGACCAGCCAATTGATCGAAGCTGACCATCAAGTCCAGATCACATTTCACAGGCTACCATGCAATGAACCCAGATGTAACATCTGATTGGTTGTAGCTCATCAGTTCTCTATGAAACATGATAGGGAACATGTAAAACTCTGAAGAAAGCACCCCAAACTAATGCTAGCATCTAAGTTATCAAGGGTTCAATTTCTGTGCATTAGCATGTATGATAGCTTGTGTTTTCATATATTGAATCCTACAATGGGTGGTCCATATGTCAAAAATCAGTGGCAAGGATCACCCATTTGACTGTTTACCTATTTTTATTCCTTGACTGTCAACCGTTGGGCTTTTCCTTAACGGTCAACCGTGAGGTATGCTTGGTGAGGCTGGGGCCCCACCCAACACGGTAAGGCCCTGATGTGGAGAGATTTGATTGGGCCAGCCCCATGTGATGTCGGTCTAGTACACACTTGATGTCACCACTTTCAAATATGCCTTGCATGGCCTTATCTCTGACGGCGGCACGTGGCCCAATCAAATCCCACCATGTCAGGGCCTTACTTTGCTAGGGAGGCGCTGGCCTCACCTAATCCACTCCCCACACTGTATCCTCTGTCAAAACTAGCCAATCTTTTGGCCTGCCCAGCTACATGGTGGGAACTTTGTGGTGAGTGGCTTGGATCTTGCAGGCTGATGAGCGGCCTGTATAGATGTTCAACGTTTGCTGTCGAAGATGGTCACCATAGCTTTGTATCCTCTGTCAAAAAAGTGGCCCGATCTTTTGGCCAGTCCACCTACATGACCTGATGAGCAGCTTGGATCTTGCAGATGTGTGACATGTTGAGCTGTGTTGTTAGCAATTTATTTTCTTAGTTTCTTTTATTTTTCCCCTTATCCATTTTATTTTAAATTTCTTTTCATTATGCACTTTACAGGTACTCTTTTGACCCGAAGTTTCTCGTGGACGTTTCTCGAAAGATATGCAATAGTGTCGTTGGTGTAAATCGGGTCGTTTTAGACATTACATCGAAACCACCATCCACGATTGAATGGGAATGATCTCAGATAATTGTTAACTGCCATCTACGATTGAATGGGAATGATCTCAGATAATTGTTATGCATCGAGTCAGATCGCCAAGGCCTACCCAATTATGCAGGCGCTATGACTGAGATTGCTGGATCTACATGAAGCCTTTCTAGCCCTTTGCCATTATTTGTCCTCTGCATGAGTGGAAGAAGAGAATTTTGTTGAATGCTAAGATTCTTTGTATTATTGACGTGATTAGATTAATTTATGATATGATAGATTAGTGTTTTCCTACATCTCATGCTTTAACAGCCGTTGATAGATGTGATAGATGTTGATGTTTATTGATGATTATTCTAAAACTCACTGACTTGACTGGACTGACTTGTCAAGTCGACTTGTTACCTCGACTCTTACGATGCTGTTCGCTGCGACGCTGGCCAAGCTTTGATTCATAGGTTTAGGATCACCTGAATGAGATTCTTACACCATGGCTTGCACCCAATTGTGTTATTGAATGAACTGTCTTGTTGATGATGGGGTGTCTATCATTCAAAAGCTTTGAGGATGCAAATGAAGTCAATTTGAGTTTTTGGGTTTTTAAGCTATTGAATTGATGAAATGCAATGCAGTCTAATATTCCGAAACTATCGAACCAGTGATATGAGATGAGGTCTACTATTCCTTGACTGCTCAAGTGACACTTGGGTCATCCAAGCCATTCATAAGATGGGCCCAAAAATCAGGCTGGTATGCTCATGTGGTCCAAATTGTTTGCTAATAGAGCTCAATTTTGCTACCCTTTACATGCCGGCCAGAGTAGCTGGCATGCAAAGTCTCCTGTTCTAGGCATTCATGGTATTGGGTGCCTGATTGGGAGCTCTTGAGGGTTGCAAATGTGTGCCACACCCGTGAAAACTCCAAGAAGAGCCAAGAAACCTAACATGAGATATTATGGTTGGTATATGGGTTGGGTTGAGCAGGGTTGGTTAAGTGGGTGGGGTTGGGTCGGGCAAGAAGAGCCAAGAAACCTAACATGAGATATTATGGTTGGTATATGGGTTGGGTTGAGCAGGGTTGGTTAAGTGGGTGGGGTTGGGTCGGGCTTGGACTAATTCCATTTGGGACCGAACCTAATCCATTGCCAAGCCTATTTACTGGCTGACCTCCAAACGTGAGCTATAGTATGGATGTCATGCAATCATCATCGTAGCACGACATATCATTTGTTAAAAGTCTTTCTAATACTATATTATGTGTAGATATGTAAAGAGAGAGTAGTTGAGAGTGAGTTAACCCATCTATTTGAAGCGCCATTTGCAACACAAAACTACTAGTTAACACCCCTCTGACAACTAATTGTGGGGGTAAAATTAGCTGAAACTCCACTTTAGTAAATTAAGGTTGTATAAGGGTAACACAATCATCAGGGCTGTCAATGGATACCCAGACCTGCTGGTACCCTATGGACCTGACCCAATCTTAATGGATCTGGTTCCCATCTTTTGGACCTGGTTAGAAATTGAGTCTAGCCAGTTCCCTGTCATGAACCCGGTTAAAGTTGGTTTTGGGTAAAGTTTATTGATGATTCTAGCAACAAGTATGGTTTGCCACAAACATGTAAGGGACCCCGTTTACACAATGCGCGCATGTCAAAGTAGCACATGTATGTGCAATCTAATCAATCCATCAAGTGAGCTTAACCATGTAAATGCTCCTACTTGCCCTAAACCCAATTCAAAACCTAGATCCAAAAACCCAAAGGGTACCCAAACCCGGTCTGAGCTTGGTCCAGGTTTCAGAGAACTAGACCCTGACCCGAAAAGACCCGAATCCAGCCAGACCTGAACCTTTTTAGCCCAAGTACAGGTACTACTCAACCCGAACCCAACCCTTTGATCACCTTAGCATTCATGGTACATTATAATGGGAACAACTGCTTAGTTTTCAACAATTGGTATCAAAGTGTGAACAATATTCTAAATGATTGGACGATTGTCCAATGTGTCGGCCCATCTGCCCACCTACTGAGAATGATCGTAGCCACCTATGTTCTAGATGCTAAGCTACATGGGCCACCACAAGAAGCTATGTGGGTGAACTACACAACATCGAGATTTTTTTTTTCAATGTCCCACGTTCAACTCAAAAGAAATTAAAGGTCAGGATCATCATTGGTAGCATTGAAAAGATGAATGGTCCCACATTGGAAAATCTCAACATGTGGACCTCATGATGGAATATCAACCGTATAGACAAGTTTGTTTTCTTTGATTGGAAGATAAAGGGTGAATGGCTGAGGTTGTATTTGGATGCTTAATTGAACTAAATCTGGGTTAGCTTAAACCAAATTGCATTTCAAATCATTCCCATTTTCCACTAGAATCTCATCAATTGCAAATGGGATTGGCAATCATCGCGAATTAAAATGACCCAACCTCCATTTTCAGTTCCTTTGTGGAAAAATTCATCCAGGCCAGGCTGTGCCTGGTCTAATGATGAATGGCATGGTCTAATCATCAAGGGAGGGATGGTTTAAAGATGCTTGTGAGCTGTTCTGATGATTCACCCACATATGAAGTTTAAAGGCACTTGTGGATAGGCAGTTATTTTTTAATGATCAAAATCATCTATATTCGGATTTGTTGTGGATGGATGGGACACCCTTAAAAATTCTTAGATTGGACTATTTTAAATCCTTCAATAATTTCACTCTTTTCATTACAGTGCCAGCCTTGTAGAGCCAGGGCCTTTCTAGCCCAATTCGGGCCAAGGCCAAGCCAGGCTTAGAGAACTACAGCCAGGTTAGGGCCAACCCCAATGTGGACCTATCTCATCCCATTGCCATCCCTAATGATTGGTTCATGGCTATGAGTTTTTAAAAGTTTGAGTGGATAGGATAGAGCCTGGCTCTATCGTATGCAGTAGAAAACGACTACAGAACATGTAGAAGGGTGAATAGCAAATCAGGACCATCAAACCAGTGGCTTTGCTAGGGGTGCAAATGGGTCCCAGTTGTTTCAGTACCAAACCCCGGTTCGTTGGTTCTCACATCCCGCCTTTTTCAGGTCCATATGTCCAAATAAGCTGGTTCTGGGTCATGTCTAAGTTGGGTTGGTCTAATTTCTAATTCTAGTTAAGTCTATTTAATATAAATTTCCTAGCAAGGACCATAGTACGTGTTTCCTTTAGATAATTTTAGATTGTGGTCTTCTATGTTTAGTTTAGATCAGGTCTATTTTCAGGTGGTCTAATTATGACCCATTTAAATGTTGCATTTCGGGCTAGTCAGTTTGGATAAACTTCAAGGGCTTCTAAACCCGATGGTTGATTATCAGGACGTGATTTGGATTCAGACTTGAACCGGTGGGTCCATTTTCAGATTCAAACTTGTTATTATCTACTTCGGTCCGTACTACTAAAACTCAGTGTCTTGACTAGATACTCGGTCGAGTCAACTCGACTCAGTATGATTTCAAGCCAAGTCATTAGGAAACTTGCTCCTGTAGCTGACTCGGTCTTGACTCGATAAGACTTGTCGAGTCTTAT